>JBAMMX010000015.1:17532253-18132253 GCA_037126225.1 Dillenia turbinata | reverse complement strand
TTAATAAAAACACAAAATAATATTTAATAAAAACAAAAAATTATATTTAATAAAAACACAAAATTATATTTAATAAAAATACAAAATTATATTTAATAAAAACAAAAAATTATATTTAATAAAAACACAAAATAATGTTTAATAAAAACAAAAAATTATATTTAATAAAAACACAAAATAATATTTAATAAAAACAAAAAATTATATTTAATAAAAACACAAAATTATATTTAATAAAAATACAAAATTTTATTTAATAAAAACAAAAAATTATATTTAATAAAAACACAAAATCATATTTAATAAAAATAAAAATTTATATTTAATAAAAATACAAAATTATATTTAATAAAAACAAAAAATTATATTTAATAAAAACACAAAATAATATGTAATGAAAACAAAAAATTATATTTAATAAAAACAAAAAATTATATTTAATAAAAATAAAAAATTATATTTAATAAAAAGACAAAATTATATTTAATAAAAACACAAAATTATATTTAATAAAAATAAAAATTATTTTTAATAAAAACAAAAAAATATATTTAATAAAAATACAAAATTATATTTAATAAAAACATAAAATTATATTTAATAAAAATAAAAAATTATATTTAACAAAAACAAAAAATATTTTTCAAATTTTAGTGACGGAAAAATTAACGACGAATTTTTCCGTCACTAAATCCTTCGCTAATCTATTAAAAAAGGTTTTAACGACGGAAAAATTAGCGACAGATTTTTTCATTGTTAAATCCGTCGCTAATCTGCTAAAAAAAGTTTTAACGATGGAAAATTTTCGTATCTAATTTTAGCGAAGGATTTAGCGACGGAATAATTAGCGACGGATTTTTCCGTCGCTAAATTCGTTGTTGATTTTTTTTTTCACTAATCTGTCGCTAATAGCGACGGATTTTTTTTCGTCGGTAATTTTCGTCGCTGAAAGACTATTTTCGTGTAATATAACGAATGAAGTAAAATAATAATTTATATCGCGTTGATACAAATATCACAATAAAGGATAATTACGATGAGATAAGAAAACTGTTTTAAAAAACATGCTATTAACCAGTCCAGTGAACGAAAAATCAGATGCAAAGTTAAAGGCAGGAAAGTGAAGAGAATGCATAATCCCTTAAAAAAGCCTAATTCATATTTCATATTTCATGTTCCATATTTATTTTCAATTAGTTGTCTTAAACTATGTGGTACCTTTGTACCATTTGCTCGGAAATAGTTTCAAAAAATTTGAAATCAAATATCATTGGCCATGGAATTCATGCCTTACACTTAATTTACAAGTAGAGTGATATAACTATATACATATGTATATAGTAACGTGACAAAATATAGATTAAGTGATCTTACTCATTATTCAAATTTATTTATATCTGACTATTGGATGGTTTATTGTTTTGTATAAATGTTAATTACTTATTAAGTCATTTGATTTTCTAATGCGAGGAAATAATCTTTAACTTGGTTCTTTAATCATGAAAATCTAATTCATAGCCTCACAAATTAAATAATCTATACCGACCAATATGGACCTACATAATGTGAATATTGTTTTTTTTTTTTGTTTATATCAATCGGTATCTGAGTTTTTACTTGATTAATCCGGTCTGAGTATTGTGAGATCCATGATTCTTTTAAATTTTTTTTCTTTTTAACCTGAAATCTCTGATTAAAAAAATAAAATGACTGACTGATTAATCTAAAGGAGTTTGGTTACATATCGAATATTTTAGTCACTTGAAGCATCTCTCTTTCTCTCCTAAAGTAGAATTGAACTCTCATCCTTTTTTTTTTAAAGAAGAATTGAACTCTCATTTTGTCTCATCTTAATCATTCTTAAATTCCAATCCTGAGTTGCATTTCCTCTCAGATTGAAGAATACTATGGACTCTTTGTATTATGCTCTAGTGAGCATCATAAGACAATTCGATGTATTATTTTTTCCTTTTTTTTTTTCTATTACCGATTCAATGTAAAAAAATATTATAATAATATATCTTTAACACTTCAAGATCTTATGAAGCACAATATCAGTATTTATACGCTGTGTTTTATCTTTAACATTAAAACCCTTCGAAGATCAATATTATTATTTATAGGCTGTGAAAAAGACTTTAAATTTGTTTTATTGTTGATATATTTTTTTAATTTTTTTTAAAAAAAGATTTACATAATTTCTGAAATATGATGTTCAGATTTATTCTAACAAATATAAATTCATATTTTTGGGAAAAAGCAAGATTTTATATATTTTATACGGATATAACATAATATATGGACAAATATAATTGACCAAAAAAAGAGAAAAAAAGGATAATAATGACCCACTTTTATTAAAATTCACTTATAGAAGAAATTTTTTAAATTTAATATGTTTTTGTAAGATTTTTTTTTTTTTTATAGAAATACTATAAATAGAATATTAGAAAAAGATTTACAATTAATTTGCCGGTAAAAATTTTAATTTACAAAAAATAGTAATAAACGATTAACTGATTCCTTTGGAACTTCAAAATTCCAAGAAGCTGCGGAGTGCAAATCAGACTGAAGTCGGCGTAATGCAATGTCACTTCCAATCATATCAAGCCACGTGTTATCGTCCGTGCAATTTCCCGCCCAAATTGTCAAATCTAGATGTTTGTGTGCGAGAGAGAGCGAGAGAGGGAGAGAGAATGAGAGAGATAGAAGAGAGGGTTCACGGATCCAGATCAGTGTGCGATTGATCGAAGCAGAGAGATAGGGATACTCTGAAGTTCGCGTCAACTCCTTCTAGGGCTTCAAAGCCGAAGAAAGTCAAAATCATGGAAGAAGATTCTAGGGTTTTCTCCGAAACCCTAACTCGTCGTTCAGGGCCGTCGGCTGGGATAATCAAGTGGATTAAGTTGGAGAACTTCATGTGCCATAGTAGCCTACAGATTGAACTCGGCGAGTGGGTCAATTTCATCACCGGCCAAAACGGAAGTAAGTTTGACTAGGGTTAGGGTTTCGTAGAAAAGTGATGTTTGATAAATTGAAATGATGTGTTAATGTTATTGGTTGCTATGGTTTTGCAGGTGGTAAGAGTGCGATTTTGACGGCATTGTGCGTCGCGTTTGGTTGTCGGGCTCGAGGGACCCAGCGGGCGTCTACTTTGAAGGATTTTATTAAGACTGGTTGCAGGTTAATTCATTTTTCTATCCTCTCAGTCATGCCGTGGTGAATGTTTCGTGTCTTGAGGGCGGATTTTTGTGGAAAATAAAAAGGAAAAAGAATTAAATATTCTGAATGGCCCAACATAACTTTCTATTAGTCATTTGAGCTGGGTAGATAATCTTGTTGTTCTAGGACTTAGAAAGGCGCATAGCAGAGAGGGGAGGGATAGGATTGTAGCGGATTCAAGTTGATGCCATAGCTTCTTCTTTGTTGTGACATGGTTCACCGATTGGACTGTGGTGGGCTATGTTAAGCTAGTACGATTCTTGAAAGCCCAAGTATAGGATTTTGAATTGTAACAATCTCCTTACTTGCAATCCATCAATTCCTCTGGAGTAAATTGGTTAAAAAAAACCCAATTGCCTTTCCTTGATGTTTTCCTCTTGGGTGTGCCTTTTTCTCTTAATGGTTATGGTCATATCTGCCAAATTTCATGGAAATTTACTGTTCTGGTTTGGTTTTCTCAAATAAGGTTGTTAGCATATTATCTCATCCTTCCAGTTTTCTAGTTAATAACTGTAGTTCCCATTCTGCTTATTAAGAGGGCTTTCTACTCCAGTTAAGGCTTTTTATGGTTGTCTCTGCTTCTATCTTGTGTCATGCATTGACGTGATTTTCTGTAGGTTGGATTTTTGCACTTTGGAGTTCCTTTGCGTCATTAACCATATAGTATGAGTTTGTCTAGACAACCCTGTCTTGGAGTTTGTTATATATCTCACTTTCAAGAATCTTTCTTTTCCTTTGCCAGTTCTGTAGATTCTCTTCTAGTTTTGGTATTCATATGGTACTCTTTTCTCCCGTTTTCTTAAAAAATAAACTTTCTCCTTTTCCTTTTGCTTTTGAGATAATAATCTGCATATTGATTGATAAATCAATTCAGATGTTTGATTTTGGTGCACAGTCAAAATGTAGTGGTTGTGCATTCCACTATAAAAGAAATCAGATAGTTGAATTCTAGATGATGGTGCTTGGTTTGTTAGTTCCTCGTTTCAAAGTTCAAACAGCTTACTATCATCTACTAAGCAGCTTTTTATGTCTTGTATATGTTCTTGATACTTGCAAGCCTCTTGTTTGAGATGACAGGGTGTTGTCTAATGTTGGATACTTATATTGATATTTCTTTACTTTCAAAGCTCCAGCGGCTTGTGTGTATTCATTAACTGAAGGAATTTTTGCATGACTTCTTAATGTCACTGTATGATAGCAGCATTTTAGGAATACTTCCTTTTATTGAAAGTCAGTTACATTTGATGTGATTGCAAATTTGACTATTATCATTATTATTTTTTCACTTTTGGCAGCTATGCTCTTGTGCAAGTTGAGATAAAAAATGAGGGTGAAGACGCTTTTAAGCCAGAAATTTTCGGTGATAGTATAATTCTGGAGCGCAGAATTACTGAATCTGGCAGTTCTACTGTTTTAAAAGATCACCAAGGTATTTGCTACTTGCTCAAATGAGTTGGGTTGGGTGTGTTGAGACTGGAGAGACATAGACGTGCTAATTTAGCTGGAGATTCCATATCATGAACATGTGTTGGACTGAATGCAGAAAGAGAAAAAACTGGTGACTTATTGTTTTGTTGGTTGTTGATCTTAATTAAATTCTCTCATGGATTACTCTAGTTTAAATTCAAAATTAATTGCCAATTTAATGATCTGTAGGCTAGTTCTTGGAGTTCAAGCTGTTGATTATACTTCAAGACTTGTCAGTACTTGATTTTGAATGTGCTTTACTTTTCTCTGCTCCAGTTTATGTATTTTCTTGCAGTTTTTTGTTTAAGCATCCTTTTAAGATTCGGGTTTTTAACATATTTGTTATGCCCCCTTTTGAGAGTTGTCTTATAGCCTTCTGCTGTGTTTCCTAATTGGTCTAGACTCTGTTTTTTATGATCTATTCTAGTCCTTGGAAAAATATTACTCTCTGACCCCGTACTTTTGTGTTCTCATGAAACAAGTGATGAGGCTGTTTGACTGTATTTGAAATTTAATAGTTATGCTTACAAGAAAATGGTATCCATGTTGCATGGCTCTGCATGTATTGTTTTAGTTTTCAGTGATTGCTTGTGCTTTTCATTGACTTTATTCCTCAAGTTGATCTAACATCGCCCTGTTGTTATTATGATTTAACTGGGAACACCAAGAAATCTGCATTTTTAGTCTCTTATCCAACAAATATGTTGCATTTTATTGTTTGTGTGTATTATTGGCCTCAACAAATTAACTGGTCAACCTTGTCTCTCTTGAGGCTGCTTGACTGGGGGAAGTAAGTAATTATTTCATGGTTGCCAGAATTTGATTTGAAGTTAAGCTTAGACACTTTGATGCTAGATTAAAATTAGTATCATCCATACGTCACGCTGTGAACCTGCACTTTATACTTACGGTGGTTTTGTGAAGTGTGCCTAAGCATGTTGCAGGCCTAATTGCCTATAGTAATTTTCTCTTCAGAATATCCGCAGTTTCTTACTGTATACTTCTGGTTGTGATGTTTATGTTTCTGATTGATTTCACATGATGTCATAGGGAAAAAGGTTACTGGTCGAAAGGATGACCTTTGTGAGCTTGTGGAACATTTTAATGTGAGTATAATGTCTAAAAGCTCATACCAAGTCTATATACCACTGTCTAGTTTCTTATGCCATGTCATCTGAGGGAGAGGGTTTTTGGCAATGAAAGTTTTTATGATTTCAAAATATGCTTCTTCATGTGATGTGCTGAAGAGTAGTGTGCCGCTCTGGCTATGTTTTCCTTGCCTTTTTGGAGATTATAAATGTGAGGGCAAATTATATTTACTTTTAATATACACATATGTATATATGTAGTGAATACCAACAGGGAAATCAGTAGTTTTTGGGATTTTGGGGGTTTACCACATAATTTTAATTATTTGTAGTGCTCATATTTTACCAAGCTTAGCCAAGTTCTGTTCATGTTTGTCAAAAAAGAAGGGTCTGGGTGATGAAATTTGAAATACTGTGTTGCCAAAAGAACCTTGATATTTTTCAATTCAGGGTACATATGTCTATGTCTCTGACAATCATTGTCATCATTTTCATTTAAGCATTTTTGTGAATGAACCTGTTGTCATGCTTTTCTGTCATGCTTTTCATGCTAGATTGATGTTGAGAATCCGTGTGTTATAATGAGTCAAGACAAGAGCAGGGAATTCTTGCATTCGGGGAATGATAAAGATAAGTTCAAGGTAACTTGATTCATTGTTTCAAGTTTCAAACTTTTCCATCTTCATCAGTTATCTTTACTACAGAACCACACACACCATGTATATGTGTGTCGTGTGTGTGTGTGTGTGTGTGTGTGTGTAATGTCAGAGAAATTGTGCAGACAGGTTGTGAATAAATGCATGTGCACTCAATATATTGCTGTGTATTGGAGGAAAAGATAATTCTTTTGATTCTATACTAATGCCACATGTCTCAGTTCTTTTTCAAGGCAACACTTCTACAGCAGGTGTTTGATCTGCTACAAAGTATTAAGAACCACCTGGTTGCTTCAAATGCATTGATTGATGAGCTGGAGTCCTCTATCAGACCCATACTTAAGGAACTTGAGGAGTTGCAGGTTGAAATTAGAAATATGGAGCATGTAGAAGAAATATCTCAACAGGTGCAACAATTGAAGAAGAAACTTGCTTGGTCATGGGTATATGATGCTGACAAGAAACTCCTGCAAAAAAGTGTAGAAATTCAAAAGCTGAAACAAAAAATTCCAGCTTGCCAAGATGAAATTGATAAGCGCCATGTAAGCAAAATAATTTTAGGTTATTTTTGACAGCTTTAGTTTTTTGTGGGCCTCATTTTGCTTTGATCTGTTGAATACAACTTGCTACCTAGAGTATTGGAACATCTGTCCTTTTTTACGCGGTTTCTGCTTTTGTTCGAGTGTTTGCCATTTGATGTTCTACTTCTTGGTAGAGAATCTTATATTCACTTCTATAGAAGAACAGTTTTTAAGAATATTATATCTGTTATAATTATATGTAACTATTTTGAAGTTGACCTATAAGATTATTTTTGTTGTGAAATTAAAATTATTTGAGCTTAAGCCACTTATTGCTACTAATTCCCTGTTTTTCTTGGAATTGCTAATATTTAACAAAAAGAGATTATACTAGTTTTACTTTGTTATCGATTTTAGTTTCAGTAGTGTTTTGTTTTGTTTTGTTTTGTTTTTTTACCATAAAAGTATTGATAGGACTTGCAAATACTATGTTGCCTAAGATATGAAGATTGAACATTGATTTAGGTTACTTCAAGCACAAAAGCATGAGGGAAAGTTAAAACAGAAAAAAACCTTTTGTACTTGATAATTCTTGTTATTGCCATGCATTGTGAGAATAATAATTGAGAAATCAATCATTTATGTCCACAAAAGCTGTGTGCTATTTAAGGCAACTTTCATCATGCTTGTCCAATGCGAAAGCATCGGTATATATTTGAATATGAGTTTCTAGTTACAATTTCTTAAGTTGTTGGACAGGATCTTGTCCAGAAACATCAACCCCTGTAAATTTTAAATGATTTTCTTGTCACTTTTACTTTCTTGGCATTCTTATTATTGTGCTATTGATATTTTATGATAATATTATTGGGAAAGATTTTTGTACTTATTTTCTTCTAAAATTTTTGGAAATAGCTATAATTCTTAATAATCTGAAGAACTTATCTGATTCCTCTCTCTCTCTCTCTGCTGATAATGATAGGGAAGAGAATTGGTAAAGAGATAAGTTCAAAGGAAGACGAGGATAGGGAATTCTTCATAGAAACAGAAACATTACAATATTAATTATTACCTCAATGTGTTTATTTCGAAAGAAAACTGCCATGCTATCAGATAATTAATAATAATTTTTTATCAATAATGGTAATGACATTTCATAACCTTTCAGGTGTTGTCTTGGAGAAATGTGTGATTTGAGCTAGTATTGTTGGAAATGCTATATTCATGAATTTGTGGTATTGGTGGATTTTCTTGTCTTTTAGGCATATTTTGAGTCATGTCTTTGTTTCTTAGGATTGATCATGGCAACCTTTGCTTATTATCTTTCATGTTGTGGTCGTATTTTGTTAAACCAAATATATCTGCATACCTAGTCTTACACATGTCTATTTTCCAGAATAAGGTGGAACATTTGCAGGAAAGATTAGCCAAAAAGAAAGCCCAAATTGGTGTTATGATAGAAAGGACATCAGAAGTCAGAAGAATGAAGGATGAACTGCATCATAGCCTTTCAGAGGTATGGTGGATATTTCTGCATCATTTTTTAAGGTCATAAGTAACGTAACTAGTTATCAATAGTGGGCATTCTTATTTATGGTCACCAGCTTTCATGGTATCTTCCTTGCTATGATATTGAAGCTGGCCTTTCTCATGTATTAATCAGTTGATTTGTGTTGCCTCTTAATAAGCAATTATGAACATGTTCTACTAGAAGAACATTCAGACACTTCCATGTTGTTTGTAACTTTGCAGCTTGGGTTGCTATTGTTCTTGTTGTTAACTCATTTATTTATTTTTGAATTAGAGCCATAGTGTTGGGAGATATATCTTTGCCATTATCTTATATATTGTTGGATACAAATAAAAGCTAAGGTTTTTTTTTTTTTTTCCTTTATTTTTTTTCCTTCCTGTTCTTCATAGGCTACAAGTTTGAAAGTTCACAGGGAGCAAGAATATAAACGCAAACAAAACCAAATCCAAAAGATAAAATCGCGTGTTAGATGGCTTGAGCAGCAAGTTCGTGATATTTATGAACAAGATGCTCGAAACTCACAGGTAATTTATCTTCACCTGAATGAATGAAATGAATTTTTCTGATCTCTAATAAAATTTAGTTCCTTGAATGATTTTTGATCAGTATGGTTTCTTATCATAATTTTTGCTACAGGACTTTGTAGGGTGTTAATGTTCTTTTGTTCCCTGGGGGTGTTCAGTTATTATTCTTTTTAATTCCTGATGTTGGTTCCCCAATTCCCACAGATAGCAAAGGTTAAAATTGCAAGATATCTTGCATAGTTGAATGTTCAGTTAATCAATTATCAAGAGGCAGAAGGTTTATTACTAACTTAGAAGTGAATGCTAGATGTATGCTATCCAACTAGACATGCATCATCATACCTGATGCTGATATGAACTAAGAGAAAAATGTGAAATAAAGTAAGAGGAAAAGATGAGAAGATAGAAGATATTTGAATTCTGTAGTTATTTCTAGAGGAATTATATCTACTTTGCTACCCATTAAATGCTGTGGCCCCAAGGAATTTTTTCTATGTTATTTTTTGTAGTCACTGGTTTTTATATCCTATGCTTTTCTGATAATATTGTCTGGTATAACAAAATTTAATACTTAATTATTACTGTTATTGTTATTATTATTATTTCTTCTATAATTATTATAATTTTATTTCATTAGCATTCATGCTCTTTATTCTGGATGCATAAGTATCTTTTCTATTTCTGGTGGTGCTCCCCATTTAGATATGAAGTTTTTTTTTTTTTTTTTGGTGGAGAATGGAAATTAATATTTAATATAATGAAAATAATTACTAGTAATGAATGGCACATTCTTTGTTGGATAAGTCGATATATCTTTTATTACAAATATAGATGACCATCAAAGAGGTATATTTGACAATAGAAAACTAAACAAAAAAGCTTGCCTACAGGAGTGTGATATGTTCAAGAGAGAATGAATGGCTGAAGATTGGCTAGGATATCTAAATCCAAAGCAGTTTGGCTGGAGATTATAAGGGATCATTGACATAAAAGAATAATATAAAGCTTAAGGTTCATTGGTTGAGCTCGAGACCTCAATTGCATTAAACATTTGATTATATTTTTTAACACACGAATCAAAACAAACATCAATTAAGGAGAAAACAGGTTCTAATTGATAGAGCTTGTGAAGAATAGAAAGAAAATTCTAAAAGAGAGTCTACGGGTGGACAATACATGGTCAATAAATCATTGAATTTGTATGGCATGTCCACCATTGGCAATTGAAGGATTTATCCAGTTCATGTTATCTTTTGGAAGAAACTCAAGTGCATGAAAACAAAGATGATGTGGTGGGCTGGTAATAGGGTTGTTGAAGTGTGAAACCTTCTATCGAGTTCTCAGGGGGTGAGGTTTTTGTGGATAATAGAGATGATTTTTGTTGGAAACCAATTTGGAAAGTCACTGCTCCACTAAAAGTTGATCTTTTTTTTATTATTTTTATCATTTTTTTTAACTTGGTAACCATCTTGGAGATTAATGTTAACCCAAGAAATATTTGAAAAAGAGGGTTTACAATTGTGAATGTATGTGCTCTTCATTAAGTGGATTTAGAGTGTTGATGATTTGTTACTCCATTGCTCTTGGATAAGATGTTTGTGGGAGATGGTTTTCTCTTTACTCTCCACTATTTGGGTGCCTTCATAAGATGTCCACTTCAAGCTGGGCACTTGGAGGGGGATGAGGTGTTGTGCAAGAAAGGGAAAGATAATTGTGAAGACTAAAACCGAGAGATAGTGAATACGTTGTGAGTCCGTAGAGATAGACACACTTATATATACATGAACTATTTTTAAATTACAATTATGCCCTTATGTATAAATTGTATGACCACACTAACACTATTGCTTTCTTCTCAACAATAATTGGCTTGATCCCTCTAGCTATGTATTTTGTCCTTTTGTTTTGTTTGTTTGTTTGGTTTTTTTTTTTTTGTTTTTTTGTTTTTTTTTTGTTTTTTATATACATAGGGCAAGGGAAGCTGGAAGCTGATCCTTAGTGTCCTCTTAGTTTTTTGGAACTGAAGAGGACGTAATGATAGGTTGTTCTGAACCACGTTGGTGCGTTTTAATGAATTCTTTTTCTTATGAAAATACAAAAGTCTGGCCTTTCGGTTCCGCTGTCAGGACTATAAGATGTTTGCTCTAGATTCTTGTTACTAATAAATGAATCTTGGCATGCAGGGTTGCAACTATCCCAGTTAATTGAAGCCCTAGTAAAAGATCCAAATATACCCTTGAATCAGATCTTATCACGACTATCCATTTGACAAAAGAATAGGGTAACCGAATGAAGTGTTAAACTGAAATATGCCCTAGCAAATGGTAGAATTATTTCTCTAGTATTAAAATAGAAAGTCTAATTCCGCAACCAAATGTTTGAGTTTAATTTTTCTTAAGGCTTGCTCTTACTTCAGTTGTCTTCTATCAATTGATTGGTTTTAATTTTCCCTACTAAATGTGACCTAATTTACAATAAATTTTGGCAGCTCAATCAAGCATTTCCTCTGTGGCTTGTCTTCAAGTTATGGAAAATTGCAATAATTTCCTTCTTGAGGAGTTGTGACTCCTTGCTATAAGATCAGATTGTGAAATGGAAGATATCTTGCTGCTAAGAGAAGTAAAATGAAATTGAAGTAATGCTTCTGATTGTACATTAAAAGTACACCCCATGCACAAAGTGCTCCCTGACTTGCGGGGGTAAGGAGAGGGTAGGCGTATATGTACGCAGCCTTTTCTTTGCATTTTTTTTGCAAAGACTGTTTCCACGCCTCGAACCTGTGACCTCAAGGTCACAAGGAGCAACTTAACCGTTGCGTCAAGATTCACACCTCTAACTTCTGAATGTACATTCTGAGACAAATATTTGAATACAAATAATAGATTATATACCTTTATATTAAGATGCTATGGATCAGTTTCTACCACCTTGTCACCATTTTATTGGTTTCCTAGTCCAAATTGTGTCATGTGAAAGTTATATCTGTAAGTGGTGACAAGATGCAATTAGTTTTTGTTCCAATTGTTATGTAGGCTGAAGAATCTGAAATGGAGAGGAAATTGAAGGAACTTGACAATGAAATAGATGCTGCTAATTTTAAGCTGTCACAGTTAAGTCTATACATCTTATCTTATTTTTCTGTGTTACTATACTTTCAAGATAGGTGCTTTAATTCTTAATTCTAATGAATTTTGTTGATAGTTCAGGTTGAAGGAAGAAGAGACTGCATGTTCTGAAAGCTTATCCATTGCAGTGGATGATATCCAAAAGATAGATGCTGAGGTATATACTACGTCGATGCTTAGTCCTGATACAGTACTAAACTCTTATTTTTCATGTCACGTTAGCTGTAAGTTTTCTATTGATGCTAAACCACAAAATGATTCTAGATGGTAAAGTGCATTATATGGCTCTTTTTGTTGAAATTTTGAGTGTCTAAATGTCTTTATTGTCTGGCTTGGATTTATCAATAATTGTCTTATGTATTCATTTAATCGGTTAAGAATCTTAGATGATTCGAACCTGTTCCCTTTCTAAATGAAAAAGTTAATGTTATAAAAGAAGCACCGAAAAGGTGCGCCCTTAGCAGCCTAAGCTAGAGAACTGTTGGGTAATCTACAAAGCAGGCAGTGTCCTCTGATAAAAGGACCATAGGATTTTGATTCAAGGAATCAATGAAAACCTGTATGTAAGAGGAGAATTTTCTCATGATTGATTGATTATTTAGTTGATTGATTTGTCTAAGGCCTTGTGCTTAGAGAGAGATTTTGAAATGGAGGGAGATCAAAAGGGCAGTTTTTGGAGCTTACATTTCAATTAATATATTGCTGTTATCGATGGAATGGGAAAGCAACTAGCAACATAGTGTCCTGATCAGTTTTTATCCTCGCCAAGAATGTGAGGGATAGAAATCTCTGAAAACTATCTTAAACTGAGTTAAAAGTAACAATGGAAAATTATTTGTTTGGTGCTAGATGATGTCCTCATTCTACTAGGCCTGAGAAATAATATAGTCTGGTTTCCTGCTTGATGCTAGAGAAATTGCAGGAGAATCTTTCTTCGTGTTGAAGGTTTAAATTAATGGTCTCAACACAAAACCAATGTATGAAGAAGACTAGTATGAAAGTATCCTTCCCAAAATTGTGGTAGTTTTAACGCAATAAATGCTGGGTAACCCATCTCAACCTGGCTTTAAATATCTGCGGGGTACTGGTTATCCAGTGTCTTTGTTGTTTTGACTGTTTATCAATGCTTCTGACCCAAAGCTTTTCATGGTTGCCTACCGTGCATATTGAGTTTAAGTTGTTATTTACTTGTTTGTGATATTTTGTTTGATGTGATTAACTTGTTTCTTTTAGGTAGAATATAAGGTAAAGAAGCATCGTGAGATCTGCCGTAATATAACCGAACTGCAGCAGCATCAAACTAACAAGGTCTGGGTGATTCTTTTTCTGTCATGTTCTTTGATGCTGTTTCATCATGTCTAGTCCTGAATCATTTAGCAATTTTGCTTTTACAGGTTACGGCTTTTGGAGGTGAAAGAGTGATTAATCTCTTACGTGCAATAGAACAAGACCAACATAAATTCAGGAGGCCGCCCATTGGACCTATCGGTGCCCATGTGGTTTGTACCAACACTAATATTTTTTTCAATCATTTTGTGGCTTTCCTTATCTAAAATGAAAAAAAAAAGGTTTCTCTTTAGAAATTTTGATGAGCTTTATACAGTATTTAGACTATATATGTTATTGCTTCATGTTTCTCCATACATGTTAAATTACGTGTTTATTGGCTTTGAAAAGTAGCTAGCCTCTCTCCATCTAGTATCTCAATCTGTATGTGTAGAGTTTACTATTATAACAAAAGCTTTGTGAATTTTTCTTCAGCATTTATCAACTCAGCAATGAATTAAAATATATTCCTGGGGGTTGCTGCTCTTTGGTTGGCAGAGTTCATTGTTTCTCTTTATAAACAGATGAATAAGGGAAAGAGACTTAAGTCCATTGTTCAGAGTGATAAGGCTCGCTTTGATTGTATTTCTTTTCTTGCTTCAGGTTTTCGGACAAATGATCAAATTGATCATGTCTAAAATTATTCTTTGGTATTAATGCCCCATAGGATCCTTGATGAGTTCACCATTGGGATAGGTTGTGGTTGGTCAGATTAGCCTTTTACTTATCTAGTTAGTAATCCTAGATCATCTTCTCAGGGCCTTTTGATTGCTAAAACTCTTGTTGGGCGTGAATGAGCAAGTAGGGGGGCTTAACTTGACTCAAGCTAATCTTTATCCCAAGTACTTGGGTCAGTTATATGATTATGCCTTTTTTACTTCAGCTCCTTTGAAAGTCATGGTACTCATTAAATATGCAATGATGGTATCTGCTTTATCATCTGTCCTAGAGGATTTTGTTTTTTTTTAAGGTTTTTCTTTTGTTCATGGTGCCCCTTCAACTTGTATACTATCATTTTTCCTAGCCAGAGTACTGATATGAGCCCTAGTACAGGATCTAGTCAATGGATACTCTGCAGGAATTCCTCTCTTCCTTGCTAGAGTTTTCCCTCTCTTAGACCCTAGGTTTGATGGCTGAAAACTTGTTCCCTAACAAGCTTCTCACCACACTTATTTTATGAGAAATTAGGCTTGTCTCTTTATTGATAATACCCCCTTTAAATAGGGAAAACTAGAAGTTACAATAAAATATAAGTGTTATTAAAAATAAATCCCTAAAATCATTTTTAATATAAAAGATTCCTAAAACTAACAACTACAAATTTTAAAAAGATTACTATCAACTAAAATAAGGAAACAATTATTTTTTCTAAAATATTTCTTTTTTTACTAGTTCCCAAATATGCTCCTAGAAGATCTTTTTCCAATGATATGCACTTTCTAAAATAATTATTTCCAATGATATTAAGTGCATATCATTACTCCCCTCCTGGACAAAGAGTTTGTCCTCAAACTTGAATTTAGGATGGGCCTTCTCAAGTCTTCAAGAACTCTCAAGAAGCCTCCTCCCTCATCCTCCTCTTTAGACTTCCCAGAATTTCCCTTTCCTGCATCTGAACAAGGAAATGAGCCAGCACTTGAATTATCAACTTTAGAATCTGCAACTTCCTTGATTACCTGTTTTGATCCCCAGTAGAACAACTAGAAATCAGATTCTTTCTATATGCAGTATAGGCCACATAGACCTCCTCCAAGGAAAGATCAATATCTTGAGGCCTGGACAGATTTTCTTCAAGATTCGTGGCTTCTCATTTTCCTACATTCTTAGATATTTCCTCCACAAAAGACCACTGACCATCAACAATTGAAATATGAAAGTTCTGCCCAAACTCATTATATTCATAACTATTGAAGTCAGGATACTGTCTGGGGATGGCAATCCCTCTTTCCAACAGACTCCTCCTTCTCTCTCCTTGGTCTCCAAAGGTGTGGCTGCTGTGCCCCAACTCCTGGACCTTGCTGAGCCCTTGCAGCTCTCGCTGAAGCCTTTCCATCTTCGAGATTAGTGCTGTCTGTTGTTGCCGGAGTTCCTCCACCTTGGCTAGTTGTTCCTCCTTTTGCTGCTCCATTCGTTGCTCCATTCGCTGCTCGAAATCCCTCATGAATCTCTCCATCCGGCTAAACCATTCTGCAGAGTTTTCCATGATGGACGGCTCTAATACCAAATTGATATGAACCCTAGTATAGGATCTAGTCAATAGATACTCTGCAGGAATTCCTCTCTTCCTTGCTAGAGTTTTCCCTCTCTTAGACCCTAGGCTTGATGGCTGAAAACTTGTTCCCTAACAAGTTTCTCACCACACTTCTTTTATGAGAAATTAGGCTTGTCTCTTTATTGATAATACCCCTATTAAATAGGAAAAATTAGAGGTTACAATAAAATAGAAGTGTTACTAAAAATAAATCCCTAAAATCATTTTTAATATAAAAGATTCCTAAAATTAACAACTACTAATTTTAAAAAGATTACTATCAACTAAAATAAGGAAACTATTATTTTTTCTAAAATATTTCTTTTTTTACTAGTTCCTAAATATGCTTCTAGAAGATCTTTTTCCAATGATATGCACTTTCTAAAATAATTATTTCCAATGATATTAAGTGCATATCAAGTACGATGAAGTGTTATTGTTTGAACATGCTTAAACCATCTCAATCTATTTTTCTCATCCTATGTATTATTGAGGTTACTCCTAAGTTTGGTTTAATATACTCATTTTTTGAATCTATCTTTTCTTGTTACTCCACACATCCATTTCAATGTTCTTACCTCTGCTTTTCTCATTTTTTGTTTATTGATTATTAATAGTCTAACAGTGTAACATATAGCATTGCTGGTCTTTACTGCAGTTTTGTAAAACTTGTCTTTTAAGTTATACAGAACCTTACCATCACCTAACACCAGCACTTATCCATTTCATTGCCTTTGCTTCAATACTACGTGAGACATCTTCATTAATACTTTAATCTTCTAGAATTATAGATTCTAAGTAAGGAAACATATTAACAGACTTTCTTCTCAAGGATATATGATGTTCAAACGCATTATTTATGACAAAACCTAGTAGCAAAGATTCTGCTTGCCCCCAACTTTCTTTAGCAGAATCAGCAAAACACTAGGCTGGCACAGATGCCACTACCATGAGCCCTTGGAAAGTCATCTCTGGTGTCTAATGTGTTATTTTTTGTTTCTATCTCTTTTATTCCCTCGCACTAATTATAAAATGGAAGTTACACATGGTCAACGCATTATAGATTTGTTCGTTTCACTGTCTCATGGTCTTATCTTAAAATATCTATATTTCCATATGTTTCTTTTGAAATTTCACTCCAACAAGATGAATGATGGGGAGAAAATTACTTTTTGATTGACTTGCTTAATCCCATTGCTTTTCCTAATTCTGACGTGAGGTTTTGGGGCCTTCATAATATAACACTATTTTCTTTCAAATCTTTTAGACAAGACTTTATCTTACTGAAAATAGAGGGAAAGTAATCTCTTCTCTAAAACTGAGGCTTTTATTTGTATTTTGATTGTTTGCTGCAGATTAGTGGAGCAAATAGCATTCTGTTTCCAGTATGTGTGATGTGAAATCAAATGAATTGGGTGATCTCCCTATTTTTTATTGTTTGGAAGTTTGGACTCTGCGATATGGACCTTTTTGCATATTTAGACTGTTGTGTTTGCCTTGAGAATCTTAAGGGGCATGTATTACTTACTCTGTGGTTAATTTCATAGGTTTTTGCATTAGTTAGAATATAGACCTTTCCAATTGCTAAGAAGTCCATAATGTAGTGCATTTGATTGGAAAGGAATGGCAGGCCGTCATGGATGATTCCTCTCTATCTTTGTAGAATAAGGTTGTTTTCGTAGTATCTTTATGGGCATGGGACCTATGGGTGCTTCTAGGGTTTTCTTGGATGAAGTAAAGAGGAAATGCGGGGCTTTACTCAAGTACCATTTCCTATCACAACATTTTTTAAATTGAAGAAGTCTTTAAAGCCTTATTTCGAACTACAGAAAAGATGTGCCCAATAAATTATTTTGACTACTTATCTGCATTAATTTCCACCGGCCTACTCCATGAGGTCCTTCACCTCTGTACTGAACATCACAACCCCTACCATCGCAAACTACCATTGTGTACCATAAGCAACCTTATTATGTAATAACTCTCTACAGCTGGTTCCATTCATGATCAAATTGGTTGAGCTTCAATTCCAAATCAACCTCTGCTATAAGGTTGCTTGACCAACTCACATCTTGTAAAATTATGCCTGAACTTATGTTTGAGATATTATCCTTCAGAATTCTTCTTTCCATTGCTCCAGATGTCCTATTTCCCTTGCAGGGACTAAGAAATAATGAGATTAGTGAGCATTAAGGTTGCCATATCCAGAGCAGAAATATAAAATTTTTCTTTCTAGGGTGGGTTCTTCTTTGTTCACCATGCTCTCTTCCCCACCTCAATGTTGGATCTCTAACTTTCTTTTCCTTGTACTTTGGTACCACCAAATCAGAGTGTGCTTAAAGCGCAAAGCGCAGCACAGCTCATGGGCTTTTTTTGCATAAAGTGCAGCGCAGATGAAAAAGTGTAGGTGAAGCGTGCTGAAATGCAAAAAATGTGCATGGGCTTTTTTTTTCCCTGGTTGCTGCTGCACTAATCCTTTCTGTTTTTTTTTTTTTTTTTTTTTTTTTTTTTTTTTTTTTTGTCTCTGTTATGAGGTTTTTTCTTCTCCCGCTCCTTTCTTTCTTCTCTCTTGCTTTTTTTTTTTGGTCTCTGTTCTTGGGTTTTTTTTGTTTTTTAGTTGCTCTCCTCAGCTCCTTTCTGTTCATGATCACCATTTGCCAATTGATGTCAGGATATTGTGCAAGGGTTTTGTTCAATTGGATAACATAACATTTGGCTTAAAGTTATTTAAGTTAATTTATATGCCTTTTCCAAGAATTTCATGAAACACATTTTCTTGTTATTTGGTCTAGAACATGATTTTTATTTTTTTTTTGGTTCTAGTATTATACATATTTCATTTGCTATTATATATGTTGATGTTCTAATATTATAACATATTTCATTCGCTATTGTTGTAGATGCAAATATATATTTTGATTTTATATCTTAAGTGCTCTTTTTATGAAAAAGCCTGTGCTTCGCTTTGCGCTTAAGCCTCACGAGGGCTTGTCGCTTTTTTGCACTTTTCGCTTTTAACTACTATGACCAAAATCCTTAAAAAGTGAGAGCAAGAAAGTTGACATGTATAAAGAAAGGCTAAAAGCTCACCGTCAAAATTTGTCCCTGCTGTAATGACCTCAGTCTCTTTTAAATCTCCCTTGAAATCAGGGACTGCCTTTAAATCATACAAGATGACTATGTTCAGAATCCCCCGCTTCAATGGTGTAAAACAGATCAGATCAAGAAGCCCCAGTCACCTCTACCTCCAGTTCTCCACTGCCCGAGTCTGAATGCTGATGCCAATTAAAATCCATTTTCTATTGCTTCATTAACACACTTTAATCATAAATTATTTGCTATTATGTGAACCTGATTTGTGTGATTCTTGCTTTCTTGGTGTTTTGATCCTTTTTTTGTGCCGGAAACTAAACTTTTTCTATGTACTACTTTTTTATTTGTTTACTGTAATTATCTTCTCCATTAATTGGAATCATTCAATTCAGAATTTAGTCAATGGCGATACATGGGCTCCTGCAGTTGAAAATGCTATTGGGAAGTTGCTGAATGCATTTATTGTTACAGAGCATAAAGATTCTCTTCTTTTGAGAAAATGTGCAAGGGAAGCAAACTACAGCAACCTACAGATTATCATTTATGAATTTTCAAGACCAAGGTTAAGTATTTGTTGGAAATTATATCCAGACAGTTTGGTTTTGTCCTTTTATTTGATGGGAGAATGGCTTTTGAGTTTGCAAATTTCATATTTTACATGTAGGTTACACATTCCAAGCCACTTGCTTCCCCAGACGCAGCACCCAACAACTCTTTCTCTTATACAATCTAATAATCCAACGGTGGTGAATGTTTTGATTGATATGGTAGTAACACATCTCTGAAGAGGCTGCTTTATCTTGTTCTTGTGTGTTTTTACTTGGATCAAGATCTATAGCAGCATCGATTTTCAAAATTTCATTATCTTTGCAAGGAATTGAGGAGCAGGGGTGGAACCTTAAGGGCTTTGAGGGGGCTATTCCCTCCTCCCCATGCTACCAAAGTTTGAAAAGTTCTATTGGTACCTACTACAGTTTAACAGAATTTCATTCAGGTTGTCCTAAAATAATATGCTATGGCCTATACAAAAATTTGAAATTTTCCTTTCCACTCTATGAAAGGACTAACATTTGCCTCCCTCAAAGAATACATGTTAGGAGTACATTATTATGAATAATAGTTTACTTGCTTCTGAATCTTATGCTACCTGAATACTTTTCTGTTGTCATCTGCAATTTGGTACTTTAACCTGACATTTGGTTGTTTACATTAAGCCACTTCTTCAATTACTAATCAATCCAACTTGTCTCTTCAGGGTCATGCTGAGAGGCAAGTGCTGGTTAAAGATTATAGTGTTGGAACAAAAGTTGCTTTTGACAGTAGGGTTGCAAATCTGAAGGAGGTTTTCACCTTGGATGGATATCGGATGTAAGATGATAAGCTGTTGATTTTTTCAGTTCTGTCCATTTGCTTTATTCAAATTACTTAGTAGAATGAATTACTGCAGCTTACCACTATCTTTTATCTGAAGAATTATGTAAAAAGGATGAAGATTATGTGATTCTCATTAAATTGCAAGAAGAGAGATTTACTAGCATCATCTGCTAAGCTGCGGAGTGAGAAAATGAATTCTGCAAATGGATTAAAGCTCTAACAGGAGGACATCATGTATAGAATAGATGCTATGATTGATAAAATTACCTTCGCTGTAGAAGTGCTGAAGGGTAGGATTAGACTTGGTTGACAGGACTAGACTAGATTATGGTTTTTGGATAGTTAGGGTTTCTCTGTTGTGGAGTCCTTGCTGTGCTCTACTGATTTCACTAACAGACTTGAACAAATTACAATATTGTTAGTTATTGTTTAGGATATGTACTTACTGCGTTGGTGTTCTTGTACCGTATCACTTTGTGAGTTATATATACTTAAAACAATTGAAGAAAGGGAAGCTTACAAGTGAATCAACGATTCAAAGTGCTTTCTTGCATATTCTTTGTGAACCGGCGTTTCACAAGAGCCCAAGATGCATGTCCATTAGAGCATATACTGGATGAGATCCTCAAGTTCAAGTCATTTGGATAACCTTAGCTATTTGGATTACAGAACCTGTTGCGGAAAAGCTTTAAGATGAATGCTCTATTGTTTAGGGTTATCATTATCGTTCTTAATATTTTTGAGTCTGTTTCTTGGTTTAAGATTAATATGTCTGAGAGTGAGCTTGCATAAATGTTTCTAGGGAGACTCTTGATCATTAGGTGGGGAATAGTAATTGTGCGAGGGCCTATGTTTAGGACTAGCAATTGGGCCAGCCCGGCCTGAGCTCGGCCCGTTTTGAAGGGCCAAGCTCAGCTCATTTTAGGGTTAGGCCAAGCTCGGGCCCATTTTTAGGCCCGTTTTAATTACGGGTCAAGCCTGGACACGAGCTGGCTTGGCCCCCTATATGCCTGATCCATTCAAATGAACCCAATTTAATGTTCCGGTGGAGGTCCCAGAGGCAACGAAGCCACCTGGATTACAGCTACAAGAAAAAAAGGCTTGGTAAACAAGGTCCTGTTCGGCCCCCACAATCAGGTAAATATGCCTTTTTTTTTTTTTTTTTTTTTCTTTCCTTATGATTTGTTTCACAATCATCTCTCTCCCTCCTTTGTGGCTCCTATACCCTCTCAGGACTCTCTCTCTCATCCACAAATTTGAGCCCCCTCAACTTTAACCTCTCTATAAAATTAAATCTCTTTAAAATCGGAGTCGTTGACAAGTGATGTGTGCCGGCGATGGTCCAGAAATTTCCTCCGCACGGGGATGGTTTCAATGCAGTCAATGATGGCAGACGATTGTGGGAAGATGATTGGATGGCAGATGATAGTTGCTGCTTGCAAGCCAAAGAGTCGATGGAGGCGGA
Source organism: Dillenia turbinata (assembly GCA_037126225.1). Classification (NCBI taxonomy): domain Eukaryota; kingdom Viridiplantae; phylum Streptophyta; class Magnoliopsida; order Dilleniales; family Dilleniaceae; genus Dillenia; species Dillenia turbinata. The sequence goes on along the minus strand of JBAMMX010000015.1, from coordinate 18,110,610 downwards.
GATGTCTGAACAAATCAACATGCGGTGATCAGCAATCAAAGTCCAATATAGGCGATTTGAAAGAAGCAACGGAGAAATCGAAGCGATTGTGGAATTGAATTGACGGCGATTGAACTCTGAAAGGCAGGGAATTGGAAAGGCGAACGGTGATGAACGAAGACGACTAATAGAGGCTATGAAGCAGGCGACTGGTGCGGTGGTTGGTGTACGGATCTCTCTCTCTCTTTCGGTTTTTGGGTTTTGTTTGAGCTCGGGCTTGAGGGCCTTTTAATTTTTTAGGCCGAGCTCAAGCCTTAATTCTTTGAGCTTTCTTGAGCTGGGCTTGGGCTAGAGCCCATGAAATTTAAATCGGGCCGAGCCTGAGCTTTGCAAAGCTCGGCTCATAAAGTTTGATTGCTAGGCCTACCTATGTTCTATCTAGGGCTTCCTTTGGGAGGGATAATTCTAGGAGTGTTTAGTTTTGAGATCCCATAGCGAATAGAATTTGTTGGAGACTAGATAGGTGAAAGGGAGCTTTTCTTACCTGGTGGAGATATCACTCCATATTCCCTTTTAATTTCTCCCTCTTTTTAGGATTCCTCTTCGAGTAGCAAATAGAGCTGAGAAGCTTATGTGACACTTTTTCTTGTCCAAAAGTGGGTTGGATAAGAAAAAACATTCGATTTGTTAGTGCCAGCTGTGTAAATGTGAGTTCGGGATGGGTTGGGTCTAGGTAATGTAGTATCCAGAAACGTCTCTTTGCTAAGCAAATAGCTTTTGAGATTCCTCTTAGAACCCTTGGGTTATAAAGAGCAAGTGTGGTCTTAGTCAGAATTAGGGGTGTATTCGAACCGAATCGATCCCAAGTATCCCTATGCTCAATTTTTTTTGCTCGACGAGTAGTATATAACAGGGGCTTGAACTCGACTCGATTATATAACAAAATGCTCAAACTCGACTCATACTCGATTATTATATAATATATTAATATATTTTATTTTATTTTATTTTTTTATATTATAATTATATATAAATATATTATATATATATATTAATATATGTAATCGAGCTACTCGTAGAGTTTTTGAATCCAAAATTATACTACTCGAACTCGACTTGATACATGACGAACTCGACTCGAACTCATTCAAACTTCAGTCAAGTCAAGTCGAGCCATTGACAGAGCGGCTCGCAAACGGCTCGAACTCAGCTTGGTCTGTGTAACAGCCCTAGTCAGAATGAATGAGATGCCAATTGTGGACTCAAGAGTTTCTCAATGCATTCCTTGGAAATTCATTTCTTATCGGTATCATAATTATTTGACATTGGCATCTTATAAAGTAGGCGACCGTTCTCATGTACTATTTTGGGGGGATTCGTGGATTGGGGATTCAACCTTGTCTATCTCTTTCTCTTGCCTTTATAAGTTATTTAAACTCTGCTATGTTCCTATCAAAGATTTGTATAATTGGAAGGGATATTTGATATTTTGGGTTTTCTATTTGTTAAGAAATTTTTACGGTGGTGAAGTTCTTGAATTTTCTTCTTTCATTTTTTTTTTTCAAGGAAATGAACCATCTATGCATATTCCTAACACAAGGCCTCATAGTCTTTATCCATTGAGGGTTTTTACTTGTATTTCTCTCTATCTTCATCTAGTTTGTTTTCCCCAAAACCCTCTTTTTCATTAAGTTATTTTTTCGAAACATAAAGGTTCTCATTGAAGTTAAAGCTTCTATTTAGTCTATGCTGCTTAATAAATTAATACCAATGATCTACTTCAAAAGAGGTGAGCTTGAAAAGCTATCTCTGTGGATGTGTGTCATGTGGTACATTAACTTTGAAACTACAAATTACTTATTTTTACAATGCTTTATTGTGAGAGAGACGTGAAACTGCGATTTTGCTCTGTGTGACCATGTTAGGCTTTGCCATAGGAGATTTCTTAATTTGTTCCTCACGAAATCTAGAGGTTTTGGAGGATAGAATGATATTTGGTTGTTGTGAAAATGAGTGGTTTTGATCATCCCCAAGTATATTCAAAGAGAGTAGAATATGCCATTATTTCTGTAATTAGACGATTGACTACTCTCTTTTATGGGACAAACTATTTTTTTGTACTTCTATGTGGGCTCACACCTCGAGGATTAATAAAGACTAAAGTTTAGAAGATTTGAAGACGGATTAGAGAGCATTTGTGTATTAGCTTCTTTGTATTGTATTACTTTTTATTTCCTCTGTATTTCTTATTGTTAGGAGTTTGTACATTTCCATAAATCTAATATATTCTTCTTTTTCTATATATATAAAAAAATTCTATTGTATTCTATTCACATTCTTTTCGATTTATACACTTTCTTATCAATCCCAAAGAAGAAAAAAAAGAACTGCTATTCGATAAGTTGGTACTATGTTCCAACTATATCTTTCTTAAATTTAAATAGTGATTTTCTTTTCTTTTTTTTTTGGGGGGGGGGGGGTTAACCTATTCAATGATTACAACAATTAATATTGAAAGAAAGTCTTAAGTACCTTCGTTGCACACTTTTTTCATGTTCCACCAAAACTCAAGTTGCTGTAATTGTAAACATTTTACTCTCTGTTGCTATCTGTGGAAGATATATGATGCTTTTGTGTTTCACTTGACTTCAACTAGGGCATAAGAATTAATTCAATCGAGTTCTTTTACCTATCCATCTGGGTTTTCTAGTCCCCCTTCCACCTTGTCATGGAAAGTGCATAATGTGGTTGCAGATATTTAAAAGAAATTCCAATTTTGATGCCATTTTAATGGTGGATATATTTGCATTTTGCCGTTTTCTTAAAGTTAGAAAAGTGCTTGTGAATATTCTTCCTTTCATGAGCTTCCTTTTGTCAGACTTCTATTATAAGATTTTCCAAGCACATGGATCTTAATATGTTCATCTTAAAGAGGTATTGGGGGACTTTGGAACTGTCTAGTATAAGTTTTTGGGCTGTTGCTGTTTTTGGAACTGTCTTATATGCTTTTCTATTAATGTCTTACTTTCACTAGGGAATTCCATTTTCCATAGGGGAGTATATTAGAAGCAATAATGTCCTAGGTTAAGGAAGCTACAGTCCTCAATTAAATTAATCTCAACCTGCTGACTTGAAGATTGGGAATGCTAGTAAGGCTGTGTCTTCTTGTGCTTTAATTTTGTATTCTCATGGCATTGGTTAATGGAATGGTATACTTTGCAGCTTCTGTATGGTGGGTTTTACTTCACAACCTAGAAAGTATCTATTCAAAAAAGTAAATGACTTAGAAGGAAATTTTGTGTGGGGGAGATAATGGCATTGTGTTTTATTTGCTGGTGCATTTAGATGGAAAGAAAAGGGGGGAAAAAGAAAGAAAAAAGAATGTAAGAATCTTAATGATTCAATGCGGCTCTTGGTAACTTTTGTGGACAATTTTCGTGAATTTGCAAGATTGTTTTGCTTATCGTGGATTTTCTAGCTTTCCTATTGTAGTTACCCTTTTCATCTATTGCTCATGTTACTTTTGTACAGGGTAAATTTCCATCCATTTGTCAACTTTTTGCCTAATAAACATGTGAGAATAACTTTGTTGGTTACAATGACATATGTGTCTGCTTGACCTCATGGAGTTTAAAAAATGTTAAATTGGAGAAAATCTGTGCACAGATCACCTGATCAATGCATTTTTTGTCCATGTGATATGTACTCCAATATGGATGGTGTTGGTATCTGTTTTACTCGGTTATGCCTCTCATTTTCGCAAGATTTCCACTAGAATGAATTGTCCAGTGCCCGTAACCATGACCATGTTGTCTGGTCAGCACACTGTATGGGTAGGCAAAGTAATACCTCCATTCCACTTCAAGTGCCTTTATATATATATATATATATATTTTTGGGTTCCAGTTTAAGTGTCATTTTAGAAAATCAATGAAGCATTAATTATTTTTTTCAACTTTACCCTTATCTCTTGTCATCTCATTATAAATTTGACTTTTCAAAGGGTAATTTAGTTAACTTGTACTAATTTTATCTAGAATTGTGATTGTTCAATCATTTCCTTAATTCTTGTGCTATAACCTTAAAAGACACTTGTAGTGGAACAGTGGGAGTATATGGTACAAGAAACATAGTTCAGTCGATATGTTTATTTAATAGCAATGGTATCAGGAAGTTATGGCTCTGATAAACTTCTATATTTTCACCCTCAGGGCCTGCAAATTTAATGTTTTGGGAATCTATTATTAGTTTGTGTTCTGTCTATTTATGTCTGCTTAAACAAGAAGCTGTTGTTGAATTATGGGACTCAATTTTTCTGCTGAACATAGTTGATATCATCTATTGATTATCTGTCAATTTTTAGGTTTTCTCGTGGTTCAGTCCAGACCATATTACCACCAAATAAGAGACTTAGAACTGGTCGTCTTTGTAGTTCATTTGATGAACAAATTAAAGGGTTAGAAAGAGACGCATCAAGTGTACAAGAAGAAGTTAAACTGGCACAGCAGAAGAAAAGGATTGCAGAAGAAGAAGTTCAGAATCTCCAAGATAAAGTAAACACTGCAAAGGTACTGCATTTTGCTATCTTGTGTTTAGTATTTCTCTATCTTTTCATATGAAGTGCCTTTTCAATTTTTAGGTTTTACAGAATTGGCTGCCTGTTGAAATTCTGTTGCTCTAGGCTTATTCTGTTCCCCCAATTTCCTATTTATTCTCAATTCAAAAGCGTCATTTTTTTTTTTGGGATTGGATTTCAGTGACAAAGCTCACAAATTTTTGCAAGAATTTAATGGTACTTATATGTAAAGAAACTGTCAAAGGGTTATTGTTTGACACTATCTAGTTGATGTAGGTGAGAAAGATGAACTAGAACTAGTATTCTTTTGTGCTCTGGTGAAGACACAAAATGAGATAGATTTTTTAAAATATTTTGTTTTTGGACACAGAAATGTGAGGCTTTGCATGATTGTCAAGTTATATTAGCCATGTTAGAAATACAAAATTCACTCTATCTGAGATTTGCCGCCAGTTTTTCTTTACCTCATGGTGGAAAAAGAGCTATCGATATAGATAAAAGAAAAAGAATCAGATACATGAGAAGACTAAGCAACCCTTTTGGTGCATATAGATATATATGGTGAAAGGGAAGAAAAACAATTTAAAGCTTGGCAAGAAGTGAGTTCTAATCTTTCTGGAAAAGTTCATGGTAAATCCCTCTTAAAGGCCTTGAAGGTGATGTCCATTTTGGCAACACTAATTCATGAGAAAAAGTTCTTACAGAAATTATTTTAGATAAGTTCCTATTACAAAATGGTTCAAACTGTTTGGTTATCCAAAAATTTAAGCTGTTGGTTAAGCTTGTTTAAATAAATTCATTCAGATATCAAAAGACATAAAGAGGACACTATAAGTAAATATGTTAAATTGCCCTTAATTAAAAATTCACAGAAGTAAATAATAAAAGTTATTTGACAACCTATAGTGAAATAACTAACAACATCTTTATTATTGATTTTTGTCCAATTGTGATTGAGAAACATGAAAGAAAACTAGAAATATGTGAATGCATAATGCTATGTTTATTTTCTGGAAATGTTAAATACATTTGATGTAAAATATATAAGAAGAGTTAACATTCACATAATGCTAGACATGTTAGATATTAATCATGTTTGATTTAACATTTTTTTATTTTTTTCATACATGAATAACAAGAAAAATTATGAATACTGAATAACATGTATATTTTTTTTTGCTGGACAGGATTGAACTAGTTTTATTTTTCACTTTGATAAAATCAATCTGACTATGATTAGCTTGATAACTTTATAATATTATAGCGAAAACAAAATATGCGGAGAATGGAAGTAGGATAAAGGATATATGTAGACTATTATTTTTTCAATAGGGGTATTTTTGTCTAATGACTTTTAATGTTGACAAAGAATCTGCATAAGAGATACCATCTGGATAAATGGTTTAGAAAATTTGAGGTGCTATTTTTCCAAATCACTCAATTTAAGTGGTTTTTTTTTTTAATTTCTTTTTTTCTTTTTTTCCCTTCTTTTGCTGATTACCAAACACCTCAAATACGGCAAATGACTTGAGTAGTTTAGCACTATAAGTCCTTCTTTTAAGAGTTGTAAAAGGCCATTAAACATTTTATAAATCTAAGGAGGACAATGAGATCATGTTGCTTTAATCTGTGTTATGTGTTCTCATATAATGTAGAGAGGCAGCACAAGACATTTTTCTCATATTCTTTTTAAACAATAAAATCATCCCCCTGTGTTTTTCTTTTTAAATTGCTTTCTTTTGCAATATGAGAGAGAGTTTGGTGTGTGAATTCTTTTCTCTGACCTTTTGTGGTTTCTGAAAGTTTTCCGCCCCTTTTCTGGTCTATATTCAACTTTGTAGTGGAATTATTATTTTTATGCTATCATACCCGCCAGTTGATGGTATGTGAGACCATAAAGACTTCTAATCTGATTTTATTGTATTATCTAAGTCTGCCTGTTATTCCAGAGCTCCTTAGTTTTGGTTCTTACAAATCCAAGAGTCTTCAAGGGTAACCTTGTTGATTTTCATGAAGTCCCAAGCTTTCTAATTTTTTCATCAGAAGTGCTTAAGGTATGAAGAAAAATGTATCAGGTTATAGAAGCTCAAAACTTATGGCCTTTTATAAAAACAAAACCAGAGAAATTTTTGTCTGTTGAGTTTACTGGATCTGTTTATTATAAGAAGCTAATGTGCTTTAACACCATGCAACAATACTGACTATATGGTGTACTATGATGAAAAAGAGTGCCTCGATATACTAGGATTGATTTCTTATTTTGCTATGGGACATAGAGAACTTTCAAAGATCTCTTTGGTCCATGGCAAGGGGGATTTAAAAGGGGATCTTGGGGACATTTAATGGGAGATTGTCGGCCAATCTTTTTCATACACTTTCTTTCTAGTTTCCTTAATATTTCCTGCTTATTCTTTTCATTATTTATTTGGAGCTTTTTCTATACCCTACTCTATAATCAAGTTTCTTCTTATTATAGTTGAAAAGAGTAATAATTTAATTGATTAATCTCATTTTTTCTTTCTTATATTGTTATTATTCTGAGAGATCTGAAAGTGATTGTATGCGACATCTTCTTTTGCTGCTCTTTGGTATCAATATAGAGGAGAAGATTAAGTGCTGACAGGGAGTTGACGTCGAAGAAACTGGCATTGCAAGAATTGAAGATGTCCTATGACAATCTAGTGAATTCCAGACCTGCTTCTACAGTTGACGAACTGCATCAAGAAATCTCAGTTTGTTTCTTGTTACCTATTTTAGTTGGGGCATCTTGGCAGCTGAAAATTGTGCCAGAGCTGGATAGAAAATTGAATATGGGCCTAGAAGGATTTATTTTATACCTTAAACTTATTTCATTTATTCTAGATCACAATTTGTGGCTGCCAAACTGCCCTCATGCTCTTAGTGCTTGTAGATTTTTTTAATGTCTTTGCTTTTAATTCCTTTACAGAAAGGCCAAGATGAAATACAAAAACAAGGGATCCTGTTAGAAGATTTAAAAGTAAAATTGAATGAAGCAGAAGACAAAGTAAAAGATACCAAGTCATCATTTGAAAGCTTATGCGGTATGGTAGTTGTGATTTGGATTCATTGTTAATGTCCAATGACAGCATGTGTTTGCTTATATGTGCAATGGAAATTTCAGACTCGGCAAAAGAGGAAATCAATGCATTTGAGGAAGCAGAAAAGGAGCTAGTACAGATTGAAGAAGATCTCCAGGAGTCTGAATTGGTAATCCTAGCTTCCTGTCTTCCTCGTTCCTTTCCTCTATGTTCCAATCTCTGCTCTCCTTTTTGGGTGCTTTCTTGACTGTTTTGGAAATTTTCATCTGGAATGATGTCAATACTGACTTGCTAATGTGAATCTCCCATCTCAGGATAAGATGCATTATGAGGGTTATATGAATGAGCTCCTTCCTAAGATAGAAAAAGAAGAAGCAGAATATAAGAAGCTTGAAGACACCAGTAAGGTGCATTTATTTTTATTTTTATTTTTTATTTATTCTTTTTAAACAGAAATTTAGTAAAAGGGAGGAAAGAGTGGAATGCAAATGTCACTGGTGAGAGCAACATATACTCTATTGGAGAGAGGAAATGAAGCAGGACAAATGTTAAGCAACTTAAACAAGCCTGTATCAGTTGGAGGCATGTGACGTTAAAGATGCCAGGAAAGTTATTGTGTCCCATGAAATCTGGCTATGGAGATATTGACTTTTGAATATTCTTGTATTCCTGTAATCTATATAATCTAGTATCAGAATAGGTAGGACACGATGCCATTTCCCTTATTGCTTCCGAAACTCAATGCACGGTCCAAAAAGGAGCTACAGTTAAAGGAACCCTGCTCACTGGGATTCCAGTCTCTGTTTTGTATCACCACACCACTGAGGAATGTAGATGACTGTAGTTTTTATTGCTGTCACCTCTCATAGCACAGCGTCAGGACTTTGATATTTCTTAGGCTTCCTGATGTGCAACATTATTTGCTTAGCCCTGTCATGTATGCAAGGCATGCACATTGGAACTCTTCCACTTAGATGTTCTGTTTGACATTTTTGTTTTTGATGCAGGTGTTTTCCTTGTCCCTTTTCCTGATTGAGCCTTTTCCTGCTGTGTATCCTGTGCACAAAAATTCTAACTAGCAGTTCTGTTACTTTCATACCCGGGCCTTGTATCCTAGTGGTACCCATTTTGCTCTCCCACCAAAGAGTAGTAGGTTCAAGTTGTCTGCCTCGTTTTAGAACCAAAAAAATAAATTTTTCTTACTTTCAGGCCTTCCTCTTCGTCACTGAGTCGGACATGAGGATATAAGATTAGTCCAACTTTTTGATGTTTACATTTCTTTGTGAAAGAAGATTTTTATCCCGTGTTAATGATGCTGGGTTTTCATGTGTTATCAGTTTTTATGTCTGTAAGTCTTATGTTCAACATGAATTTGTATTTTCTCCTGATTCAGAAATGAGCCCTGATAATAGGCTGTTCTGGCTACTATGTGTATAATGTCTTCAATATTATCTTCAAAACAAATTCAGGTTTGTACCATCTGCAGTGATGAAGCTGTGACCAAATAACAAAGCTTTTTTGTGGATAATTTCATTATGCAATCTCATGTTACCATATCTCATGTTGCCATTTCAGAATTATTTGGAACATTCACTTGTGATATGAGATGACTTGTTAAGGATTTAAATTTGATCACTTTACACTCTTTTAAAGGGAAGTTCATAAGATGTCAGATTTAAATTGCAGGAATATCATAAAAAGGCACCGGTTATCTGTCCTGAGAGTGAAGTCCAAGATCTAGGGGGCTGTCAGGGATGCACCCCAGAACAACTCAGTGCCCAAATAACTAGGCTAAGTCAGAGACTCCAGCGGGAGAGTGAAAAGTATGCATGTGAATTCCTATTCTTGTTTGAGATGAACTAGATCATATGTTAGTCTCATACTTTTGTGCCTTTTTTTTCCAGATATGCAGAATCGATTGATGAGTTGAGAACACGATATGAGAAAAAAGAACATAAAATTCTAAGAAAGCAAAAAACTTATCAAGCATTTCGACAGAAATTGAAGGTAAGTTTACAAATGTTAATGTATTTCATGCTACAAAGATTTGAGAACTAACATCCGTCTTTTGACTGATGTTCTTGATTTCACTCTCAGAGAGACATGATAATGGTATGTCTATTATGCCATCTTTGCAAGAACTAATGTAGAAGTTACTTATTATGCTAATCGTTGGGGTCTGCCGTATTCAATTTAGTCAAGGATTTGCCTTGAAATGAATAATCCTAAATGAATCTAAGAAGTCAAAAACTGCAAAATGTCAAATGTGATCTGGTGATTTCATTGTTTGAAAATAATACCATGTATTGCCTTATGCTCCCTGTGAATGAAAAAAGTATGTCTTAAGCTCTTATAAAAGCCATTGTAATTAGGGCTTTGTTGAATTTCTAGATGGTACAAAGTGAGAATTTCTTAATCCTTGTGTTGGAAATGGGTACCAAACAGTTAGTATCAGCATCCATAAATTTCCAAGATGGCATTGAGACAAAGGTATCTTCCAACATAGTCGTATGAACTATGAAGGATATCATCCGAGTCCAAAGTAACATATTACGTAGTTTTCCTGTGTCATGACTGGTTCTATTTCCATGTCCTTGTTTTTGCCTGGCTTTTTAAATATTTATATGTGATCATTGGAATTCCCTAAAACCTCTTAGAAGTTGGGGATACAGAATGACCTTTAGAATGGGCCAGCCATTTCCTTAGATTCATAATAACCTACTCAAATTTAAACAAGTTCTATGATTTGATAGCCTTGATAATTATATGAGTTGGTTTGGGGAATTGCAGGTAGTGTGAGACAATTTGGTCTCTTTTTTGTCTTAGTTTTCACCAACTGTAGTTGGACTCATGCTCAACAACTTACGATGTTGTGAATAATTTCATGATATATTTTTGATGTTCCTCTCACAGTTCTTTATTATTAATCTGATTTCAACTGATGTCACTAGATGCTAACCGAGATTAACCTCCGGCAACTCTATTAGCCTCAACTTTTACGCATCTTTTCTTGTTATATTTGGACAATCAAACCACTTGAGAAATTTTAGGGTAGAACCTTCTTGTATATACCTTATAACTTCAGGTTTTTTGGGACAAAATGACTTGGTTTTTTGTCCATTGTTGAGGCGCAACTTGGTTTGGGAATTACATGAAGAATCTGTGTAATGTGCAGATCAGAAAAAGCATTAGTGCAGGAACAAAATTTTGAATTCTTAAGATGTGTTTCTAATAAATATATTACACATTTGTAAGTTTCCGGCACTTATAAGTATCTCCACACACCCATAGTTTTAGTTTAAATTATCTACATTCTCCTATCATTGCTATTTATGCTGCTTAACTTTCTGGATTTACATTTGATGTTTGGAATTGCAGGCATGCCAGAAAGCTCTAGATGTGCGACTAAACAAGTTTGATCGAAATTCAGTTCTTCTGCGACGCCAGCTAACATGGCAGTATGTTCTGTCCACTATGAGCTTATATGGTCTGCTAACGTAGAAAAATGTGGTCGTCTAAATTCATCGTATTCTTGGCCTGTGGTTGACTATTATGTTGTCAAATCAGATTTAATGGCCATTTGAGAAAAAAAGGGATTAGTGGGCACATTAAAGTTGATTATGAAGCAAAAACACTCTCAATAGAGGTCAGCACTTGGGCAATTCTAGTTTGCGCATTATCTCTTTCAGTGGTTATTGTCTGTCTACTTTTATCCTGGTTGATTAGGTTTTTGATCCTTTCTGCTCTATTTTGTTAGGTGAAGATGCCACAGGACTCCTCTGGCAATGCTGTACGTGACACTAGAGGCCTATCAGGTTTTGATTCTCCACTTTTGTCCTTTTCAAGTATGGTTGATCCCTTTCCGTGATAATTTGGTGTTGGAATTGATCTTTGTGACTATCATTTGGCCTTGTGTCTCCATTTAAAGGGGGAAGGGACTGATAGGAAAAAGCAACAATAACGATGTGAGGACTTCTGGAGTTGTCCTGTATAGTGTTTGGATTGGAGTATATTTTCTCTGAGAGCAGGTTTTAAGTGGTCTAATCCTTTACTTAAAAATTGTTGTCACCTTTTGGTTGCTTCTTTTGCATGATCTTTGCTTTTGTTTGTCGTAGTGTTATGCTCCAGTTCTTTTTGTCCTCTTGTTTATTGTAAAATAGTAGTAGATGATCGGTCTGATGGTGGAGGAATGGGATTAAATGTGAGTAAATTGGAAGAAACCTTGCACGGTATCAGAGAGAAGTGATGTTTGATAAGAAGGATCTAAAACATAAGATATTGAGTGTTACATCAAGGAGAAAATTGGTATAATGGTTCAGGTTCTCTTCATCATTTTGATTAAAGGCTTAACAAGTCAAATTATCTTTGGGGAGTTTTTCAGATTTAAATGATCTAGAAAAGTCAAGTCCTAGTGGATACAAAAGAAAAAAAGATGTGTATGGCTCAAATATGTTGCCTTCATGGAGGTTCTCACTGTCTTCATGCTAATGGTGTTAGGTGGGGAGAGATCTTTCTCAACACTGTGTTTCGCATTGGCTCTTCATGAAATGACAGAGGCCCCATTTCGAGCAATGGATGAATTTGATGTATTTATGGTAAGATGTTAATGAAACCATGCCATCTTAATTATATCACTATTTGGTTTTTTACATGTTGAATATTATTTGCTTAACATGGCCACAACATATCGTATATTGGGTGCAAGAGTTGCGGTCATTTTAAGTGATCAAACTACACGATTCCTCTTATAATTTTCATGATTAACTTTGATTTCAGGATGCAGTTAGCCGGAAAATAAGTTTGGACACACTGGTAGATTTTGCTTTGGCTCAAGGATCACAATGGATATTTATCACACCTCATGATATCAGGTAAGCTCTACTTCTAATTGAATATGCTTCTCACATCATAGTAATAAGTTTAGGCCTTCAAATTTGATTGCTGCCCCTTATGCATTCACCACAAAAAATCAAATGGTTTCTCTATATTTTTTACATCGTTAAAAGGTTTGCCATCAAGCCAAATGCTTTGGTTTATTAGCAAGAAAAATTCTGACCTGCTTGTGTAGGCCAGGCCATGGATTAGTAACGTGAACCCAGAAAACTTTTCAGATGGACAAGTGTGCATTCCATTTAGCTATCAATTTTCTGTCCCAGTTCACCAGCAGAGACATTTATGAACTGGTATATTATTGAATCGGATGGCCTATCGAATAAGTATCCTGAGTTAAATATTAAAAATGGGAATTTTAAATGCGTGCCATCCTCTGGTTCATTGATTAAGATTCTTATGCTTCCTAAAGGACCTTACCAGTGGCATTTTTGGTTCAGTATGGTAAAACAAGCCAATAGGATAAAGAAGCAGCAAATGGCGGATCCCCGTTCCTAATCTGTTGCTGTATGACTTGTAAGCAATTCTCTCCAGGTTTGGGTTCTTTCACCAGGCAGCTTACCATGTCCTTTACCGTATCAGCTATCAATGTACAAAATCAATATCACCTGTGACCTATCATATCCATGGTTTTCTTATCTAAGTGGTTGTTTTGGGAAGATTCAGGAACCAAAACAATTCTACTTGGAACGGTGAACTCAGCTCAATCTATTTCTTTATCTCTCCATAAATTGTATGTTTGTAACAATAGGGACAGAATTTTCTTAATTCCAATCAACCAGGCGTATTATGTCAATTCTTTGGAGTAATATATCTGAAATAGAAACTTTACTTGAAACTAGTTGATCCTCTGCACTTCTTTTTGTAATACCTTCTCTGGTTGATCTCCATTTTTATGTGTGCCTTTAGTTGAGCTCGATATTAGATATCTGGACTGCATGTGATGATGCCTCCATGCAACTGAGCAACAATTTTATAATGCCACATGATTTTGAATTTTAATGACCCTAGGACAACACTTAAAAAGGCACTCGGCAGATAACTCCGCATCATAAACTTGGTGTCAGCGCCTGACTTGACTGTTTCGAAGGCCATTAGTGGGTGGTCTGTAATCCCAAGTTTTGATGGCCAGCCAAGGATTGTGGAACCCCATTCTCTTATATTGTTGATATTCCTCTCCTAGGATACAATTTTCGATGGGGTAAAGGCAACTACTTTACTTCTAGCACAAAGTTATAGTTGCCAATGCTGGGATTTTGATTTTGATAGTGATTTTGATTTTGATATGAAGAATTTTGCTCTTCAATGGATGTTGATTTTCCGAGAAACTTAAAGGGCACATGTTTATGTTTTTGATGTCTTCTGTACAACATGTTCGTTTATATTGTCAATTTTGGTAGTTGGCATATAAATTAAAATTTGTCATATGAGCTTTTGGCCCACTTATCAAGGTCATGGACTTGGGGCTTCCCCCGGGGGGGGGGGATTTTGATTTGAAATCCTCCTTTTTGAATGGGAGTCTTTTTTATATGTTCACAAAGATAGTGGGACCTTTGCATGTTATCATAATAACTACTATATTATTACGGGCTTGGTAACGGCTATTTTTGGTGGGCCATGGTATATTTCTCAGGTCACAAGCAACTGCTATATCGGATGTGTTCTGTACGGTGAAAATGATTCTTTTTCCTACTTCTTTGTTCTCTCCAAAGGAGAATGTGAAATTAAGATCATCCTTTGATTGTTCTAGCATTATTATTTCGCTATCTAAATTCTTTTGATAATTTAAAATAAAAGAGAAAAGGAGGCTGATGATTGGGGGGAACGTCTTTGCCGTTCATAACAAAATTCATGGGATTGTCACGTTGCCCACTTTTAATGCTTAAATGGGGCGCTTGTTTTGAGACTTGACTTCATACATGTGCTATGGAGTTACCTCCATTGCTTGTCACAAAGTACTTTATGTGACCAAATTAGCATTTTTGTTCCTAAAAAATTGAATAATTAAAAAAAAAATTGTCAAATCAGTCGAAAATCAACTTGACGAATACTTTTGTGGAAGCTTATTTCATTGTGCTTTTAATTTTTTTTCATATAATTCGAAAAATATTTTAATTGGTCTAAAATTGATGGCTTGGAAAGATTATATGTATATTTTTTTTTACCCCTCTTAAAAATATTGATTTCCTAGCCTTGTTGAATTTGTACAGTGAACATGCCACAACGGCATCCATTTCCATGCAAACTTTATTAATGAAGAAGACAAGCAAGACGTCTTTTCTTTAGGGGGCTGAAAGTTGCCATAACATGTCCGCCTTTATAATTTAGGGTGGAGATTTATTTCCTTTCCACAATTTTTATTTTCAGAAAATTGTATCATTTTTTGACAAGTTTCTCAATTGCATTCAACCAACCCCTCGATTCCATCAGAGCCCTGAGAATCAGACTATCCCCCCTTCCCTAAATTCAAAAACCACCAACACTGACATGACATCTTTTGATTCTTGTATTTTATATTTCGACTCTTGAATTTTGTCTTCCCTATTCTTTTCTTTTCCTTACTCTAATTATTCATAGACTACTTTTTTCAATATCCAAGCGCCCCTCTTTGTTGAAATCAAAAAATTAAAAAATCATTTGTGCTCAATAGAAGAAAAATGCCGAAGGGGTATATTATTTTTGAAAGATTTTGGTAGAAAAATCAAAATTCGTAATCTTCTTACATATATATATTTATTATATTTTACCAAAAAAAGAAAAACATTTTCTCTTTCCAAAAAAAAAAAAGATCGTCGCCCTTCTTTTAGTTTTATACGCAGAACCCAATGCAAATTTGAAGTCTGGAAATGTCAAAGGGCATTATCGTCATTGCACTGCATAACGAACACTTTCTTATGCTTATCTTATCGCCGATTCAAATTTCCAGACCATAGTGGACTCACGCAGACAAAAACAAAAAGGCAACCCAACGGCATTTATAGAGAGAGAAAGATACAAAGAGAAAAATCAAAACAACACATTTGGGGTTAGAGAGAGAGAGAGAGAGAGATTTTAAGGTTCGTTTTGAATGATTGAAGAATGTCATACAAAACAGAGCGTCCATCAAACCCTAGTTCACCGAAGAAGAAGCCAAAGTGCCCATCAGACTTCATATTCTCGCGCAGAAACAGCAACAGCGGAGACAACAAAACTCTCCAGAAGGTAATGTTTGCTATGCACCTCCAATCTCTAAGCCCTGGACACCCCAGTTCCAAACTTGGCCGGAACCCCAATACTAAATCCCTGATTTCAGACCTAACACTTCTCTTACCAGACGAAATCATGCTCAAGATCCTCTCAAAAGTACCCAAATCGCAGCATAACCACAACTATCTTGTCTGCAAACGTTGGCTGGTTTTTCAAGGTCGTCTCGTTAGGTCTTTGAAGGTTCTTGATTGGGACTTTCTTCAATCAGGTCGGTTGACTTCACGTTTCCCTAATTTGACCCATGTTGATTTAGTCCAAGGTTGTTTAAATTTGAATTTGAGTTTGGATTTGGATGGTTCTGTTGTTTTGATGACTCATAAGTTGGTGTCTGCAACTATTGGATATGGGATTTTTGTTGAGCATAATAATATGCTGTTGTCTAATGAGAAAATCGATTATGGCCTGAAAGTTTTGGCTAGTGGTTGCCCTAATTTGAGGAAATTTGAGGTTGTTGCAGCAAGTGAGTTAGGGTTGCTTAGTGTAGCTGAGACGTGTGATGCATTGCAGGAATTAGTATTGCATCGTTGCAGTGATCAGACACTGCGTGGGATATCGGCATACCGAAATTTGCAGGTATTAAAATTGATCGGAAATGTTGACGGGTTTTATAGTTCCATAGTTTCTGAGATTGGTTTGACAATTTTGGCAAATGGGTGTCCGAGGTTGGTCAAGCTTGAGCTGTGTGGATGTGAGGGGAGTTATGATGGGATAAAGGCTCTTGGACAGTGTTGTCAAATGTTGGAGGAACTCACCTTCTTTGATCATAGGATGGATGGTGGGTGGTTGGCTGCGCTTTCTTATTGTGAGAATTTGAAGACTTTGAGGTTTCAGTCATGTAGAAGTTTTGATAGGAGACCAGGGATCAATGATTACTTGGAAAGTTGCCGAGCTCTTGAGAGCTTGCATTTGGTGAAGTGCCAGTTGCGGGAGAAAATAAGTGTGAGAACTTTGTTTGCAATCTGTGCGGTCGTTAAGGAAATTGTTATTCAGGACTGCTGGGGCTTGGACAATGCTATATTTGGCATTGCTAGTGTTTTCAGGTATATTCTGTTTCTTTATTTAAATTCTATGCCATCTTTCATGATATGAGGTGGTTAGACACTATTTGGATGAGGAAAAGTTGATGATACATATCATATTTTCAGTTCCCCAGTTCATCTCTTTAACCCCCTTTTGGTGGGGGGGTCCACTTTATGATGCCCATATTGGTTCTCAGCCGGAGTGTCCCTAGTCTTATCTATGATGAAATATTTTTTCATTCATGCTAGAAACAAATTAGTCTTTGGTGCAAATGCAAAGTTTCTTAACATGTCTAACTAAAACAAGCACGTATTTTCCTTTAAGAAATCATGGCTGGTGTTTTAAAGATTGTTATTATGTTTTGAGAGGTCAAAAAGGATGATACCGGTGATAATAATCCTTGGTTTCCAGAGCTCTAGATTTAAATTTTATTGTCTAATGTGTTATTGTAATCTATTTCTATTGCAGGAGAGTGAAGCACCTATCCTTGGAAGGTTGCTCCTTGCTAACAACAGAAGGACTGGAGTCCGTCATTCTTTTCTGGAAGGAACTTGAAAGTCTCAGAGTGGTTTCATGTAAAAATATGAAAGTCAGTGAAGTTAGTCCTGCACTATCAACCTTGTTTTCTGCCCTTAAACAGTTCAAATGGAGACCAGGTACCAAATCTATGTCAGATCTTCACAATACTGGCATTGGGAAGAGAGGGCGCAAATTCTTCAAGAAGTCATGAGCACTTTGCTACTGTCTGAGGTTTGGCGTTCAGGCTCCTTTCATGCTGTGCAGATGCACATTAAAGGTTCACACAGCAGCTGCAGATGTGCTCTTTATTTTACTAAGTGCAGACATTTTCACGTTAATATACCCATTTTTGTACACTATTGGTCTGTCTGTCAAGAAATGTTCAACATGGAAGTTGACAGAAGACTCTATCTCCTGTGTAGAAGGAAACAGTTGCGAGGAAGCTGTCTCTGTCTTCTGTTCTAGAAGTTGAACTTCAAAGCTTATATAACATCAATGATGTATAATTGTTGTTATTATAATGTTTCCGTTGTGTAAAGGTGTCTTTAAAGTGCTTATGTTTTATTGGGTGACTACTTATATGAATGTGCCCGTAAACTGGGACTTTTTAAGCCGGTCTTTAAAACATGGGATTAGATCTTAGGGAGGGTTACTAAAATAGGGTTAAAGTCCACAATTTTTCATATTATTTTCATTTCATTTTGAGGAGATGGTGGCAGGATCAGTTGATCTGAGCCTTCAAGAGGTACTGCCCTGCCTAGGTTCAGTCTTCAATTGATGTCCACCACTTGGTGCTACTGGTCCACATGCATTAAAAAATAATCACCTTGTAATTATTTTCTTTTGTAATCCCAACATTAAGACCTCGCATTCACACCTCACGGTCAAAACAATAGTGACACAAAAACCCTTTTTGAAAACCTAAGGATTGTGAATCTCTCGTCTGGGAGGAGATGGACTCAGCCATAGTGATTGATTCTATCATGTTATGAATTCTATATTAATTTTTAACAAAATCATAAAATGGTACTAAATTCTAATAAACTCTCTCGTCAATAAATCGATTTTTTGAATTGAGTTCCCTACCGAATTTGAATCCATCAAATGAGTATATGACAAATTGGATCAGAATCATGCTAATATGGATAAAGATCATTCGAAAGATAGTTACCAAATACTTTATGAGGCCCAGAGTAATAGCTATCCAAAGAAAATAAGATTACCTGGTATAAAATGAGAGCTGTCCACAAAAAAAATAAAGAAAAAGGGTTATCTAGTGTCAGAGAGCTGTTCAAAGAGAAAAATGGTTAGCTGGTGTCAAAGAGGAAAAAGGTTATCTGGTGTTAGAGTAGATAGAGTAAAGTGAAACTATTTAGGAAAAAGGTTGCCTAGCATTGGAATAAGAATCATCCGATGGGAAAAAATGTTGTCAGAGTGTCAGAGTGAAAGGAAAACGATTACCTGACGTGGGTGAGTCAGATTGGAGAAGGAGTAGAATTCCATTTCTGGGTTGGGAAAAAAAAACCGCAAATCACAAACCTCCCACACGACCAGGAAGATCAAATTCCACCGACGCATCCTCTTTCTCTCTCTCATGATCATGAAGAGAAAGGAAGTAGCAATCGAAAACTCTAATATTAACAGCGGTGAAAAAGAGGAACAATTGTACGACGACCCTGCTGGTGGCGATGGAGATGTAGCAGCTGTTCCATGGAGGACCTTCTCTTCTCGCAATGCTTTTTCCAAATACGATTTCGTCAAGGTTCCAATCGCCTCTTCCCCTAATTCCACAAACACTCTCTCTCCTCTGCTTTCTCTTTCTTCTTTTGCTTGCACTCACTTCTTGTTTGTTTTAGGTCAAGGTTTGGCCGTGTGATAATGCGGATCACTATTACGTTCTCTCCAGATTTCTTCTTAGCCGAATGTTGACTGTCACTAAGGTCTTCCTTTTCTTACGTTTGCTTCTCCATTTCTGATTTCTATGATCCTAGAAACTATAATGCTACATTAGTGTTCAACCCCCGGTATATGATTCTGCTGTTCCTACTTCTGCCCTAGGAGATTGTTTACAATGAACAGTTTTTTTTTTTTTTTTTTTTTTTTTTTTTAATGTTTTTCTTAAAACTAGATGCTGACAGAAGTACCGAGAATTTAAGTATAGGGGATTTAGTGAAACGTAGCAGTAAGTCGTTAAAAAATTGAATACAAATTATTTATAAAGATATGATAGTTGTAAATTTAGTTGAGGAGATGAATTTAGATAAAAATGAGTGTCGTAAGAGAATTCGAACAAATTAAATCACCTCTCTTGTTATTTTAGGTTTCTATAGAATTTTTTTTTAACTATACATACTATATATATATATATATATATATATATATTTTCATCTCTCTTGTATTTGTCTTAAATGATCGACTCAAAAATTTGAGATTAAAGTTCATATTGTTGTTGTTTATATTTTTCCTAAAGTAAGATGATGCAAACCACGGCCAGTATCTTTTGGGCATGTACAAATGAAATGAAACCCCATTGGCCCCTGCACAAGCACACTAGGAAAACCCCTTGTGCGGGGTAAGGAATTGCTACAATTTTTTATGTGTCTATTGTCATATTTACACCACCATCTTGGATTAATGCTCCTGATCCCGTATGTTATTCCCCCATGGCACATGTCTATGATCCAACAAATGTAGGTTGAAATCTTGTGGAGATATGTGTAATGGGCACCCCCAGTGATATCGATGACTGAGTTGTAAATATTCATAATCTATATAATAGGACAGGTTATGCATTTATGCATTTCTTCTTTGTGTATTTCATTGAGGCTGTGAGTTCTTGACCATTTGCATGGATGTTTTGTTATTTTTGATTCTAAGTGTCAAGCTTCAGAAGCTGCATGCAGCAACAAATGGGATGGTGGTGTTATTGTTACCATTTTCTTTCTCATTTTGTGAAAGTGGAATTTTGTTTGTTTGTCAAAGAGTTTTTGATTTCAGATCCCAAATCATGTTGCCATCAAGATTGCTGTCGAGCTCCAAAAGCTGCTCATAGACAACACCCTTTCGGATGTGTACGGTCACTTCTCCTTCTTTATAAGGTTTACCCTCATGTTAGAATAATATTTGGTTGTTTGTTTTTTTAATTAATTCCTAGTCTGCCTATTCTGCAGTTCGCTGTCAGATTTGGAAGCAAATTTGTTCAAGGTGTGTTATTTATATCATTCATGTGTACCTGTAATATGCCATATTTTTAAATTTTTATTTCATCTTTCATAATTTAGTATCCATATTCATTTATTTTGCAATCTGGTCCAGTTACGTATCCATAAGGGAGCAGAATTTCCTTGTTACATGGTTGGCATAATTTATTATCCCAGTTTTGTAGTACATTTTAATATATATGGGTTCACCCGGTGCACAAAGTGCTCCCCGACTTAGTGCAGAGATAGGGGGAGGGTGGACGTATATGTATGCAACCTTCCCCTTGCATTTTGCAAAGAGGCTGTTTGCATGACTAGAACTTATGACCTTGAGGTCACCGAAAGAACAACTTCACCTTTGCTCCAAGATTGCCCTCTACATTTTAATACATATATGTCGCAAAAAGGTTTAAAGAGCTACTTGGACACTATTTTCAGCTTATGGAGCGGCGCGGTTATGGGGAAGATTATATAAACTGTTATGAGATGATGGCCAGGTTAGTAGGTTTTTTTTATTCTATTTTTTGCTCTAGATCATTCTGGATACCCTGTAAGTAGTGTCTTGACAACAAGCTGCATGGTTGCATTATTTGGTTCCATATCTGCATAGTCATGTATACTTAAAGACAGACTATGCCTATGTGGTTGTTAAAGCTATAATATTTCCTGAGCCACTTACTACTAAAATTTTGTTTAATAATTTAATTAGTACTGATGTATAGATTTGTGAACTTTTAGGTTTCACCATCAAAGAGTACCTCTGGTCATTCTCGTGTGTGGAACTGCTTGTGTTGGAAAGTCTACCATTGCCACTCAACTTGCTCAGAGGCAAAACTTGCCAAATGTCTTACAGGTAGGTCTATTTTAGTAATCTCCTCTCTCTCTCTCTCTCTCTCTCTCTCTCTTCATTACGTGCAAACATTCCTCAATAGTCTCTTACAGAACTTTCTTACTGTTCAAGTAATATGCTGATTGCATCCTTTTTTGATTCTTATGACAGAAATGGTGTATGAACTGCTACGCACTTCAACAGAGTAAGAAACTAAGCTTCTATGTCTTTGCCAACTACTGAATCTTCCTTGCAGGATATTTGTGGTATGATAAGTTTATGGAGGATATAATCTATCATCTTCTTAAATTCCGTAAATTCTGCTAAAAAATATATATTCAGTATCCATATTAAAGACAAACTGTGCGCATGTTGCGTGTGATGGTGGTTGTGGGTTGCAGGAAGTGATGTTTTGCTTTTCAACATTCATACATATAGTATTTGTTTCCTCTTGATGTATATCAGAAATATAATTTTTGAATATTCTCACAAGTCATACGCCAAGCTTATTTGAATTATAATTTTAATACATTTTGAGAGAGAGAGATTGAATTCCTCTATCAACACCTGGAAATAGATTGGCTACTAACTGCTAAGAATTATAACAATTTCAGCAAAATTGAATGGCTTCATCTTTATACTCTTTTCATTTTAGCACAATAATTCGAAAATAGGTAAATATATTGTGCAGTGCACCGTGCCTCCGCACGAGACTTCAGCTCCTCTGAGGAATTAGTCACAGAATTCTGTCGAGAATCTAGGATAGTTCATAAAGGTCGATTGGCTGTTACTTCTTTCATTCCGGTTGTGTGATTTGTTCATTTATTCTTTTAGTATGTGCTTATGTGAATCAGTATCTGTCATGAAATGTTTGCTTCCCCTTTGGCCTGGCTAGTGATTTGAATAAAGCAAAGAAAGATGGAAAATCTATCATAATTGAGGTATGATTAGCCAAGAAAGTACAATAACTTGTGCTTTTTAAGTCAATTACTAGAGTTTCTGTCCTTTATGTGCATTTTTGTGGTTTTTGGTGCCAATAAAATGTTGATATTATGAATAGCTCATAGTATATGTCATGCTGTGCTCACTTCTTCCGCTAAGTGCTCTGAAGGTATTTATCCTTTGTAATATTGACTGGAGTTAGCATATGAGCTACTTGAAATTGGAGCAACTGAGCTATTGCTTAAGTAGATTTTCAATGTTAACAACCTGTATATTTTATCTTGTGTCTTATGTATGCTAATTTAATCCAGACGGGTATGCTCTACTAGTATTCTTGCTTATCCGCTTGTAAAGCAAGAGAAAATAAGTTACAGAAGCAATCTTTCAGGAGAATAAAATAGCACCATATCATGTCACAAATAGATTGAAGAGCCATCGCCAACATCAAACTCTATGACAGCCTTGGTTTCCCAACCATTAAGTTCCCATTTAAGCATTGCTAATATCGCTTTTCTCTGCATTTACTTCTGTACCATCATTTTGCACAATCATTTGCAAAATAAGGCCTTGTATGTTACTAAAGAAAATAATGCCACCCTCCTCTTTTATTTTGATCTCTAAACTGACAGTCTTGTCAAGGACTACAATGCCTGGCCTTTAAGGATCCAATACATAGTCTTCCTCACCCTTTTTGACCACGCCATCATGGTTAATACCCAAATTGCCCGTTATTCTAATTCTCTAATCAAACCAGAGTATTTGATCGTAGTCTTGTCATTATGTGTTTTTGTGTCCATGAAAATATTGTTCAGGAGAGCAGCATAGCCTCAGTATGTGGTTGTCTAATCATGGATTTTATTATGGCAGGGAATACATTTGGATCCAAGTATTTATTTAATGGATGATGAGAACAAGTTACCTAAAAATGTCCCAACAGAAGTCGAAGAGGCCCCTGAAGTTGCAGCATCAGATGATAAATCTGCGGTAAAACGTGAAGATGACTCTAAAAGCATTGCTGGATGGCACAGTGAAAATAGCAGTGTCTGCCCTGAAAAAGAGACCTCTGCTTGCGTGCTTACTTCCAATGAAGTAAATGAGGTCTTGAATTGTTTGGAATCCGTTGACCTAGAAAGAAGTGCTTCTCAAATGAAAGGTTACTCCAGATTCCCAACATGTTACATTAATATTCAGCACACTTCGATTTTGTTATTCATTTCAGTTCCTTGTTAGGAACAAGAAAAGAATAATTTACTCTTCTAATGGTAATCTTATTCATTTTAGTCCCTCTCAACGACGCGCTATATCGGATCTCGACTGTAGTGATAAGTTTACAAGGGATCTTAGGGTGTGGGTAAATAAGTTAGTTCATAAATATAAAATTTGTCTAACCACTTGGAATATAGGATCCTTAGCCAGTAAGTTAGGAGAGATAAAAGAAACAATGAATAGACGAAAGATTGATATTATGTGTCTTCAAGAAACTAAGTGGGTGGGGAAGAAGGTTAGAACCCTATGGCCATAAGTTGTGGTACACATGTAAGGATCAAATTAAAAATAGAGTACGAATAATTATACATAAAGATTTAGTAGAGAATGTAATAGAGATAAGAAGGAAGAGAGATAGAATTATACTTGTCAAATTAGTAAATGAAGAAAATGTAGTTAATATAGTTAGTGTACATGCACCCCAAATGGGTATAGATGTAATTAGTAAAAATAATTTGGAAGGATTTAGAAGAATTTATCCAAACCATACCTAATGGAGAGAAGTTATTTATTAGAGGAGAGCTAAATTGACATGTAGGAGAGAGGAGCGTAGGATTTGAAACTGTACATGGAAACTTTGGATTTGGTAGTAGAAATGAGGCGAAAACTACCATCTTAGAGTTTGCCACAACATTTGATTTGGTACTTGTATATACCTTTTTTAAGAAAAAAGAGTCGCACATAGTTACATATAGAAGTGGATTCAATGCTAATCAAATAGACTTCTTTCTCATTAGGGGAGGTGATAGAATGACCTGCAAAGATTGCAAAGTTATATCAGGAGAGAGTGTAGTGACTTAACATAGATTCATAGTTTTAGATATTCGAGTGTCTAAAAGGCAAAAGAAGTATCGTTAATCTATTAACTAATAATTAAATGATGGAGGCTAAAAGGAGAAAATTGGACGATTTTTAGAGACAAATTAATTCAAATAGCAAATTGGTCCATTAATGATGATGTAGAAACGATGTGGAAAGAAATTTCTACTAATATTAAGAGTATAAATAAAGAGATTCTTGGTATATCTAAGGGTCATGCCCCAATAGATAAGGAATCATGGTGGTGGAATGAAAAAATACAAACTACTATTCGAAACAAACGATAGTGTTATAGAAATCTTAAAGATATTAATAGTAGTGATGCATATGAAAAATACAAAAGTGCAAAAAAAGTGATGAAAAAAATTATCCATGAATCAAAGAGTAAGGTGTATAATGAACTATACGAGAGACTAAAAACTAAAGACGGAGAAAGAGAGATTTACAAAATTGCTAAATTAAGGGAGAGAAAAGAAAAAGATCTAAATGGTGTTAGGTGTATTAAAAGTTAAATCAATAATATACTTGTCAGGAATGAGGACATAAAAAAGCGTTCGAGAGACTATTTTGATAATCTCTTCAATATTAAGAGTACAATAGAGGTAAAAAATATTGAGATACCTGTAGAAAAAGTAAATAGGGAATTTAAACGTAAAATTTGTCCCTATGAAGTGAAGGAGACTTTAAAGAATGAAAAATAATAAAACAATAGGATTTCATGGAATTCCCATTGAAGTGTAGAAATGTTTAGGTGGATTTGGTTTAGTAATGTTAACAGATATTTTCAATAAAATCGGGCAAACCAAGAGAATATCTCGAACAGGAAGGGAGAGCATACTTGTACCACTATATAAGAATAAAAGAAATATACAAGATTACCCCAACTACAGAGAAATTAAACTTATGAGTCATACCATGAAGTTATGGGAAAGAGTAATAGAACATAGATTGAGATTGGAGAGAAGTGTGATTCAAAATCAATTTGGATTTATGTTAGGAAAATCCACAACGGAAACAATCCACCTGTTAAGATATTTGATGGAGAAGTATATAGTACAGAAGAGATCTACATATGATATTCATCGATCTAGAAAAAACATATGATAGAGTGCCTCGAGAGGTATTGTGGTGGGCGCTAATAAAGAAAGATTTTCTTAAAATACATAAATCTCATTAAAGATATGTATGAGAGAGCTGTAACCAATGTAAAAATGTGCGAGGGTCTAAGCGATTGCTTCCCTATTAATATTGAACTCCATAAAGGTTTATTATTAAGTCTCATCCTTTTTGCAATAGTGATAGACAAAATCACAAAATGCATCAAAGATGAAATATCATAGTGTATGCTTTTTGCAGATGATATAGTGTTAGTGGATGAAATTAGAGAGGGTATTTGTGTTAAACTAGAGTTATGGAGGGTAACATTGGAAACCAGAGGATTTAGATTGAGCAGATCAAAATTGAATATTTGAGATATAAATTTTGCGATAATCATCAAGATGAAGAAGAAACGATTATGTTAGATGGACAAATTGTACCAAAAAGCGAACGTTTTATATATTTTGATTCTATCATTCAAAATGATGACAATATAGATGAGAATGTAAATCATATAATTAAATCAAGTTGGATGAAATGGAGAAGGACGTCCGGAGTTCTTTGCGATCGCATGATACCATTGCATTTAAAGGGAAAGTTTTATAGGACCGCAGTAAGACCTACACTATTATATGGTGTTGAGTGTTGGGTTGTTAAACAACAACAAGAAAAAAAAATGACGGTAACAGAAATGAGAATATTTAGGTAGATGTGTAGTAAAATTAGAAGATATAGAATTAGAAATGAAAAGATTCGTAATAGGTTGAGAATTAGCTCAATTATAGATCAGATGCAAGAATGTCGTCGAAGGTGATTTGGGCATGTGCAAAGAAGATCCAAAGACGCATCGGTTAGGAGGACCGAAAACTTAAATATAGGAGATTTAGTAAAACGTAGTGGCGGACTGTTGAAAACTTGGATGCAAATTATTCGTAAAGACATGATAGTTAAAAATTTAAATGAGGTGATAGCATTGGATAAAATTAAGTGGCGTAGAAAAATCCACACAAACTAAATCAATATACTTCTTCTTCTTCTTTATTTTTTAATTCCCATATTTGTTTCTCAAGAAAGCCGACCCCAATTATTGAGATTAAGATTTAGATTATTGTTGTTGTTGTAATGGTAATCTTATTGCCTGTCTGTTCTTTGTTTTACCGGTGAAACTCCTAAAGATCCAGATGGAGAGGTTAATCCTCCTGCTAGGAAATAGAAGTCTGTTCCAAAACCAATAATTGTGCCTATAGTCCTGAAGATGGCTGAATTTGATCACAAGGTGGAAATGTGCCTTAGAAGTTGCTAAATAATTATTCAACAAACTAGATTTTTTAGGAGATATTTTCTAGATATATGTATTTTTTATTTATAGTTTGATATTAGGAGATTTAAATTTGATTTTAAATAAGTAATTTTGTTACTTTTCTGTTATATTTTAGCTCTATATAAAGAGCAAATGTAGTGAATTAATAAATGTGTGGAGATTCCAAGTGATTCCAAGTTTTCTTCCTCACTTAGTTGTCAAATATTTTCTTTGCTCTTATAAAATTACAACAGTGGTATCAAAGCCATTTTCTTGAGGGATCTGTAAGTTGAGTGAATCCAAATTCAAACCAAAAAAACACTATTAGCCCCTCATGGCTTCTAGCAATATATTTGCTCTCTCACCCGCAGTTTTCAATGATGAAAACTATCAAGTTTGGGTTGTTAAGATGAAAGCTCATTTGAGAGGTCTTGGTTTGTGGCAGTAGGTTGAAACTGAAAGGGAAATATCCCATTTTGGAAACAATCAAACCCTCAATCAAATCAGTACTCATGAAAAAGAAGAAACTAAAGCTCCAAGAGCTTTATCCTACATTTATGCTGCTGTTTCAGATTCAATTTTCACAAGGATTATGGCTTGTGAAACACCAAATGAGGTTTGGGACAAGCTCAAGGAGATGTACATGGGGAGTCATAGAACCAGACAAATACAGATTCTGAAATTGAAGAGAAAATTTAAAGTTTTGAGGATGAAAGAAAGTGAATCTATCAAAGAATATGTAGATAGGCTCATGGAAGTTGTTAACAAGATCCGACTACTTGGTGAGCATCTAACAGATCAAAGGGTTGTAGAGAAAGTTTTAGTGAGCCTTTCTGAAAGGTTTGAATTCAAAATCTCTTCTCTTGAGGACTTAAAGGACTTAACCGGGATTTCCCTGACAGAATTGGTGAATGTGTTATAGGTACAAGAGCAAAGGAGAATGATGAGAAAGGAAGAATATGTGGAGGGTGCTCTCCAAGCAATGACAGAAAGTTTAGAAGAAGGTAGAGAGAAGAAGAACAACAAGACTGGCATCAACAACAAAAATAAGATTGAGACCTATCCACCTTGCCCACACTGCAAAAAGACGAATTACCCGCATAATCGGTGTTGGTGGAAACCTGATGTCAAGTGCAGGAAATGTGATAGGATTGGATACATTGAGCGAATTTGCAAGTCTCAACAACATGAAGAGGCAAAAGTTTCTTCCAAGCAACATCAAGAGGAGGAACTTTTAATTGCAACATGTTTCGTGACAAATAATAACTCTAGCGATTTCTGACTGATTGATAGTGGTTGCACAAACCACATGACCAATGACCAAGAGCTCTTTAAAGAGCTTGATAAAACTATCATTTCCAAAGTAAAAATTGGAAATTGTGAATTTATTTCAGTCAAGGGCAAAGGAACCGTGGCTATAGAAAGATTAACAGGTTTACTGATATTTTATATGTGTCTAATATTAATCAAAACTTGTTTAGTGTTGGACAGCTAGTTGAAAAAGGTTTCAAAGTCATATTTGAAGACAAATAGTGTTTAATAAAAAATGCAACAGGCAAAGATGTAGTCAAAGTAAAAATGAGAGCAAGAGGCTTTGTTCTAAATATAATGGAGGAGCAAATAGCATTTTCCAGCAATAAGCACAATTTGGTGAAAGGTGTGCCAATGTTGAAAGTTCTGTGGAATGAGTTGAGTTTGACATAGAGAAAGGTGGAAAGTATTGAAAAAGATCTTTGGTTGTTGGAATCCAGGGGAGATTGATCTCTGCAGGTGAGGAGATGGAAGCCTTGAATTTAGAACTGCAAGAAGATGAAAAGGTGATC
This sequence comes from Dillenia turbinata, assembly GCA_037126225.1. Classification (NCBI taxonomy): domain Eukaryota; kingdom Viridiplantae; phylum Streptophyta; class Magnoliopsida; order Dilleniales; family Dilleniaceae; genus Dillenia; species Dillenia turbinata. The sequence continues at coordinate 18,082,044 of JBAMMX010000015.1, read as the reverse complement.
AAAGATTTGAAACTCAAAGCTGAGGTTGCACAAGAACAATGGATGAAACTCATTGATGACTGCAGCAAGTTACAAGAGAAAATGGGGTAGACAGAAATAAACACCCAAGCGTATACTCGAATAAAGGAGTTAGAAGAACAAAATGGAGGTAAACTATCGGATATAACACAATTGCGGAAGGAGAAACCAACGACCAAGAGCAAGGATCAAAAGTATATGCAGAAAGATTCATAAGCTAAAGGCTTGTATGAAAAGCTAGATTTGAAGCACTAGGCCTTTGCAACTACTAAGGCAAGGAGGAGTGTTGGAAATGTGCCTTAGAAGTTGCTGAATAATTGCTCAATAAACTAGATTTTTTAGGAGATATTTTCTGGATATTTTTTTTAGTTATAATTTGATATTATGAGGTTTAAATTTGATTTTAAATTAACAAATTTTGTTACTTTTCTGTTATGTTTCAGCTCTATGTAAAGAGCAAATGTAGTGAATTAATAAATGTGCTGGAAATTCCAAGTGATTCTAAGTTTTCTTCCTCACTTAGTTGCCAAATATTTTCTTTACTCTTATAAAATTACAACAAGGTTAATCCTCCTGCTAGGAAACAGAAGTCTGTTCCAGAACCAATAATTGTGCCTATAGTCCTGAAGATGGCTGAATTTGATCACAAGGTGGATAAGCACAGCTTTTTAATTCTTATAATTTGGGAATAATGGTAGATGTCAGGGTAAATGCATGGAATAACCTCAGTAAAATGCATGGTTGACTTCTTGATCTGACTTAAGGAAATCAATTTTAATCATTGTTACAAGCAGATGTTTGGTTTAGAATATTCATTATTAACAATGGCGTTGATTGCTTTCAAACATAGGCATTGCTGGAGGGAGTGGATTGTGGCTTGTAAATTCAGTGGGAAATGTTTAATTGAGGTGTGTAGACTGGATTAACTTTTACACTGGCACCTCCATTGTTGTATTTGTATGCATTTGTGAAAATGCCTCTCTAACACGCCTCTCTTTATTAAACAGGAGAAAGATAATTGGATAAACAACTTGAAAACAATTCAGAATTATCTTTGTTCATTCAAGGGGCAGGTACTCCTTTTAGACCTCTTTTGCATGGACACCATAATTGAACTTTTTTTTTTCCTTAATTTATAGTGGCATCTTTGCAGCTGATTGATAATTGATAGATGAGTTGTTGGTTTCCTTAATCAAGATTATTTGTTCTAAAAACAGGGTCTGACAGTGGCCAATATAATAGCAACAACATTTCCCCAAACACTGGATTGTCTTCGTAGTTATCTTCTTCAGGTATAAGTCTCTGCTGATGTACTGTTTATAACTTATGATTTGTCCACTCTTAATTCTAAAGGCAACAACAAATTAGTACTGCCCTTTTTTTTTCCTTCTCTCTCTTTTTCCTTCAATTTCCTTGGTTAGAGTAAATTTGCGTTTATTTTCTTTTCTACATTTTCATCTTATGTTAATATGATTTGTACTTGTGCCTGCATGTGATAGCCTTATTTTGAATAGGCAATTTCCAGCAGTGTTGATTAAGTGAAAAAACAATGGCTGCTGATTTGCATCCTATATTTGCCAAATAAAATCTCATGCTATGTATTTAACATTCTTTTTTGGAGCAACAGGAGACCATTGTAATTATAAACTCGTACATTGTCTACTCTACTATCTGAATTTTTGTAATAGGTAGTATCTTCCAAAGGTTCCAGGTCTTAGTAGCTAGATCGATTACATTCTCATGCTTCTGGTCCTTTGATTTTCATCATTATGTAGTTAAATGCTCTAGTTCCACTATTGCTGCCTCCATTTTGGCATTAAATTTCAATGTTCACTTATTCTATGGCCAGCTTGCTGATTATTCTTTCTGTTTGTTAATAACTCAGTGCATTGAGCAAAGTATTTCTTCCGTGCCCAGTGAAGGTGGTAACCAGCCTGCTAAAAACTAGATGAAGTACAGCTGTTACATTGAGCAGTGCCAGGTATAAGCTGGGCCTCTGATATTAAACTTTTGTTTTCTCATGCATCAACACTGGCTCTTGGTACCTGCAGGCCCTTAAGATATGCCTCGTTGGATTTTTAAAGCTATGCATGAGATCTATCTATTAATTGTTGAAAGAGGTCTGGGAAAATCTCGCGGAGCAGGCACTGAAAAATACAATGTGTACAAATGTCAAACAGGTGTCAAAACACACCACATGGTATGTAGGAATAATGGATGAAATAGTGGGGGTCTTTCTGAATTTTGTTAATTGCAAGGTTTAGATGAAAATATAATATTAGTTGATCATAATTGAAAGTTGAGACCTGAAAAAGTATGACATACATGAGGTCAACGCTAGACTGCTGATCCATTTACTGTGGATGGTCTATGGAGTAATAATTCTGCATGACAATTTCTGCTGAACTTCAATACTGTGGTTAGGTGTTGCCTTATGCAACTGCACTCTAGCTGTTATAGAGGACCTATATGAGTCTAAAACCTTTCAAAACTAGGTTAGGTCTTGAAGTCGATTGGAGTAACAACTACCCTGGCTTAGCTAGAGAAAGCTCAGCCACAGCAACAATGACCAGGTCCCTGTGTTCCCTGCTGCCTTTAAATGCAAGTAGGCTTTGAATCATTTTCTCTCTGTCCTAATCCTCTCTCAGCTTTGTTATAACATCTGCAACAATTCCTTCAGATACCGCACAACTGAATTTTCATGAGAAACCATGCCAGTTGAGGTTTATTATTTGCATTTGTCACAAATTGATGATTTGCAGTGCAGGTATCTTATAGGATAAATCGTAGTCCCGTGCTTTATAATGCTTCAGTAAAGTTATCTTGCTGTGTTAGGTCTGAGGGTGCTAAGCAGATCCTTGAAATATGAAAAATATTAGCAAAATAATAATAATAATTTTCGCATGCACAGATATTTGCCACAGCTTTCAGACTGAATTGAGATCCAATCAGACCTCTATCTTTCAATATTAATCATGCGAAAGGATTTCACTTTGTGTTGGTTTCTTATATTATGCTTTTGCTTTGTAACTTTGTTTTTCTGCAAATAGGTCCATTGTAAATATTTATCCAGGACTGTAAGATGAAAGAGCTGGAGATATTGAAGATGAAGTACGTTGGTGGGAGTTGGGGGTGCTGCTGTATCTTATGAGGTTGGGTAGCTCGGAGTAAACCGTGGAAGCTTGTGTCGATGCTACTTGTAAGATGAAAACCTGTACATTATTTTTTGGTTCGCTCACCTCCAAAATGCTGTATCTGGTCAGGTGATTGCAATCCTCTGCTTCGATTTGATTGACCAAATCGTAGATTGGACATTGTTGTGCTTCAAGACCAACCTTGTAAGATGTGAATGAAGGTCATCTCTTTGGGCGGGTGGAGGGGAAGAGAGAGAGAGAGAGAGTCCTATGGACAGTCCAGTGACAACAGTTTCTTTCCCGATTCCGTAATCCGAGATTCGATTTTTATTGTTACAGAGAGAGAGAGAGAGAGACATAAACAGTGAATGTAATGTATATTATTAAGCCCCAATATATTGACAACGAATTTAGAGTTATACTGGGTGTGAGAACCTGAGAACTATAATCATGCAAAGAAGTGATTTGATGGAAGATACAAGACCAAAACACACACAACGGGTATGTATATATCCAATGGGTCTCTCCTGGATCAACGAAGATGATCAAATCTCGCCGTCCCATATATCATCAATCGTTCTGTGAGGACTTGTTGTCTCATTGCAGTAAACATCTCCTCTCAGGATCTTCCTTTCCTCCATGTTCTCTATTTCTAGTAAATCTTGATCGTCCAAATTCAGATTTAGGGCTCCCAAGTTTTCCCTCATTCTGTCAGGATTAGAACTTTTGACAATGACAGCAGATCCCTTTGACATATTCAAGAAAAATCAAGTCTTAGCCAGCAGAGCAGAGACTTGAGAGAAGCTTATAATTCCATAACAGGAAGAATTTGACTGACCTGACAAGGATTTGTCAAGTGTTTGAGAGCTATGGATTTGATGATTGGATGTTCGATGACAGTTGTCGATGCCCAAACATTTCCTGGCCCGCCAAGTGGTGAGTAAGCGCTGACATAGATTTTGTGCTCTGCGCAGAACCCTCTTAACTTTGCTTGCCTCCACGCTGGATGCATTTCTACCTGTACCATATGATGAAATGCTTAATCAAATGATGCACGTTGTCTAATCAAAAGACTAACCACACTTCAGAAGGAGGGATTTCTAAGGTGTCCTTGGGCAAACCTCAAATTTTGTCTCGGTTAAATATTGGGGGTTTTCAGATTGTGTTGGAGTTGTAGCCAAATGGTTATAAAATAAGTCTAGTTAACTCAAGTACACAACAGCCACTAGAATATATATGTGTATGTATGTATGTATGTATGTATGTATGTATGTATGTATGTATGTATGTATGTATCTGTATAGTATTGATACAGTATTGTTTAATGCAGCGTACGTTTGTCGAGCTCAAATATGACATTGGCCCAATCTATATATCATTAGAGATAGCCCACAAAATCTTGAAAATTTGTGTATCTATTGCCTGCCGCATGCAGAAGGGTGGGTGCATTTGGCCCCTCTATGCGCCAACCAACAATTTAATCTTCCAATGCTTCTTCTACAATACAGGTAAGGATGAGGATTGTACTACACCCCCCCACCCCAACCGAATATCAGATGGGGCCTAACTGCAATTACTAGGCAAGCTCTTATGGCTAAATAAAATAATCCATGAGAATTTTGTGGTTGCAATACACGAGAGTCAAAAGGAAAGCTCCTTGCTTCTTTAAACTCCAACGATGAAGTTGTCCGTGGGAAATTCGGTATTCCCTTAACCATGTTTAGAGGAAGAAGTAACCCAACCATGAGAGCCGCAAACTTTGTCGTGTCAAAACGCTTGCATTTGATGCGCAAATTAAAGACAGAAGCACCATGTACTTTGTCCTCTTACTGCCCAGAATCTCAAACTTACTTCCCAGGTCCATTTTGATGCATATTAGAAACATCATGATGACCCTTTTGAGTGATGTAAAGTAATCATGCTGTTGTTATGACTTAGTATAATATAGACCAATAAGAGAGAGAGAGAGAGAGAGAGAGAGACTAACGTGTATTTTGAGGTAAAACAACCTCAAAAAGTAGTACTCAGCCTTTTTCAATTTCGTACGAAATATTTTATTATTATAGACCCATAAAAGGGTCTTATTTCTTTCATCATTAATTCTTCCATGTCGACTTATGCTTTAAAAAGACATTAGCTGAAGAATTCTTTAAAAAATAGGTTTATGTTATCCCATGAAACTGCACTACTTGTGTGAATGTCCATGTATAGAGAAGTGGTGGCGTACCTGATTAACGGCTGGAGATACGGTGGCGAAATCTAATAGCCATTGGATTTTGGTAGTAGAGATGTTGTTGAGACCAATGCATCTACACAGTCCCAAGTCAAGGCATTTCTCCTTGCAAGCCCATTTTGGTAGTAGGATTGTCAATCATATCGTATCGTATTCGTATTTAGTGTCAAAAATTCAAATTCATACATAATCTATTTTGTTTTTATGTCACGTCATGTTTGACTCATTTTTAATCGTATCGTGTCGTGTTTACCTGTTTATAACCATTGCCGTTCTTCGCTATCTCCGCCCAGAACCACCACAGTCGCTTCGACTTCCGCAGTCAATTCGTCTTCTCTGGTCGTCGCTTCGTCTTCTCCGCCCTAAGACGATTACATTCCACCATTGTTTGCACAATTGATTTCAATTTCACCGTTTTGATTCGGTTGTTTGATTGCATTAGGGTGTCATGTGTAATATTGCCGTATTATATTCGTATTTTGTGTCAAAAATTTAAACCTATACACAATCTATTTTATTATCGTGTCGCATCGTGTTTGATCCATTTACAATCGTATCGTGTCGTGTTTAACTATTTAACTCATTTAATTTATAATCAAATTAAAATAACTCACTCAATCGGTTAACTTATTAATATATTTTAGCATGATTTTAGAATTCAACTAATTTCTAAATATAAAATATCTATAAATAAAAATATCACATCACTAATCATATTATTACATCCTTTGCAATAGCAAAATACCTAAAATATTATAATTTTTTACATAATTTTACCGAGTCAAACAGATCGATTCATTAATTTTGACCTGACACGACCCGTTTAATTTTTATCGGGTCATCTGTTTGACCCAGCAGGTTAATAAGACACGACCCATTTTTAAGTAGATTATAACTATGTCAACCTGTTTATGACCTGAAACAGATTCGTATTGATCTAAACCCACCAATTTCGTGTCATGTTCATGTCGTGATAGCGTATCGTGCCAGAAATTGCCACCCCTATTTGGTAGTGGATACGAAGCCTACGGCTTTAACTTGAGTGGCCAGTGTTCCAAATACAAGAGACATGTACGGAATTGACATTAAAAAATAAAAAAAAAAAATTAAAACAACTCTTCGGAGAAAAAAATTTGATTTCTAGAGTTCACAAGTCGGGTTTTAAAGACCTGTCAGGACTTGAAGACGCGTCATGCACTATGCATGACGCGTCTTCAAGACCCGACATGCACCCTGAGCCCTACCACTGCAGTCTGCTGCTGTTGAAACCTGAAAACATCTGTTTAAAAAATCTGTTGTAAACAATATAAATTCATCCATTTATCTGAAAATGCCTGTTCAAAAAACCTACTGCAAACAATATAAATTCATCCAACTCATCAACTTATCAAACTCCAAACAATATCAATTCATTCACTCATCAACAAAACAATCCATTCAACAAACAAATAAGATCATACACATTCATCCAAATCATCAACTTATCCAACTCTCACCCAACCTCCAAATAATATCCATTCATCCATTCAACGAACCATTTTCTATTCAACAAACAAACAAACAAACCAACACAGCAAATATAGAGATCAACACGAATTTACAATTTAATGCAAATTTTATTAATAATAAGAAAATTTACAAAGTATGGAATACATAAATCTCAACGTCGTCGTTTATGCCTAATATATTGCCTAACTCCTAAATCAGGTCTAACATCTGTACTATCATCACGAGAAACTAAGCCCAGATCATCTATCTGCGTGATCTGAGAGTGACCTACATCCTCGTGGTGAGGCTCAGAAAAAACAGGTAGGGATACACGATACGCGGAGGGTGCATCGTCTCTCTCAATCTGTGTGATTCCCTCATTTATATGAATGCCGGTCCAAGACCCCCTCTGTGGAGTACCGGGAGTGAAAACCTGAGTGATATCATAAAAAACAGGCGTGTAGAAAGACGAAAACTTACCGTATACGGTAGAAGGTTCTGCGATGTCTGGATGCGGAGACGGTGGTGGTGGAGAAGGTGGTGGTGATGCATTAGCTGACGACAGTCGTGATCTCCTCGGACGTGCTCTCCCTCGTTGTCGTCCACATGCTCAGTCCTCATCACGTCCTTCGTCATGTCCCTCGTCAGCATCTCTGGACGGTCTAGATCTCAAAAGATAACTCATGTCCTCAGTCATAACTGAGATGGCTGAGTCCGCCAACGTCCGCATCCTCATCGTCTCTAATCTGATGCAATGTATCCAACTACAAACAAGATATGTATGTTAGTTAAAATAAGAATATCAATCATTGATATAAATGAAAATTAAGAAATTATATACTTACCACGTAATCCAAACAAGCACCTCGATAACCAATAAATCAACGGGCGATGGTTCGATACCAACCAAAATAGACATGTGAAACGAAGGGACCATACGTCATATCTAACTCAACTAAATGGTCGTGTCGCTCAGTTCAAATATCTACGTATCGTGCATGCTCCATCGACTAATCGATATCATGTCCACCCCTTGTAGTAGTGTCATGGAGTCAATCCTCAATATTACAAGGAATAGGTATATGCTGGAAACCTCCACACTGTTGGATCATTCTATCTAGAAAGTGCCACTCTACGATGCTAAAACAGATCAGCAGTATGTGTGCGTGCCAAATATCTCTCCCCCTGTGACAGTGGTCGGGGAGGCTAGATAGTAGCTCCTCAGTATACGGCAACCATACGATGTGATCTATAGTCTGCCTATCAAGCGCCTCTCTATACACTGGCACCACATGTGTAGAGAGATTAGTAACATAAAAATCTACCCTCCACCGCACAGCACCACCCCAAACACCCGCACCAACTTCTCCATCTTCTTCTTCTTTGTTATCCTCCTTTTCTTCTGCATCTTCTTCCGTCATTTCTTCCTCATCAATATCATTACCCACATCCATATCTGCAAAAGTAAAATCCACTCGAGTTTCGATACGAGGATATTCATTCGTATAATCATCATCTCGTTATACGGACATTCCATCCTCGTATGATTTGATATACAACTCATGAGTCGTACCTACTCTCATGCCCACCGCAAACTCCATCAAATTAGAAACGTCGTCATCATCATTAATTGGCATTAACTGAAACCTTGTATTTACATTTTGCATGTACGACATGGGACAACGATGAAAAATCTCAACATGTTGTGTTATTGAATTGATCCGAAATCCTTTACATATCTTCAACACCAAGTCATGATAACATACATTCCATCTCATACTAATCAACTTCGAAGGGTCTCCATTATAACCAATTCTATCCTCACCCTTTATAATTTCGCCATTACAATACAATAACAATTTTACCATTTTCGTCATTTTTTTTTTTACAACAAAAATCAACTTATCATAATCTAATATAAATAAATCAATTTTTATAATTTAAATGATTGACAACAATATATAATTGTACCACAATTTCAACAAACCCTAAATTCAACAAATCCTAATTCAAATAACCTAGAATCCTAAAATTGATAATTAATTTTTTGAATAAATAAATCTCAAATTAAACGTTTCAATTTCTCAAAAACTATTCCAAAAACTTAATTTTCTAATTGAAAAACATCTCTCAACAGCTCTCATTTCTCCTTCACCCCATAGTTTTCAAACACACAAACATTTCACTCTTTCAACATACATCATTCACATTCAAATGAAAGATTTCATATTCGAAGAACTAAGAACAGAATTACAGATCTGTGCTGAGAGATTTCATATTCACGTTCAAATGAAAGATTTCATATTCACATTCAAATGAGCAATATACCTTTAGAATTTTGCAGATCTATGCTGAGGAGCGTCAAGGAGTGAAGTAGAAGATGGATCGCTCGCAAGGGACTGAACTTTAATGGTAGAGGAGCGCAGTACCTTCATCGCTCGCAATGAACCTTCGTGGCTCGCGAGGAAGAAAGGAGGCCGCGGGAGGAAGAGAGAGAGAGAAGAAGTAGAAGAGCGTAGTAGAAGAGCGTAGCAGAAGAGAGACAAGGCCGTTGGAGCTGTCGATCGCGACAGAGGAAGAGAGAGATCACGGCGAAGGAAGAGAGAGAAGAGCGCAGTAGAGGAGAAAGAAAGAAAAAGGGAAGAAGAAAGAAGTTCGGGCTTATGGAATGCGAGCATGTCGGGTCTTGAAGACCCGTTATGTACTGTGCATGACGAGGCTTCAAGACCTGACTTGTGGGCGTTAGAAATGGAATTTCTTTTTTCGAAGATTTGTTTTAATTTTTTTTAATTTTTTAATATCAATTTCGTACATATCTCCCAAGTACAAAGCCAAAGCCAAGTACTCCAAACCCAAGTTCCTTCACACACCCCCACACCATTTCGTGTGAATCTCTAGTTAATCGTTGCTAATTTTTTTTTTTTTCATGGTTGAGATTCTAAATAATTACGGAATAGGTAAGAATATTTTTCGGACATTTTCTATATATTTCATAAAAATCACTTCCCTACCCTACCTTCTGTTCTTACATATTATATTTTGCTCCCTATTATAAATTTTGGCTTTGTGGCTTAAACTGTACCTTGATTGACAAAAGAGTGGGAAAATACAAATTTTGAATTTGAGTGATCAAAAACCTCAACCCATTCAAATATGTTTTGGTTTTTGAATAGAGAATGACAAAAGGGATAAGAAGGGGCAGCAAACATGAGAAGATTTGGTCGCTTCCACATTACTCGAGAGTAGTCCTGAGGGCAGAAACAGGATCATGATGATCACAACCCCTCAATTTTGAAGTGATGAAAACATCTTCTCTCTTCACTTTCCCATCAAATATTGCTCTTTTTATCACTTTTCCAACGGCAGGCTCCGACCCATAAAGCTTTGCTGTGTCAAAGTGTCTGTATCCCATCTGAAATTTGAATGAAGCCCCCGCAAGTTATAATCTTTTCCCAAAGTAAGATGTTTGGATAAATTTGCACGTAAAAAGAAAAAGGAAAATATTGTTTATTATGGTCAAAATTTGCATGAAGTAGATGGTTAGTTATTGCACATTTTTCTTGGCTAAGAACAATATTTCTTTTGTGGGAGAGAGAAATAACTCAAGAAAAGAGTGAGAGGGCGCAGTACCTCAAGTGCCAATTGCACTGCTTCTTCAGTTCTTTTGCTATCATATGGGAGAGAGAAAGTGCCCAGTCCGATGCTGGGAATTGTTACACCACAGTTCAATCTGAACTCGTTGCTCTTCATCTCTCTCTCTCTCTCTCTCTCTCTCGACGAAGTATGTAAATGACTCTTCAACATGTGTATGTATAGGCAGAAAAGTCAACTAATAAACTGTTGTTTTAGGCAAATGAGGTAATATATGACAACTTGACAACAATTGATTAGAATAATGTCAACATGGAAGTTAATGAAAGATATGAGATGGGATTTGAGGAGGCATCGATGAATTCTGATCTTCCATGTCTCCTGGGATTTTATCACACTCTTTTAAAAGACGGAGGTTTTTGGAGGAAGACACCTTTGTGCCATTTTAGAATATAATATAAACATAACCATATCGATCTGTATCTTAAAATTATTTCTTTTCATGGCCAACCAAAAAAAAAAAAAAAAAAAACCAGAAAAGAAAGAAAGAGTACTATATACTCTTTTATTTTAGTGATATCTGATTTTCTTTGTAAATATATCAAAATACATAATTTGTTTCTTCAAAAAAAAAAAAAAAAAACCCTAGATATATTATATGTGTGCACCGGGACTTGTTAATTTGTGTTCGAACTTACTGCATGATCAATCTTATCATGTACATATTTTGTCTATCTCCCAATATTAATCATTATGCTGTCCTTGCAAGGACATCCAGACGGGGTATGGTGGGAGCATGATTAGGGTGCATACTACTTATAAAATATATTATACATTAAAATTAAATTATTTATTAATTTAATTTTGAAAATATTTAAATATTTAATTTTTTTTTATTTTTATATTTATAATATTATATTTTAATATTTATGATAATTAATTTTATACATAAATTCAATTTATTATAATAATTTATTAAAATAATTGAATATTAAGATTTATATTATTATATTATTCTATCTCTATCTGCTATCAAAACCATATTAACCTATTATAATATGGTATCATAGCAGTCTCCTAACTTAGAGTGGGCACCAATACTAAACCTAACGCGAAAACTAAAGTCAAAGCTAGTGTTAGATCTAGAGTCAAAGCTAGTGGCAGAGCTAAAGTCAGAGCCAAAATCTAAATCAAAATCAAAGTTGGAGCCAAAGTTAGAGCCAAATCCAAGGTCAGGGCTAGAGCCAAACCTAGAGAACCAAGTCAAAACCAGAGTCGGAGTCAGACCCAGGGTTGCAAAAACACTCCAAGAATTTTAGGTTCTCTGTTCAATTTTTTTTTTTAAATCAAATAATTTTTATTATATCATATTGAATTTGAGAAAAAATATTAAAATATATTATATATCAAAATCAAATTAAATATTTATAATATTATATTTTCATAATTGTGATAATGAGTTTTTTATATAAATCCAATTTATTCTAATAATTCATTGAAACAATCGAATATTAGAATTCATATTATTAATTACTTCTATCTCTATTATCGTATCAAAGCTATGTTCACCCATTCTAATTAAAAAAAAAAAGGACTGGGGGGCACATTCTACCCAACAACCCAATAATTACTTCAAAATCATAAATCAAACTATTTATCTTAATGACCTATAATTTGAATTTGCATTATTTTAAATAAAATCAGATAATTTATATTGTGTGCAATCCAATTTGAGCTTATAAATAGTAAAAGAGTTGGTTTTTATTGTTTAGAATGAGCGCAACACCTTTTTCTTGCAAGAAAGGGGTCCTGGCAATAGCAGATTTACCTACTCACCCATTTTTCAAAAATCACAATGCTGCCTATCAATCATCATTCGACTCTAATTTGTAATTTTACTTTTCTTTTTCTTCTTAGTAAAACTCTGAACGATTGAATAATGTATGTCTAAAAAGATAAACAACCTCTTGCATCAAAAAGAGGATGGCAGTCATTCACATTTCATCTGATGTTCCTAACAATTTATTATTTCAATTTCCCTCGTTACTAAGATTAGATTTGGGCACAGAGGATGGCAGTTATGTCATCACCCTTTCTTAATTGATTGGATTCTTCAATAGCCTACTTGGCTTCCACTTCTTGGAATTTGCGTTCAGAATCTTCTCTTGCTTCTGTAGGGTGGCCTCAACCTCAAATGTTTCCTCATTTGCCTCCATTTGCAAGTTGACTTCTTTTTAATATTATTATTAATTTTTTTAGGGTCAAATCCAAAGTGTGCAGGATGTGGAAGTAACACTCAAACCCACGAGTTAGGACCAAACAATATATTAAGGTGGTGAGGGAAAGCTTTTCTGTTTGGGGTTCTGTTGTGCAATAAAAATTGGATTTTGAAGGGACAAACGCCACAACATATGTTGGGGTATCAAAAATCATGACATGTGAAATCAAATATTTTTTGGTATCATCTTTTTTTGATCCTTCCCAGGAACATCCATCTCAATATCCAAGTGTCTGTCCCTCCATTTCAAGCAAAGCCGGTGATTTCTAAATGCAGGAAACAGATATCATGCCATTATAAAATATTAAATATCATGATTGGTATCTTGATAAAATTGTGGAATATAATTCGCGCTTTGCTTTTGACAGGTTAACCGGACCCTAGACAAATGCCAAAATGATCATCGCCCTGTGAATCTAATGATTAATCTGATTATTGTATACAACTCTCAATCCTCCTTAGCAACAACAGTACATCCTACTTGTCAAAATCCCCAGGACTCCTTCCCATATATTACAACTTTTTAACTTAACATGCGGACGACAGAAATTTGTTAAAAATTGTCCCACGCCTGAGCAAATCTCAAGAATTAGCTCATGGTCAGTTGATTTACCAATCAAGAGCTCCAATACTAGCATTTGATTCAGACGAGCACTGAATCATTCACCCCAACAAAGAGAGAAGGGCAAAAAAAGGGGGGGTCACTTGTAGTAACAAGTGAGTCGAGTAAAATTATTTGACCCCCTAATTGTTCATACTGAGAGGTGGATTATTTGCGTTAATGTACAAAATTTTCTCCAATCTCTCAAGTAATCCAGAAGAAAAAGGGATTGAGAAGCAATAAGTTACAGGAAAATGAAAATCTACAAATTACAATATTTACAATAATCACATCTCTTGATACCTTAGTGCATGCTATCAGAGATCCCACCAGAGACTAAAGATTCATCCACGGGTTTAGGGCCTCCACAAGATCTTGAAACTGATTCAAAAAGTTTCTCAATCTCTGGCGCACATCTTGTGAATGACTGGTTCCAAAAGTTGTATCGAGGATTCTAATAAATACCACACAAACCAAATATTTTAGAACCATATCAAACGAAACAGAATAATGATCGTAATATTAACCAAGCTTTACCTTAATAAGCTCGATGAAGGTAATCAGAAGTCCCCATGGGTGAGGCCTGTTAACAATTAGACGTTCCAACAGCACTCTAGTAATTTGCTCTTGGATGATCTCCTGAATGGGACAGACAATTAGAAAGCTAGCAGTTAAGATGCTTAAACGCTCGAGTGATTTAGTAAAGCTTATGCATGAGTGCATCTTGTGACTTGTATTGATGCAAATAGTGAACAAGGAACTTTGCCCCTGAGGGTCATCTTTTAGCATGCAACTTAACTGGAGACTACAGAGGATACATGGAAAAGAACCTCCGATTACTTTCTAGAAGTTATTTTAAATGAATGTTTTGTTTTGTGGCAATTGAAATGCTAAATGACAACTCTCATTTGCTGGATTGCATTTCTTTATCAATGAAACAGAACCACAATAACACATGCCTACAAGAAAAACCATGGGTTTCAAAAGAGCAAGAAAATAAATCAACTCTTAAAATGGAAAAGCGAGTTTTCCTCCTCACCTGGTTTGCTTCCACAAACAAATAAAGGAGCACAAAGGAGAAAAAATGTGTGTGGTTGTTGGGATAGCGCAGCTGATTTGCAATTGCATTTAGAAAGAGATAACGCCCTTCAGTATCAAGGTCAACAATCAGTGTCTGGAAAATATCAATTGCAGGAGCCATCAGATACAATTCCATGGGACTACTGTGGGCCATCTGTTGTGCAATAGAACTTTTTGTTTGCAATTGTTGGACCGTCTGCAATTCAACAACCACAAATGTGAGCTTCAATCGACTGTTTTCTTCCTTGAAAGGAGAAAATCAGTCAAGGAACATGGGTCAATATATTCAAACATCATCTCTTATGCTTGGGAGACCTCATTATATAAGAAGAAAAAAAGACCTCTAACGATTTTATGCTATGCTACACAAAACAAAAGCATAACATTCTTCAAGAATTTTTTTTATCATATTAAGCAACATGTCTCGGGGCCTAACCACATAGACAACCAGGTTTCTTTACACAGCTTTTAGAATAAGCAAAATGAAATCGCATAGTAAACTGTCTAATGACAAAAGAAAGCATTTACCTGCATTCCAACATAAAGAACAAGGGAATTTATCAAGGGCACGTTATACCGAGTCCCAGCCTGTGCAGCCTTATTCTGTGGCAGCAGCAGTCTCTGCTTAAGTTCCAACAAGAAAGGAGATCCGTGATGCTTTGTCTGCATATTAATACAAAAGGCATGGATTATAATATACGGAAGAAAAAAATAGACAATCAAATAAAGTCCTAAAACAAAAAGTAGACTTGGGCTAAAAATGTCCTCATGTGCATACGCTCATCTGTCTTTATGTCTGCAACATAGGGTTAGAGAGAGGCCTTAAAATTTTCCACAGAATCAGAATAAATAGGTAGAAACAAAATTAAAAATATCCAGTCACCTTAAGATAGTCATCAACATCAGACTTCATTTGTTTTGCTTTCAGAGCAGCATCAACCTCTGAGAATATTTGTGGAGATTGGTTGATCTCAGCTAGCAAATCAATCTGCAAGATACATTCAATTTTGGACAATATGTCAATGCATAAAAGATAGTGTTCAAGAACAGAAAGAATAAAATGAAGAAACTATTTTCATTTCATAGATCACCTTTAAGTTCGGAGTAGATGGATCAGGCAACCTCATATTTCGGGGAAAAGCACTGAGAATGACATTGCGCATCTGGATACAGCTAGATGGGATCACGTCGCAGAAGCTGAAATGATAATCGCAGAGGAACTCTGGGAAATCATGAAGCAATACAAGCAGCACTCTCAAAGTGCCTTTGTACAGAACATGAATCTGACAAGAAAATAAAGGCTTTAGACTACTAAGATGAGTTAACAGCAGAAGCAGAATAAAATAAAATTGGTGATGCAAACCGGTTCTCCAAGTTCAGCATTCCGCAAATACGGCTCCATGAATTTGAACAAATCCACCAACAACCGCTGAACGAGAGGCCATCCTTTTGGAGGGTTGATGGTCAGCAATTTAGGCATAAAACTCCTATGACTCACCAGCTCAAGCCATGCAAAGCTAAAAAAAGAAAAGCAGACCAATTCTAATCAAGATTCACAAACTCTAACATAAGACCAATTTGGAGAGACATAAGATTCACAACTTCAGAAAATATATGAAAATACCACAAAAAATTGGGAGCTACTATCAAAGAACTGTTTGAAAAGCCATGGGATTCAACATCGTATTACAAATTAATAATTTATCCAGAAGTTTTTCATCATGTCAATGGACCATGACAAGGTGATGTTCATCGTCCTAACCTGAATGCAGGAAACTGAAGAGGCTGCAAAAGATGGAAAGCATTTGCAAAAGCAACCAGCACCTATAAAACCAACACCATGTAAGATTCAAGATTGCATCAGGTATGGTGGATATATATATATATATAATAAAAAAGGCCTGTCATACCTGGGAGCTAGTACCATCAAGAATGGGATCAGGAGACAGTAGATTGAAAAGCCAGTTAATGAACATCCTAAAATAAGGCCTTGGATTAAATGATGTCTTTTTCTCTTCTGCATCTCTTTCGATGACTTTCACAGCTATGTTCAGAATCTGAATAAGTTCATAAAATAAGTTTCTAATGAGTACATTGGGCATGGGAAAAAAGAACCACCCAAGCCAACTTTAACACACTCGAACCTTTTGCAGAAGCACCAGCTTACCCAGCCCCTGCTCCACTATGCAGTACTGCCCAAATATAATAACCTGGTTAAAGTGCTCACATGAAATTTATTAACCCACAGTAGATAATGCAGCAAAAAAAGAAAAGTACCTTGAGAATCAAAACAACAAGCTTTGCATAGACATCAACAGCTGCAAATGATATTTGAGATGATTGTAATGACAATGATCCTGTCCCCTCAGCACAATGTGCTACAGAAAGTTCCTGAAACACATACTTATATAAGTCATCCAGCCACAGCAAGAACAAGGAAAGCCCAATTAGCTTCTTTTCTCTAATGAAGCTCAGAAGAGATTACTGTGAGAAGGCGGAAAAAGTGCTCCGACACATCATCCCCATTAAGGAATCCATTTTGCTGCAATTGTGCAATGAAGTGGGTACGAGCAGCATCATTGGTACCATGGAGTTCATTCATTCGGTACCATTCAGCAAACAGCATAGAGACCTACAGTTTTCTCGAAAAGAAATTGTAAAGATAGGAGATACCAAGTAATTCCTATTTTCTCCTAGGAAAGAGAAAATCCTCAAAACCACACCAATGGGGAGCAAGGCCAATAAATGAAACCCATTGATGAGAAAGACAACTAATGAAATCTAGATTAGAAGAGCAAAAGCATCAAGGCATCACTCTCAAGTATTCAAACTTCAAACAGCCATCTAAATAACAAGTGGTTGAACTTTGAATTGCACCATCACCTAAAATCACAAAATCAGATCATCCAAGCATTTCACTCCTGTTGTAAATTCTAAATAAGCAAATTAGGGGACATTGTATCCCACAAATTATGGCAACGTAATTCATTTAATGAGTAATGATATTATTATAAAATATTGTTGTTGGAGGAATATAACTAATTCGCCCGAGAAGGAAAACGTTTTATTGTGGTAGAGGACATCAACAATACTGCTTCTCTGCCAGATATCCAAAGGCGAGAACTGTTCAAACTTCCCCCCTTCGCGCTGTCTCTCTTCAGCCCACCTCTTCATGATTTTTTTCCCCAAAAAAATGTTAAAAATGAACTCAAGAAGCACCAAGTAGATCTTGCCAAACTACTGCTAATTGGACGAACAGAAATGAACTCTTCAACTATAAACATTAAGCACTCAACTAGGAGTAATCTCTTTTTTTTAACCCTTTTTTGGCAAAGAACTGTACGTTTTTATATTAATACCAATTTTCATCTAAACATGACACCTTCCTAACAGTTGAACTACATAGGAGCATGCAATTAAATATAAATACCTGATCCCTGAAACCAGCAGGATCAGTTCCTGCTGGCTCCAAACTTGAATGGTCCTCCATGATTGTCAAGGAACGATCCAGACCCTGTTTCAAAAGCAAGTAAGAAAAAAATGTGAAAATACTGAGAAAATGGATTTTGGATGCTCATTGCTAAAATGTTGTAGCTGCCACTGTCCACCTTCTTGTCCCTTGATTGCTTGGTCGTATCTTCCTTCCCAACACTGAAGCCAGAAAGAACTGCTGCACTAGCAGTAGCATTTCTTGCCATTTCAACCAACTGCTGCAGGGATTTTGGAGATCCAGGTCTTGTGGCAAGCTACATAGAGCAGGACTCCACCGATTATTTTATTTTAAGACATGATAATGAAATACTAAATGCCAGAATAACAGAATATATACCTTTGCTAAGGCATCAACAAGATTGGGAACTTCAGATACACTGACTCTTGATTCTTGAACCAATAAGGTCTGGAGTAAAGAAATTGTGAATTCTGTTGCAGCTTCTGCACATCATTTGCCACTAATGAGCCTTGTATTATCTCAGAAATAAAATCTATACACAATTTCAACATCTATTAACACATACTATTCCTCCCAGCATCAATGAGCTTTGCCATGTGCATATTGTACTCTGCCAGATTTAGCAAGTCCTTTTGGATGAGACCAACAATGATCTCGGTGTCAAACTTCCTCTCCTCATCAGAATAAATCACCTGAAAAGGTCACCCAAGATTGAGCAAAGGCACTAAAGATAGATCAATCAGGGGTATATCAGCATCGGCATAAACCAAATAAGGCATCAACAACCCCAGTACACAGTTGAGGCATATACCCACTAATGCTAAACCAAAGAGGACAGGGCAAGGGGTTAATATTCTGGAAAATAAAGTCTCCACCACATACCCAACTTGTAAGCTCCTTAACCACAAGCTTGCAAACATCTCGAATAGCAGCAAGGATTGTGAGATGAGCACAGACATGAAGATTATTGGATGTATTTTCATATAAACTCTTGAAAACCTGGATCAGTCAAACATAATATAATTAGCTTAGTGACAAGACTGCAATAGTGTATAATTTTGAATGCATTAAATAACCCACCTTCTGGGCAACAGCTAGTGCAGCCTCATCTCGGCTAATACACTTGAGTATAATTTCAGGAATCTGAGCAATAACTCCCTGAACAAAATAGAAACAGTATGAAGATGGCCTCAATTATAATGATCTTACAAGAAAGATGAAAGGAAGATAAGAAAGTCTCAAGATAATGAAATCAAAGAAATGCTACCGAAATTTCCACTTCACCAGCATCTCTTGTTATCAAAGTTTCCAGCTGAGTTCAAACCAGAGTGACAACAGTCAGTAGATTTCCCAAAAACTATCATCATTATTGGGGGATGAAATGAAGCAGTCAGTGCAGAAGTAGAACACTCAATTGGAGTATAAAAAATTGAACATAGGGAACTAGAACAGAACCTGCTATAATGAAAATAAATGGGTTCAAATGATAAATAAGTGCTAATATGGCTCCAAACAGAGCATGTTACTGTACAAATTAACGGTCAACATGGCCTTAAACAGAGAAGACATCATAACAATGATTCGTGTAGCTAACCCAACTATTTTAGGAGATACAGATTAGTTTCATTCAGCAAAGATCATTAAAGTAGTGGTCTATTGTTTAATTCTATCCAGCAATGATTTGAAATGTGAATCATTTCATCACTATGGAACTTGCATTCATATTGTCAAATAATCTGTGACACTAGAAATTGATAAAGAAGCCAAGACAAAAGTGCATTAAACATAAACATCAGTCAAGATTTGATTTTAATAAATCAAGTACCTTCTGTGCAATAATTTGGCACTTCTCCAACACATCTCCTGTGGTCAAAGGCTCTGCAATGCCATTTCCAAGATGTTCCGCAGTAGAGGCTGCAGGAAGTGTAAGTGCAGTAGTTCCCAAGTCCTTGAACCAGGAATAGAGTACATATCAGGTCATGACAACTCATTACTGCAGTTGGATGAAAGAAAATTTATGAGGAAAACTTCGAAATACAGACCTTTGCAGCATTAGTGGCCTCCACTTCAGGTGCAACAGCTGTGGAAGTAGGAGAGACAGAATTGAGTTTACCACCATGAGGGCTCACACTATCAATTCCTCCAATGCGAGTTGATGAACTATTTTTGGAACAGATGTGAAGCAAATACAAATTAAGGGCCAAAATTTTGAAATCACAGAGCAAACGAACCAAGAATCTCAAGATGGCTCACCTCAGAAGCTGGGGAGAACTCGGGTCCATTTCCTCAGAAACGAGATCTAACGGTTGCGTTGCAGCACTTAACCCTGATGAATGGAAACTAGAATTAAGCTGGCCTGTGGACGAAGTATAAGCACGAGACAAACCAGAACTAACAGGGCCAGTAGACGAACCAGAACCAGCAGATGCTGCATTTGAGCTCTGGCCTGACTGATTTTGCCATGGAAACCGTACAAAATCCTAGGAAACAACCACAAATTAGAACAAATTACCATACAACACAACAATCTAGTAACCAACAAAAAGGATCTGCTGCAACAGGCAAAGGATAAAAACCTGATAAACTCGATGCTGCCCATGGGCCACCTGACCTGGTCTGGGACGAAGAGACTCTGGTATCACACCCATAGGACCCTGTGTATATATACTTGCATCATAGTATGAAGGACCGACACCATCTCTATGCTTCCTTCGTAGAAGAAGTTGCTGAGCTATTTCATTATCAATAGTTTGTAGCGCCTGAGATAGCATTAATGGTAAACAACAACAACAACAACAACAATAATAATAATAATACAGCCATCCAACTTCTTATTCAAAAAAATAAAATAAAAATAAAAATAAAAATCTTAACAGAATTCAGACATATAGAAATGTTTTCCATTATCCTGATAAAGCAACCAGGTTTCCTAAAACTTCATTCTCAATATAGCTGCAGATTAGTTTATACACTTGATACAAGAAACAACAACTCAACCAGAATTCCTCATGTCAAGTTAGTACTCTTACAAATACCTTCTCATTCCCTAACAGTATTATTATGCTTCTCTATCTAGGAACTTACTTCTACTGCTTAAGAACTGCATACACTCACATTTAGACTGGTTGAAATAAAAACATGGATTAACAGTGGCACTATAACGGAAACTCCTCAGAGACAGAGAGAAAGATTTGAATAAATTAAATAATAACATTTTGTTGTACTTCATTGGACTGCACAACGTTGCTCAGCTAAAAACAGAGGATCTAAGTGTCCACCTTCTCTGTTGCAGCATGCTCAATTGCAGCACATCCCAGGTCAAGATTATCATTCATAACAAGGGGCACAGCTTGCTCCAAAAGCTCATTTGCGATATTTAAACCCTGAAGTGAATTCCTGAGTTGGCTTGATATGGAGACACGAAGTGGTTCCTACAATTAATTTAAAAAATAATAATAATAATAATAACAGCAACGTCAGAAGCGCAAAAGCAAATCTAAAGTGATCAAAATATACTGTGCAGAACAATTTCAAAGATATAAAAATCAATGTTAAACTTCCCGAGTTATGTCAAAGATGGGAGACCTTGCAAGTGACATGAGCAAGACTTCCGGCCAAACTTGCAACCATCAAGTGTGCAGCATTGTATATGCGGGTTTCATCTGACTCCATAGCATAGTCCTACAAAAAGTTGTTTACATAAAATCCATAGCAAACAGAATGAAAAAGAACAAATTTGAAATTGAAGTTCCTAGTTTTGGGTGCATACTTTTCTGGGACACAAGCAAGGGGTTTTGCTTTTCTGCCTTATCTAATCTCAGCTAATCATTGAAATTCTAGATAAGATGCTCAATAACATCTTGGATGTTGGATTGAATGAGAAACCAAGGTAGTTCAGAACCTACTCTCAAATTGGCAAGGGTGACTCAAAGTAGATGGGTAACCACAAACAATTTTTAGATTAAGCTACACCTACAGTAGTCAAATTCATTTGATTCTCGTTACCACATTATTCTTTCTCAATCTTATAATGAAAATATACAAAAACAGCACCCTACGTTTCTAGCTAAGTACAACAGCAACATCTACGACATTGCAAGAAAGAAAGCAACCATCACTTAAGTTATAACCAAGCAGTGAACTCCTGGTCCAGTGAGAATCTAATCTCTCAATTTTAGGTTCAAGACCGACACTTCTATTTCTATAGGACAAAAATATTGTAATGCTGTAACCAAAATGTGCCTCTAATCTGAGTCAATTTCAAGATACTGTGAGTCAAAGAAAATATGCTCACAAAATTATTGGAAAAACAAAATACAGAAATTGTAATGACAAACCTTTAGGACAAGTTCCTTTGTCGTCTGGATTGCTATGGCAACACTGCGTTGAACGATTGGAGACATCACCTCCTTGATAGCCCTCTCCATCGCTATTGGGACAACCCTGTTTAAGAAGGGAGTTATCCAAAACAAAAGGAAGTCTGATATTGCTTCACCAATCGATTTACATATAGGCAAGAAGATTACAATATTTGACATTTCCAAACCTCTGAAGGTAGTGCAATCCCAGAGCACTAAGTTTCTGGTTGAAAATAATGTGGCTCCCAATATTGGGGATCGGTGCCTGAAGCTGAAAATAGAGAATGTATAAGATAACAGTAGTAATCCTTTAATTAGCAAATATGTCTAATACAATAGCAAACCCACCTTACTAACAGAATATGGTGATTGTGATGGAGCAACTTGAGGAAGCCCTTGAGCAGACGGAAGACGTTCAGATAAACCTAAGCTTGCTATCTTTTCATCCTCCATTATAGATACCGAAGAGAGATGAAGACCAGTGGTGTACTGAAGCAACCAGAAAAATGTGTGATCAGTAATAGTTTAACCAGAAGTGATTCTAATCATCAACAACATCAAGTACTACCAACCTGAGACAGTATGTTCAAATGACCACCTGGATGTGAGGAATTGATAATATCAGGCTGCAGTTCAACCTGATTCAACGTCGACATGATTCCTGAATTAATTTCAGAAACCATTTGCGGCTGTGATGCCACATCTTTATTGGAAAAGTCTGGGTTCCCCTCTACTTCTCTGACCCGATCTTTGAGGAATGACGTTGGTTTTACTTCCTTCATATCCACACCCAGATT
Organism: Dillenia turbinata; assembly: GCA_037126225.1. Classification (NCBI taxonomy): domain Eukaryota; kingdom Viridiplantae; phylum Streptophyta; class Magnoliopsida; order Dilleniales; family Dilleniaceae; genus Dillenia; species Dillenia turbinata. The sequence goes on along the minus strand of JBAMMX010000015.1, from coordinate 18,059,015 downwards.
CCTAAAAAGAACCTGAATTTAAAATGACACAAAATAAGAAACACAACAATTAGCACCATTATGCTAGTAATATCTGAATAGTAATCCATCAAAAGTTTCACCAGACCTCAATGTCAAATTTCAGATTCATCTTCAGATTAGGCAATTGGTAAATCTCAACAAGTAGACCAAGGATGGCCATAGTCCACGGATTGGGTGGCCGATATGCAAGGCTACTTTGGCAGGGTTCCAAGATCTGCAACAATTGTTTGTGTAAGAAACCATAACACGAAATGAAGATGAACCTAACTAAATAACGAAATCACCACCTTTGAAGTGAAAGGAATCACTGCAATCATGAGTCCCTTCTCATATGCCTGGCATTAAAAAAACACCAAAATGTCATTAGCACCATCAATAAATCATAAATCTACAAACACTGCCAATGCCGCTATGGGATAACAACGCAGTATAGGCATATGTCCCCCAATATGGTCGAGACCAACAAAGAAACAGAAGAAGCACTACCTCAATTATCAATGATTTGGGATCAATTTCTCGAGCTCTTAAAACTTGATTTCTTCCAATAGTGAATTTTCCAAGCCAGCTACCCAGATTTTTCAGCAAGGAACGCTCTTCAGAACTTGATTTTATAAGCTCTGATCTTAAAAGAACCTGAAGAATATGTACATACAGAAAATGACATGAGAATGAACATTGAACTAGTAAAATGGGATATAAAAATTTCAGAATCTTCTTTTAAATAAGTAATAAGATCTTAGGTGTGAACCTTGCAGTTCTCATATGCTGCTTTAACAATCTCCTTATTCAAGGCTTTCGAATTGACTTTGTCCAGAAACTTTAAGTATAGGTCATGAAAATTGGGCTCAATACTTGCCCTGAAAAGAATTTAGTTGTGAGATTTAACCATAATCCATTGATCATAGAAAAATCATGAAGAAAATATGTAGTCTAACCTTTTCATCACCATGTACTGTGCGAACCACAGATAGTGTGGTTCACTTAGGATCTCGTTAAATTCTTTTGCCTTAGCATCAATATTTGATGTTGAAATATTGTTTATCATAAACAATATCTTGTCTTGAATTTCTGAAGACGGAGCCTGCATTCAAGAAAAATGATACAAAAATCCACAAGTTAAGCACTGGAACATAGAATTTTGGCATAAACCAACACTCAGTATATTGTGCTCTTTACTCTATTACACAGACAAGAGTGGGAAGAAAAGAAACACCCACCAAACAGAAAAATTTATACAGACTAGGATTTACATGTCTCTAAATATCTAAGGCAGAAATAAACAACTATGACTCTTTAAGCGAAATTATCATGGCATTTTTAAGACAATTCACAACCCAGAACAAAGAAGCATCTTTATTTTCATTCGCAGAAAAGTAAATAACCCAAACCATCAAAAATTCACTTGCAGAAGAAAATCAAAGAATCAACAAACACATTAATGTTTCACTCTCTTTATTTTCACCTCAAGGAAATTGGAGAAGAAAAATAAATTAGATAAAAATGGCAACTTTTAAATTATCTCTCTGAAGAAAGGAAAGCCCCGTATAGGTACACTCAAGATTTAAAATTTCAAAGTCAAAGGAAAAGAGCTTGAGATAAGTAAGTTCACCGCTTGCACAAAATGCTCCCCGCCTAGTGGGGGTAGGGGGAGGGTAGACGTATATGTACGCAGCCTTCCCCTTGCTTTTTTTTTTTTTGCAAAGAGGTTGTTTCCACGCCTCGAACCCGTAACCTCAAGGTCACAAAGGAGTAACTCAACCGTTGCACTAAGGTTCGCACCTCTAGATTGAGATAAGTATTAAAAAAAAAAAAAACAGCAAAAAGAAAAATAGAGGTAACACCTCAATCAGAGCATGAAATCCTCATCTGCAAGTGCCAAGAATGACTATTCTATAAGATGGGCCCCACGTCTTAAATGGACTGGCATGAAGTGAATGGTATAGAGTAAATGAGATGCAGCTTCTGAAACATGTTTAGCTGCACAATGGTTCTCCTCATCATATGAACAACAAATTATTTAGGCAAGCAAAAGATCAAACTTCCTACCCTAAAGGTCTTGCAATCTTTTGTTATCATCATTAGCACAAAAATTTTTAAGGTTTGCTCAACAATAATGAAGTATCAACTACAACCTGCTAAATCATAATTTTACATGAGTGAGTAAATAGAGGTTCAAATTTGATAACAAGTACCTCTATGGGTGTATCCCTTCTCTCAGCCGCTGCAACAAGCGTCTCTATGTTTAATGCCGAACCAAACCCTGTATTATATGAATGTTGTCTAAGCACGCCTACAGAAATGGGATTTTTAACAAATCAGGTGCAAGGGAAAAATATAGATTATTTTAATGGTGAACCTGGAGAAGAATCAATCCCAACAATAATTATTTTTCAACCACAAAAAAATAAAAAAAAGAACTTACTGGCAGAATTAATTCTACTGTTGGAGTGCAGAAAACCCGATGAAGAAGAAATGGAAGAAGAAACACTTCCTGAATTTTGTGATGTCGCTGTTTGTAAGGATTGAACAGCAGCTGGCTATAAGAGCCAAGAAAGATTACAACCAAATTTAAACCCAAAAAATTTAAAACAAATAAATAATAAATAATAATAATAAGAAGAAGAAGAAGAAGAAGAAGGAAAAAGAGGCAGAAATGGGGACAACCTTCTGACTACTGCCTAAATCAACACTGGGAACATTTGAAGCGTGTCCAGGAGGTAAAAGTGGCTTTGGGTAACTAAGTGGAGCTGTATATGTATTATGCCTGTCCCCAAGAAGACCATGATTCCTTTGCTGCATTGGAAGTGGTGAAGAGAATAGTTGTGAAGGCTGTGTGCTCCTAGGTCCCAATAACTGCCATGAGGAATCAGGCACCTAACATGATGAGTAAATTTAACAAATGTCATTTTAAACAATTTTCTGTCACACCATGACAATTGAAAAACTGTAATAAAGCAAAATTGGGAGATATATTTAAAATAAATAAATAAATAAATAAAATCCCGCACAATTTGAAGATCTTATTTAAAAATTGCTATGAACAAGAAGCCCTCAAACTTAGTTGTCTTTATTATAACCTAAAATAATATCAATTCCTACTATACTTGAAGTAAGGCATTGTAATTTCTCCATGAAACCATCTGAGATTGAATTTTTACTTGTATAACTGAGATCACCAGCTGAAGGAACCTGACCTGACTATACAACTACAAGTTAAAGTCTCTACACCAAATCAGAAAAACAAGAAGATGCACTCAACTAGAAGTTCAGATCCTCCTATGGCCATGGTTGTTGATTTTTTAAAAGATCAAATCACGAATGACAAGACATACCCAAGATCACCAACTATTCCTCTCCACTTATCTTTCATTTTCCACTACCGTTTGCAGATCTCTTAATCACAAAGAGACCATGATCACTCTCTCTCAAAACACAATGTAACCAATACATGAACTTGTCTTTTCACTAAACACCCCAGGAATTTCTTGTCCCTCTCATTTTCTGCAACATTTTCTGATTTCTGAATGATGTTGCTGCCACGGGGTGGTGTCACACAATGCCAAGGTTGGTCCCAGGATGCACCTTGATTTGAGAAAGAGCAATAAAATTGGATTGTTTGCAACATTCCAGTTTATACACACAATGCCATAAATTGTATTCAACAAGGCAATTAAACATAGAAGTAATACTATAACCACACAATTAAATAAGTTACTAAGGATTACATCCAGGTTGAGCAGAACCTGGACAGAACCTTGTTCATTTTATGATGACACTATACCCATTCTATGACGAACTTTGAACACAGTCATTACCTCAATGTTATCCATTGTAGCCTGAGCAGAACCATGTTGTGCATCAATGGTGGCACTAGCGCCTCCATTTGAGTCTGTGTGGCCCGAAGAAATCCTAGCAAGAGCACGCTCAATAAATGCAACGAGCTCTGGATGAGTACCACGTAAATGTGAAATCTGCAAGATATGATTGCAATACTGAGGCCACTCCACCAGACGGTCCAGAAACTGCTCCAAAGCTTTTGTTCCAAATGCAAATATCTACAAATGGAAAAAAACTCAGCTTACCAAAATATGGATCCTATGAAAGTAATAACCAAAGAATGATACTAACCTTTGAGTCTGTAGGTTTACGCAATGCATCCAACACACCACGCAATGCAATACCTAGTGTGAGGTGAGTTACAAGCTGATGCTTGATAAGAGATCCTGGAAAAGAAATACAAACCAACAATCAAATATGCTACAATCAGCCACAAAACAAAGGAAACTAACAGAAGTCTCTAAGAGGGAGCTGCTCAATCATCCAAAAGACGAACAAATTCCAAAAAAAAAAAAAGTGTGATTAGAATCACAAAAATGTTACACAAGGTACTCTACTTGGAGCTACAAGCCAAATTTAGTTGCAGGAAGTAAGGACGATACTCTATTTAGAAGTATTCATTGATTATTAATGATTTTGTGCCTACAAATACAAATTGCCTGAGTTGGAGCTCATACTAAATACGGCTATTATATCTCACACCATACACTTCAACATTTCTTGATTTAAAAGCTACAATCCAATTTAAGCCCCCTACTTTGGGGGCATTCTGTAACATTCCAATCTAACAACTTTGAGTTCCACCCAATGTCATTCTAATTTGATCATAAAAAATGGCAACCCCTGCAACCGCAACTTATCCATATATTTAAATCATAAACAATAGGCAAGAAATTAAAATGCCTGCAAACTAACAATTTCTAAACTATTACCTCATAAAAATGCTAAGTTTTGTCTTAGTAGGGAAAAAATATATATACTACAGAGACAAAAGAAAACTGAAAACAAAGAGAAAGATGCATCCACCCACAGGTTAAAAGAAAGGAGAGGAGACTACCTAATAAAATTGCTGCAATTTTAAGCTGCTTCTCAGGATACCTGGGAAAGAACCTGTACCCTTCGAAGAGATTTTGTATCATGCAGTCAAATATGGCCTTTTCCCTGTTAACTCACAGCATATACAGTTCACCCATATTTCAGAAGCAAAACCTTAGATAATGTCACAGACAAATAACACAAAGAGGAAAGGTAACTAATAGTTCCACGAAACAAGCTTCAAGCACTGCGGCAAGCCAAACACTTTGACATCATTGGATGTTTGTAGTGCCATTCTACAATCTCATCTCTCAAGTATTCCTTTGTACTATTTATCTTTGTCCAAGTTTTCCATTAAAGTGGCTAATTGAATAGTGAGGAATCAAAAACAAGATTCATGAAAGTGGCTAACTGAATAGTGAGTGAAGGTGGATATTCTCTGGGGAGGAAGGTGGAGTTCATGGGCAAAAAAGAATCAGTTTATCAGCTGGATAAATGTCCATAAATCACCAGTACTGTGGCGTCCAAGAACATAACCAAGATGGGGAAATGGTTATAGAGACTATCTCTATCAAAACTGCATAAAAAAAGGTTCATAGAGATTTTCTTAAAGCCTAACTCAAAATGGAACGGATTGAATATAAATTTATTTTGCCTCCAGGAAAACAAGTGCCTTGCCAATCCTGCAACTATCATGTGATCCATGAAGACTATGGAACTGTACTTGTTGCGCATATTCTATTTTCTAATCTCTTCCCAACTATCAGGGCAATCTCGTCTTTTGGTGGAACACTTGGAAGATGAGAATTACTAGAATATGCATGTTAAAACCTTACACCAGTAGTAAATCACGTCATTTTCTCTACTCCCAGACTCTTATCATGTCATGTGATACTTTTAACATCTTTGAAGAATGTAGCAACAATGATGGAGGAGTTTCTGATGCTTGCTTGTATGGATTTCAGCTGGTCTTCGGATGCCAAGATTCTTAGGATCTGTGGCAAACGGACCATCCTTTGTTGCGTGTCAGTAGAGCAGACTGCTTGGATATTGAGAGCAAAGATTTCCCTCCTAAAAATAATGTGATAAGATTATTTCCTAAGCATCGGTATGGTCCTAGTTCAAGGAGAATCCTCTAGAAGTAGTTGAAAGAGATGAGAACTTTTTGTCCTCAATTGTTTCAATGATGTTTCTTTTCTTTTTCTTTTTTTTTTTTTTTTTGGTTTTTGGTCTTCTATTGAAGGATATGTAACTCTCTTTCCTTTGTAATGTTCTATTTTGCATGATATATACTTCCCTCTTCTTACACATCCCCCAAAAAAAAATGCATGCAAGAACAATCAAATTTCATTACTAAACTCCCACTTCACTTTCTTGGTAAACTCTTTCAAAGCCATGAAGAAGAGAAGAGTTAAATGGAGAACTTCACATCAAAATTTAACATTTAGGTGACTATTCAGCCACTCGTATATGGACAATGATAGGACTAATAATGCATAAATCAGATTCTAATATAAGTAATACAACTAATGATGAAGGTGGAGATTTTTTTTATCATTATTATATCTAGAAAAAGAAGATATAGCATTAAATGGAGAGGAAATAAAAAGCAAATAATACAAAAGAGAAAGAAGAATAAAAAAGATGCACAACAAAACAATGAAAATAAGCTGGTACAGATTGACACCCAAAGAACCAGAGACATTGTGCCAGGGACGCCATTTCTATACACAGAAACATATAAAGAAAGGTCCATGAATGACACAATAATTTGGGTAAGTGCAAAGCTATGCTCCATGGTACATAGCTCCAAGATTTCTGCAACAAACAAACAACAGACAAATTTTGACACATTTTCCATTGATCTATGACTGTCCATCAATGTTCACTTGTTTGCCACACAAGTTAGGAATCAGTCCATGAGATATGGTGGATCATCCACCATAAAATTTTACTTTAGGAATATAAAAAACATTTTGCAACAAAGTAACAGCCCTAACAACAATGCACAAATAAGCCATCCATCTAAAGTAGCACACCAATACCAAGGAAATGACTCAGAAAAGGTCAACATATGAAAATGGCAACTGGCAAACTTATGGGAACTATGAATTTTCTATGTTATATAAATTTTAAATATATATATATATATATATGCATAGAAATCAGAACTACAAAAGAAATAGAAAAGTTGGCATGAACCTGGGATCAGAAGAGTCCTTAAACCGAGCCAGCATTTGAATCATTGCTTCAATAGTCACTTGACTAGAAAATATTTGATGGAAATAAGAGTTTGCTTCACTCTCTATGTCATCTGAATAACCATCAGATGCTGATGAACCTGCGGCTCCAACATTCTGCAATCTTGGACTGACACCCGAAGATGCCCTCTGCAACCTTTTCAATTCTTCCATCAGCTGGTCTGAAGCAAGCTGCTCAGAATTGGATTGGAGCACCTACAAACTCCCTATGTCACTAGGCATGAAGTAATAAAAGACAGAATCATAAAATTGTTAAAGAGAAAATCATGATGTAGGAATAGGACCTTAAGAAAGGTCGGACTTGTCTCTGCATATAAATTCACTACACCAGAATGTTGAAATGGACTAGCAGCAACATCTTCGGTTGAATCAACGGATATATCCTTCAAAACCTTAAGACACTCCTGCAAGTAATCAACATGAGTGTTGTGGCAATACAAAAGCTTCCAAGAACATCATTTAACATCCAAACATTCAAACAAGAAAAAGTCAACCTCAAAGAAAATATCTTTATAAGTGCTTAAATTATCATTCAACCACTGCTCCAGATTTATGTATTCTTTCTGAGAAGCAAGTGCAGCTAAGCGAATACTAAAAGGAAATGGGATCTGCTCTAACACCGCTGAGAGAATCTGCAAAGCAAGGGAAAACAGGTCAGAAGGTAAATAAATCAGCTACTCACAGTATCAACTAAAAGACACCCAAAACAAAACTATAGGAGCAAAGAGAAGCCAAAACTAGGGAGTAAACTTATATGATATGTATATACAGAGCCATCAAACAAACTTTGGCAAAGTACCAACTGAAAATATATATGAGGTGATGCAAGCTTTAATGGTTATAAGTAACAAAACAGACTCTAGTTCTAAACTTTGGGTGACTTAAGTAAGCCTTCCTCTTCCAATGTAACGTGCAATGGGAATTCCAAAGTCTCTTTTCTCCCTGCAGTTGCTGTTGGCGTGGTCAATGCTATCCAAGATCCAAAGAGAGATCCCAGGTCAACAAAAAAAATTAAAACACTTCCACTGGCACCATTTCTCCCCTCTTCTTCTACCTCTTGTACAAGTGAACATGGTTGATGAGTACTTTTCTGAGGCATGTATGGTCTTTTATAAATTCAAAACATATATATTTTGTATATGATTATGTCTCTAAGAACCTTTGGGTCTTGCAAGTCTGATGTCATCACCACCATGTCTTTCAATAGCAGGCAAGTCAGAATGCCAGCAAACTTGTCAAAATTCAGAGTGGTCAACAAACCGAAGTCCAAGAAATGAAAAGGAAAATGTTTAGATTTGAATCAAGGACTACTTTTTGTTATTGAAAAAAAAATTAGGAGCATGTCCCAGAGATATTGCACACATAATTAGTGGGACGAACAAGCAATCCGGGCATATGCAAACAAGAAGGAAGTACAGGTTAAGCAAATGGTCAACTTCAGGAAGTACCTTTATTTCCTCACAGATGTCCATGATCCTAACCATGTTGTTTTGATCAAGTTTGATCATGTCCACAAATCCACGGAGCACCAGTTTAGGATTTATATCCCATAGATTAAGAATCATACCACCTCCAGTGGCATTTTCAACTATCATAGGAAATACTGTGGATGACACTTCGCACTGGAGGAGGTTATAGGCAGTCTACAACAGTAGAAAAAAAAATCAATTAATCCACAAGTATACTAGAAAATTATCAATAATGACTGACACCACAAGAAAAAGGATTATGAAGAATACATTAATTTGTGCAATCCCAAGGAGTAAAATTTCAGGACAGTGCTTAAGAGGAACAGTCAATATCCCTCGAACTAAACCAGCATGACCCCTCTCAGCTAGTTTGCATAAGACCTCAAGAAGGTCAAGAGATAGCCATGCACGGTTACCTACGCCTTGAGGAAGCTCAAGACCCCGCAATACATCAGCATATTTCTGTGAACAATTGATGCTATAATCAGTCAAAGCTGAAGCTCAAGGAAGGACAATAAAAGCATGGAAGACAAAGAAATGCAGGATGTTCATACCATCTGCCTAACAGAATGTGCGAAAGTAAATACTTCAGGAGGAGCAGATACTGCATATCTCAGAAAAGAAAGTTGGCCATCAACATTCTTCCATACAGATCCACATATTGCATGAAGTGGAAAAGGATCCTGCACATTAAAATGCACCTATGTAAATACTGAACTTGGTGAATGTAAAATGCGATGTTTCTGTTGCATTAAGGTACCTGACAAGCATGTGCATAAATGGACATAAAAAAGGTGAAAGCATCCTCATTCGGAATAAAAAAGCCCTCGTGATCCAGATTCTCCATAACATAGACCCAGTTGATTCCAGGAGCCTATAATCAAAACATCATTATATGATTAAGATGTGCTACTGGAATAATTCAACAAAACATTTTCAGGAAAAGAAAGAACGACATCAAAATATAGAAGAGGGGCATACGAGTTGTTTAATAGTGTCAACAAGAACATCAATGCTCCATGAGCTCAAGTTAGAGGAGTCAGCTGTCGGGTTGCTGCCAATAGCAGAACAGAACGTAGGATATAAGCTTTGACTATCCTCCAGACCAGTACGGGTGCGGGCAATTGTGCTAATTACCCTTGATAGGGTCGCTTCAGTTAATGGTAAGAAAAGAGATAAGACCTCCTTGCAATGTGTAGCATTCAAGGTAAGCCCATAGCCCAGTTCCTTCACAACACCAGCCATGCTAGTTTCATTCTCAATCTCTGCTAGGATTTCATCAAATTCATTTTCACCACAGCCATAGAATAAATCCAAATTTCTGCAGTCCAAAAAATAAGTAAGATAAAAAAGAAATTCTCATTCTCAATACTCAAAATCACGATCACCACCAAATTGAAAACTATAGCCATTAGCACCTTGAAAATCTAGCCTCACATAAGTCATCTGGAAGCAGTGGGGCCAAAACAACAGGTCTACTCTGTTTCGGCTCTAACAAAGATAACATCTGCATGAAGGAGTCAACATATTTGGCTAGACCATCTGATCGATAAAGGAATAAAATGATGTCCTGGATTCTCTCAACAGAACCCAAGGTGGTAGAGCATGTACACAACTCCTCAATTTGTCCCAAGCAGAAGTTTTGCCCTATAACAATCAACAGTAGCTTTACACAATTCCAATACAACCAAAACATAGAAATACTCATCCCAAGATGACCTACCCGTTGTTCTGACATCAAGATTTTCTGACTCCGCCAAAGCAAGACCAACACCAATTTTTTCAGCCGCTGAAAAATGCAATGCATTGCAGAACTCTCTGAGAAATCCTTCGCTAATAACCAAGCTTCTTAGTGATTCGCACAACACAGTACTGAAATTAGGCTTATCCAGCAAATATCTAAATATTGCAGCAAGAAGATCAGGCTTCAACTGCATGTTGTGCACATCTCCACTGTGAAAATTCATGTGATCCAAACAGGTCTGGAGCAGCAGAATGCTCCCTTCACTTCCATATTGGGTAAACTGTCAAATAAAAACAAAAAAATAATAACCTAAAGCATTTGATTGATCCCAAAAAAGAAAACACGTTCAGCACATGTTGTGGCTTTTTAACACGTTACGTGAGTGCTTCTACAGTCAAACTCAAGGTAAAATGATCTAAACCTAAACAGAATGACAAGACATCCTGGCCAGATTTGGGGTCAAAATCTTGATCCAACTTAAAAACTCAAGGTAATATAAGAGGCTAATCACATAATTTCGATCTTTCTTGGTATTCAACAAATGAAGAAGGGGAAGAAGAAGAAGAAAAATGTTTACTGTAAAACAACTTATGTTTCCAATATCTTGTGAGGATTTTTGCAACACATTACCTCTGAACGATGCTACAAATTCCGTTACCGTGACCAACTCATCCAACATATTGTACAATCCTACAGGCCAATGTTCAGATAGAAGATGGTCCAAAAACAATTACCTCATAAGCATTATGTTTCATCTCGTAAATTGAAAACCTGATCTTATTATACAAGATGTATTTCTACTCCTCTGAATTTAAAGCACTAAAAATTTAGCCCATTAATAATACAGAAAATAATTGGGGTTTGTCAAACTCAAGACTATTCAGTAATTCCTTTTTCCCCTTTGTATTATTCACCCTAATATAATTTTGCTTACATTTTTCTTTGGAATTCACAGCCCCAAAGTTTAATCACATAGTACAATCCACAACCCAAAAAACTGCTCATTTCAATCCACCAGAGAAAACCGAAAAATGAATGAAAATAACGACGGGAATCGATCAAATTTAAAAACTCGGAAAATCAAACCAAAAATCAAGAAAAAACATCAAGTGAGGGAGAGAGAGACCTGAAAGAGCTCTTGAAGAACAGAATCGAAGTTGGAATTGTTGTTGCTTTGGAGAAGGAAGCGAATCTGGTTAGAAATGATTGATGAGAACGGAATCATTGTAGACCAACAACAATCAAATTGAAGGATGAAAGATCAGGGTTTGATGGATTGTATTAAAGAGAGATAGAGAGCAAGAGAGTTGGGGATTTCTGGTTTCAGGGGGAGAGAGAGGAAAGACCGGTAACGAAGTAAAGACGAGAGGACTTGTGAGCAATTCTGGACTGCGTAGAGAACACTTCTTTTATACATCTTGGGCGACTTAATCGAGAAATATTCGGATCTGACGTGGGAAATAAAAAAAAATAAAAAATAAAAATAAAACACATTTAAAACAAAATTCCATATTTAGTACAACAAAACAATGTCAAATCTTTAACTAAATATATTTCTTATATCAAACTTTAAAAATATGATATTATACTGTTTATCAAATTTTTAAAACCCAATTTTAATTTCTTTTTTAATTTTCATGTCAAATCCAAATATAACCCACTTAATTATTATTTTTATTATTTTTATTCATTGGCTTATTTAACTTAATTATTATTTTTATTAATTTTATTGATTGACCTATTTAAGCGATTTGATAAAATATATCCGATCATCAATTTTGATAATAGTTTAAAATGTTAATATAAATAATAAATAAATAATAATATTATACCAATACGGAACTGATCTAGTCGATCTCAAACTCTCAAAACTGAAAATAATTTATGAATGATTGCATGATATTATGATAAAAAAAATTATTAAAGACCCTAAAGTGAGGATATTTTATTTTTAATCTCATAATTAAAATTTCTCTCAAAAGTTACTTTTTAAGATTATATATTAATAGAACAAATTAGAATTAAAGAAGAATATTTTCTCATTATCTCTTTTATTTGATTCATGATTTTTTATGTTGAAAATAAATGAAAAGTAAAAAAAGATATATTTATAACTTATTACATTTCACGAATAATATATTATTAATAACAATAGCACGTCCTATTCATCAAGTTCCAAAGATTCTTCGTATCCAATTATTGAATAAATTAAAATCACTCATAAAATTGAATCTATTTTATAAAAAAGAGTTATAAAGTACACTTATTACCGAATTATGTTTATTTGTGCAACGCTTTCTATTTTTTATAGATCTTAGACTTAAATAAATAAACAAATTCGTTTTATAATATTCCTTTTATAAATCAAGAATAAATAAAAGCCATTTTTTGTGTAATTGTTTCGTAAATCAAGCCGTCTAGAAAAATGAAAAAAAAAAAAAATGGTGCGGTGCCAAGGCTTAAATTACTTGACAATAGATGAACATAAAGTGTGATATATGAGACTGGACGCATAATTATACTAAGTACACAGAACAATACAATAGGGAATGGGTCATGGGCTGCTGTCTATTGGAATGGGTAAGATGATTCATGGGCACTCCCCCCACCCCCGGCCAAAAAAAAAGGTTGATTCATGGACTGTCTTTTTTTTTCCTCTAGTCATCGATCTCCGGATTTATATTTCAATTAATCTGATTTGAATATCTACATGATCATTTTTAGAGAATGACTCTCTCAGTATAATTTTTTTTATTTTTAAATTTCGAATCCAAGATTTCATTAAAAATATAACACGTCATCTCACTCAGTTGACTATATATTAGAATGAATTGTTTTATGGGAATGACGGGGTTGAGTTTTCTTGATGACTGGGGAAGATGGTATGCAACTTGCAATGGGAGTGGTGCTGTTCAGAGTGTGGCATATCATATGACTAAGCGGGTCGGGTCGGATAGCCCAAAAAACTTGAGTTAAGTACGGATTTGACTCAAAAAAAAAAAAATTCTTACAAAAACCTTCGTGGCAAACAATTTCAAAAATTAACCCAAGATGGTCGAGTGTTTAAAACTCGACCATTTCGAGCAAACCCCCTACCCCCTTCTTTCTAGATTCTCTCTTCTTTCTCTCTTCGCTCTTCTCTCTTCTGCTTCCCTTCCTTCCTTCCTTCACCTCGAATAAACCCTCCCACCCCTAACAGTAGATTACAGCACCCTAGACCCGACGCGAAGAGGCAGTTGTGCGAGGAAGCTAACCTCTGCAATGTCCGCCAACCCACTGCAACCCCTTCCTTGTGACCTGCTGAGACCCTCGTAATCTGCTAGTGACCTGCCGAAGATATTCTCTTGTCCTAACACTTTGTTTGCTTCAATTTAATGAGTTATTTTGATAGTGATTGATACATATTGAATGATGTATGTTTAATTTAGGGTTTAGCATGATTAATTGTTAGAAATTTAGGGTTGTTTTGCTAAGTATTTTAATTGTTATAAAATTATTGAATTTATAGTTATTTTATTATAAAATTGTTGTTATAATTTAGGGTTGCTTTGATAAGTAGTTTAATTATTATAAAATTACTGAATTTAGGGTTGTTTTGTTAAAAAAAATTTTGTTATAATTTAGGTTTAGTATATTTAATTTAGAGTTGTTTTGTTAAATATAAATTTGTTGTTAGAAAATTGAATATGTTTAAAGTTAAATTTATAAGAAAATTATAAAAAATTTAATGTCAACGTGTCATTTGCTATAAAATTATTGAATGTATTATTTGAATTGAAAAAGTTGGGTTGTAATAGATTTCATTTTGTTGTTTAGAATAAATGAATATGGTGAGATTGTTATGCTATATTAATGGTGATATTATTACGGGTATGAATGGAGTTGGATATAACTATAGCCTTTTTAAGTTAATTAAGGCGAGAAATAATGTCTCTTTTAATGAGTTGGTATATACGATATATAAGAGTTCTCGGATCAATTATACGATATAACAAGTGGAGGTTTATTTTTCGATGCCCCCATATCAAACATTCAAAGTAGAAATGTATAGTATGAATTGGTGCCAACTAGTAATGATGACGATATTGTTAATTTGATAGAGTTTGCAGAGACCATGGGAGCAATTTTCACTTATGAGTTGTACATAAAATTTATCGATGGTGGAATATCCTCTCATCAAGGATATGATTACACAGATGATTATCCACATATTGAATCTCGAGTGAATTTTACTTTGACAGAAGTGGAGAATGACATAGATGAAGAAGAAATGGCTGAAGAAGAGGCGGAAGAAGAGGATAATAATAAAGATGAAGATGATGAAGAAGTCGGTAGTGGTAGTGGTGGTGGTGGTGATTGCAATGATTTAATGATTGGGATCTCCTCGATTCTTTATGTCTATGCTCAAATAGACGAGTCAATCCCCTTTATGACCACTGTACCTGGAGGTGATGGTTATGCGATTTTCGAGAAAGAAAATAAATTGAGCGACGATAATTTTAGTTTCAGCGATTAATTGAATAAGGAGATAAGATTTGAGACGAATGAGCAATTTATTCATGCGGTCAAAATGTACCATGTGGAGCGTCACTATCAATTTCGAGTCGGAAAATCAACTCTTACACTTTGGATAGCAATATGTATGCACTAACTTTCATTTTTCTTTATGTTGATCATTGTGTTTGTATTTTTCTTTATGAAAATCAACCCCTACGTTTATAGTGAGGTCACCATTCGTCCAGAGTTTGGAATGAAGAGGACTGGACCTGGCTCATTTATTGTCGCTGTGAGGTAGTTTTATGACATTGGGATCACAGTCATATTAACCACCTGGTTCTCCCTTTTCTGGAGCAGGCGGGGTTTCTGGGAGTCACTCGACTTCTTTTCATTCAGCTTGACTCGCATTTGATCATGGCGTTAGCTGAGAGATGGAGACAGAAGACTCACACATTTCACATGCCACACAGTGAGCTTATTGTCACACTCCAAGACGTAGAGACTTTTTTAGGGTTGCCCATCGATGGAATACCCATGGTGGTTAGATTGACGGGTGTCTCGTGGATTAATGAGTGTGAGCGACTATTAGGCGTTAGGCCACCACATTCCGCATTTAAGAGCGGTTATTTGAGTATGACGTGGTTGTGTGAGTTTTTTTACTTGCTCGGGCATATATTTTGATATTGATAGGGGGTGTGCTATTTTGTGATAAAACAGCACACTATGTATATTTATAGTATTTGTTACTTTTGGAGGATTTGACTAGTGCTGGTCACCGTAGTTGGAGTTCAGCATGCCTAACATATTTATATAAACAATTGTGTATAACCTCGCACGCTGATTCATGTGAGATATGTGGAGCTCTTATCCTTCTGTAGATTTGGATATGAGAAAGATTCCCTTACATTGCTCTCATTAGATGATCGATTAGGGAGGACGATGGTCCACTCGCTTTGCGATGGAGGACGCAATTTGATATCACTACCCTCCCTACACACGTAATTAGAGTGTATAGGGAGGTGTTTGATTGGTAGAGGTCTGATTAGGTAGTGTGGGTACCATATACTGAGAATGTTTTATCTACCTTTCCCGACTATTGTCACAAGGGTAGAGATATTTAGCACGTTTGGATACCATTGATCTATTTTAGTATCGTTGAGTGATATTTTTCAGATAGAGTCATTTGCCAATTTGGAGGCATGCAATACATTCTCATTCCTTATGACACTGAGGTTTGTCCCCATAAAATTATGACACATGGTCTGTAGGATATTGATTGGTCGATGGAGCACGCACGTTATATTGATATTTGGACTGTGCGACACGACCACTTAGTTTTACTAGACATGTCTTTTGGACCGATCGTTGATCCAGTCTATGCCTCTTGCTTTCACGCCATTACCTGCCGTTACATAAGTCATCGAGGAGCTTACTTGAGTTACATGGTAGGTTTTTAGTTTGTTCATTTTTTTATTTACATCACTAATCTAGATTTATTTCTTTAACTTACATATGTATATGTTTTGGTAGTGGGACACCTTACACCAGATTTGAGAGTTTACCGACATTGACGACATGTATGGGATAACAAATTGGGGTATTTCGGCCTTGGCTGCTAATATGGCACAGATTTCAAGACCGAGACCGATAAAGGTGGTGAAGAGGGAGAGCGCGATGATAGAGGACGTCGACGACAAGGAGGGAGATCACATCATATGAGACCACCGCCGTCGTCCCATCATGCATCACCATCATATTCTCAACCCTTCACATCTCAGCATCGGCCCGACATGACAAGGCTTTCGAGCGAGTACGTAGACTCCTCATCTTTCTTCACACCTAAGGTTGATGACCTACCTCATGTTTTGACACCAGGTGCTCCATATAGGGGAGGTCGTCCCGATGTTGACATGGGTGAGGGGTTTACACAGGTTCAGAAAGATAATGTCCCACCACTGTTCTATGTTTTCCCAACAGTTTTTTTCGACCCCCAGCATGACGATGTAGAACCTTCCTAGATCTCATAGATAGGCGATCTGGGTCTTGTATATCATGATATAGTGTAGCTGATAGACCAAATATTGGTGTTAGGCATTATAGTAGAAGAAGAAGAAGACGTTAAATTTAATGTAATATATACTTTGTATATTTTGTTATATTAATAAAAATCATGTTTTATTTTACCGATTATTGTATTCTTAACTGTTTTATTTTGTTTGTCGCTTTTATTGTGTTGTGTTTATGATAGATTTGCTTGGATATGAGTTTGGATATCAAAATGGTGTATGTCAATTGAAATTTGAGTTGGATATAAGTTTTGTTGGGTTTTGTTCAGTTTGAATATGAGTTTGGTTTGTAGTTATATGATTTTTGTGTTGTGGTGGGTAAGTTTGGTTTGTGGTTACAGAGTTTTGGTATTGTGGTGGTTGTATGGTTATATTTGGGGGTTAAAACACATTGGTCAAATGTTAGGTCTAAGATAAGAGAGTTGGTCGAGTGTGCAACACTCGACCATCTTGAGTTAATTTCTGAAATTGTTTACCGCGGAGGTTTTTTTAAGAATTTTTTTAGTCAAATCTGGACCTGACTCTAAAAAACTTTATAACCTTCTTCTTTATTAGTTTAAACAAGAAATGAAAATAAATAATTTATTTTTCCAAATGTGGCCGGTTTTTGGTCTAATCTAGGAACTAAGACATTTTTCAAAAATGGCATTTGTTGAGCAAAGTTTGTGCTTTCTGGTTGCTGAAAACAAAAGGCTTGTCTCTAGTATAACAGAAGCATATGTGTGCGAAGCTGCTGTTTTTTCCTTATTCTAACGAGGTATTCAAGCTTCAAATTTGAAGTCAATTCTTTCAAACAAATAAGACAGTTAAAATGAGCATGAGATTTTCAAAATGGAAAATGTTGTGCTCAAAAAATCCGCTTGTCAGGGAAGTTGTGTTAAAAGAATTTCTGTTGCTTGTTCAGTTGTTTGACGGTACTCATCGAAACAGAGAGCGAGAGAGAGAGAGGAGTGAATATGAAGGAATGAGGAGACAAGTATAGGTCTAGTAGTGGGATCCTCGGTGTTGGCGGAGTTTTAAGTAGTACCATCAAGCTGAGTTGAGGAGAATCACCTGGAAAATGATAGGGTGGGCATGCGCGCTTGCAGTGTTTATGTATCACTTTTCTCAGGGTGTGGCTCAAACACATGGGTTGCTTCTAAGTGCCTAAGAAGCAGAGCAAATATGATAATATCCCAGAAGATTTTGCTCAAAGTGAGAGCCATTCTTCTGTGTTTAGTTCAACTGACACCCTAGTAAAAATTCAACTGATACCCCTACTTTCACCCTCATTTATCGCACTCAGTATACGACTTTTGAAATCAAATCGACTCGAAACTTCGCCTTGAAATAAGCAATTCGCACAAGAACAAATAAGAAGGGAACAACTTGGAAAGGGAAAACTTACTCCTCTTATCGCTGGTGCCAAACAGAGAAAACGATATCAAAAGACCATTTTTAATGTATGGTTACTGCTACAAACATCATTGGCTTAAGCTATTAATTCAAACCATATATCCTGATATATATATCCAGTAAGTTTCCAGTAACATTTCTTTGTCGTTTTGCAGAACAGCATATATGCCAAGTGGTCAAATGCACTTCTTGTATTAAATCAATATCCTGATCTAGATGAGGCAATCGTAGATGCAAGGCGTCTACACGGGGAAATATCAGAACTTCTGCTTGGAAGCAACAGTTCTCTGGACAGTGGAAACACCATCAACAAATTTTGTCCTGAAAAGAACATTGGCGTTGTTGAACATGCCTTCCTTGAGTGAAACCACAATGAACTGCAGCACAAGACCCAAAACAAGGGTTAAGCACAAAGGAGTAAAAGAAAGAGATGTAGAGGTTTCAATGGATTGCATCAATAGGTCAACTGGCACGACATCACAAGAAGGCTCTAGCCTTTCGAGTTTTTGACAGATAAGACTATAGCCATTACCATGTCATGCTTAGCTACATTCGACATTAAACCCTAGCTTGACAATGTAGTGCACCTCTTATTCCCAGCAAATTGAGAGAGGAACAAAATCATCAATATTTCCTCATGAATTCAAGTAACACTTATCCACAGTTCACTAACATCTCAGCATTTTCCCTATAATATCAAAAAATGATCCCTCAAATCGAACATGATCTATTCCATCCTCTATCAAGTCTGGTTGGTACTTCTAAACCAGCAGTGGCTTCTAATTCTCCATCACAACAAATTCTACGCCTCTATATATATAATGTAATTTTGACCATATTATCCTTGAATCCTTAAGTGCAAGGTTGCTGTAAAAAAGATAAAGAACTAGCATCACACTGCACACAACACCTCGTGGGTTTCCAAGAATTTCCTGTATGAACTTTTGCTACTACACATACAATCAATTAGTCTAGTATGGAGCAGTCACAGCTGCGAAGCTTCAGTGGAACACTACTTTATGGCAGCACCATTCAAACTGGATAAAGGTTAATTCATCCTTCCCAGGAAGTATACAAGTAAAAGACAGTGATGGATACATATTCAAACCTGAGAATGTGGAAAATGAGCTTTGATCATTCTTCCAATATTTTGAGTGTGACTTAAATCAAGAGCTGCATCAACCTAGTGAACACCAGTAGGAAATAAGTCACTCTAGATTGTCCTGATAGAGATTTACCACAAGTTCTCCAAACAAGAAAGACACATGGCACATGTACAGCAGAGGAAGAGGAGAATTTCAACATGAACATAATTTTGAGACTAACTGAAGAAAAAGTTCAAAATATAGGACTTAATAATAATTCTAATCATTATTCAAGCATCTCATTTAACCATGAACAAGTTCTTTGATATTATATGTTGCCAGACACCACAAAATTTCATTAAACATTTCATGCACAACATGGCAACAATGTAGTCATACAAAGACGGTTCAAATTCATTAAGCAAATGAAGGCATGTGCCAACTACAAAATTTCTGGCATGGATAAGTAAGCTGCAAATTGCAGAGAAAACTAGCTGGGAATCTAATCATACCTCGTCCAGTATATAAAGAGGAGCTGGTTTAAAGAGAAGCAATGCCAAAATCAGAGATAGTGCAAGCAAAGATCTTTGTCCTCCACTAAGTTCAGACAGAGATTGCTTCCAAACACTTCCAAATGCAACACGGACCTCAAGTCCATCAAGGAAGCTGCACCCTTCAGGAGGCTCTAGCTTTGCTGATGTGCCAGGTAAAAGAGTAGAAAAGATGGACCCAAAGTCTCTGCAGAATTTAGAAGCCAAATATAAATATAAAAAGTAAAACAAGTATGACAAGCATGTTCAGAGCATTAAAGAGTAATATGATGAACTGGCAAACCAATGGACTAAGTGAGCAGTGTAAACTTACTTGTTAACTTTAACCCAAGTAACCTTCAATGTCTCCTTCTTCTTTTCATCCAGTTCTTCAATCACTTTCTTGATTTTCGACTTGTCATTCTAGTCAAAATATGGCATTTGGTAAGAAAAGTAAGTTTAATAACATGACATGAAAACAAATGAACAGCAAGAAACCCTGATTCTTTCAATCAGTAATCTAATGAAGTGTCTTAACATATATATTTCCACCATCAGGTGGTTTGGGATGGGTAAGGCTGTTGGGTGGTCAAAAAATATCATGAGACAGCAACTAACCTCAATAATGTTTTTCTTTGATATCAACGCATTATACTCTGCTTCTGCTCCCTCAAACATTGCCATAACCTTCTTGTTCACTCGTTTCTCAAGGCTACGCAAGAGAGGCAGGGGAAAAAAGGCTTCTCATTTTTTAGTGTTGACATAAGCACAGAAGCAATAACACATGTTATGTAAATATGAACATCAAAAAGAGCAAATTTCTTGAGCACACCTTGATTGCTCAGCATGCAGCATCTCTAGTTCTTCCCTTGCTTTGCTAGGATCACGGGATGAGAAATCATAATCAGTCCCACTTCTACCAAAAAGTTGCTTCTCAGACGCAATCCAAGCATGTTTCTCAATTAACTTTTCTACCATTGTCAGACAATCTCTCTGTTCTAATTCCATCCGCTTGACCTAAAGCATTAGATAGTGGTAAATCATATACAACTCAACTCAAATAAGTTTATCCCTTCATTTCAAATTAGTTGGGTCATTTATATGAATCCACTTTTTCCATTCAGCTCTATTTAGCCAAGTCAGTGGTTGCATTTGTTGTGTTGGCACCACAAACAGAACTTGGCCTAAGCTCTCACAAATGCTCAAATGAGCTACTAACACTAGGCCAAGAAATTTATCGTGTTTGACATATTGTATTTCTCCACATGTTATAGTAACGTTTTTCAATCTTATTGATAAATGGATGAAAAGAGAGAGAATTTAAACAAACAAAAAGAGCACCTCATTTTCCATCTTCTTCTTCTCTAAATTCATGTCACTAAGTTTATTTTGGAGCTTCTGCTGCTCCTTCAAAATACTGCTAATTTCCAAGTCGCATTCTTTGATCTTCATGCGACTCGAATTGAGATCAGAGTGGGCCTGATCATGTCTGTTTCTTAGGGTCAAAACCTGCAAAACAAAGAGGTAAATCTTTTTCTTCAATCCCCAATGGAGCACTAGTAATAGAACATGGTAGAAGCATATTAAACGTTTACCTTGTTTTTCTGTGCATCTACTTCTACTGTAAGACCATCAATTTGCTTTTGCAAAGAAGCCAATTGGCTCTCCAAGGATGCATGCTCCTTTATGATTGCCTCCTTTTCCATTACAAGTCTTTCCCTTTCATTTTCATGGCCCTAAATACCAAGAAAGACTAGCATCGCTTAAGACCAGCCAAACAATTGAAAGTAAAGTATTATAATGCTTGAGAAAACTGATTGATAGAGAAACATAACATAAGCATTGTGACAGATCAATAATTACAAAATGTGAAAGACCAGCATAGGACATCCCCTCGACTTATTTATGCTAATCAATTAAAGAACTCCAGCCAAGCATGAATGAACCTCATTTTTCAAGCATTTCATGATTTGTTACTAAATCAAGTCCTGAAAATTTCAATTATACAAAATGCCTTTGTCTTTTGGTTGATTGAAGCCCAGCCCAATTTTTAATCAGGGACATCTTTGCCCTAGTCAAGAATAAATGCTTCAAAACATCAAAGTACTCTCAGAGGTATAAATGAGATGCTGATTTCTGCAAAACATCATTTTGCATTTATTGGATCAACAACCAGGGAGCCTTTTGAAGGCTTTATGCTGGTTAGAAAAACCAAGAGTTATCTCTGTCCCATGAAATCTCATAGGAAGACTGAGTTGGTAGTTCAGCAAGAGTTAGCAGGCCTAGGACAATTCCCTTGGGATGGGGATCTGATCTATTTTTCAGGCCTTCTGTGGAGGTATCTGAGATCTTTTACATGGTCCATGACTGGAAACCAAGATGCTTAGCAGAAAAAGTCTGCAATAATACTGACATCAGCTCTGGACAACAAGGAAAAAAGGGCTAATGTAGGTTCAGAGTGACCAATTCCCATTGTTTTGGATCTGCATTGGATCTGTGTTTTTACAGGCTAGTTGTGATAGATAGAATTAACCTTTTCACAAATTTATATAGGCCTAAGATGCACTTCTTGTCCTTTCAGCCGCCAGTATTCATCAAGAGTTTATGAGCAATAAAAAACAGCCTTTATTTAAAATATAAAATGAAAGAGAAGGTAAAGACCAACAAACACAAGACCAAAAGTGAACAATAGTAAAATAAACCCTTTCCTCCACCAAACAGAAGAAACAAATTAACAGATACATGCAAGAAAGAGAATCGTCGAGCTGCAAAAATGTGTTTAACTAGTACAATGTTATGTCTAAGACAAATTCAACCTTTGGCAAACACAAAAACTTCAAATACTTACCTTCAGGTCCTTTGAAGCAGTCTGCATCTGGGCCTTAGTGGTCTTAATCTTTTTCTCCAAATCTTTAAGCTTGTTCCCCCGATTACTGGCATGATCTTTAATAGATTTTTCAAGCAAAGACACTGTCTTCAGACAGTTTTCATAGAGAATTTGTTTCTCTTCACAAGTAGATTTAGTTTCAAAAACCTCCAGCTCAATCCTCTTCACGACCTCACTGAGCTGCATAAACAGATGGGAAAATTATCTAAATCCTTGCACCTCTTTCCAGAAAAGCAATAAGGTGACGCCTCACTAAATATGATGTTGAAGAATACTGGGTTTCCACTTAAGTAACAAAGTTAGGTACCTTATGGTGCTCATTTTGTTCAGCTCTGCTTTCAAAAAGTGACAGGTCATATGACTTGAGCTCCAATTGTGCCCTAAGGTCCATAAACTTCTTTTGCAGAGGACGAAGATCATTAATCTGTAGTTTCAAATATAAAAGTAAGAAAATAGAAATGCTAGCAGATGAAAACTTTGGATTTTGTTAAATGCAGTTACATACTGTAGTAAGAAGAAGCATTGGGACCAATAATGAACTCAACTCTCAAGTCCAACTCAAACTATAGAATCAAATTTCATAAAAAGTAAGGACTTCAATTGCATTTAAACAGAATTTCCTTTATTGATAGAAGTATATTGCGGTTATTTCTCTAGTAATTTTTTTTAATGAATAAATAAAGGCTATATTGTTGTTATTGTTGTTGTTGCTGTTGTTGATGTTTTCTTTTCTCGTCTCTCGAATATTGGTCTTTCAAACAGCCAACCCCAAAATTTGGGATTAACGTGTAGTTTGTCGTTTGTTGTAATAAAAGAAGGCAATATTTGGGTTAGAGAGGCTCAAACTCTCAACCTTAGGATAACTGAGAGGCTGTGACTTCACTAATAATAAATAGGGTTTAACTAGCACAAAATTTAAGAACTTGTCATAAAAGTAGAAACACTTGCAACAGGGAATCTAATACATCTTAGTACATTTTCAACATCTATTAATGGCAACAGATAACTGTCTCAGGAAGATGCAACGGCACTATTCCCATGGAAAGATTTTCCAACAAACCAAAACCTCAAAAGACAACATGTTCCCATGTTTAATATCACTTCTCATCTATACAACAACAATAACAACAACCTACACTTTCTATTCCAAAAATTTGGGATCAACTACGTGAGAGACAAATATTATATATATTAAAAAAGAAAAGAATTTAATTTGTGCAGATTCTCCTATACCACTTATTTCTATCTAAAACCATCTTCTCAACTAAATCTATATCTATCATGTCTTTACGAATAACTTGTATCCAAATTTTCAACAGTTTATATCTACGTTTTATTACATTTTTTATATTTAAGTTCTCAGTCTTTTTAACAGGTGTATCCTTGGGTTTTCGTTGCACATGTCCAAACCACCTCAGAAGATACTCTCACATCTTATCTACAATTAAACAAACTCCCAACTTATTACATATTTCATCATTTTTAATTCAATCTTTTCTAATTTTGTCACACATCCACCTAAATATTCTCATTTTGGCTACAACCATTTTTTGCTCATGTTGTTTTTTAATGACCTAACACTCAGTGCCATATAATAACGCAGATCTTACTATGGTTTTATAAAATTTCTCATTTAGATGTAATGGCATCGTACGATCTCAGAAAACTCCGGATACCTTTCTTTATTTCATCAAATCCGTTTGAATTTTATTGTTCACATTTCCATCTATATTGCCATCATTCTGAATGATGGAACCGAGATATCTAAATCGTTCACTCTTTGGTACTTCTCTTCTCTCTAAGTTAATCGTTTCCTTGTAATCCTGATGGTTGTCATTAAACCTATATCTCATATATTCAGTTTTATACCTACTCAATCTAAATCTTTTGAACTCCAATGTGACTCTTAATAATTCTAATTTAGTTAGTTTCATCAACCAATACTACATTATCTGCGAAAAGCATACACCATGATAATTCATTTTGAATATTTTTTGTAATTTCATCTATTACTATTGTAAATAGTAAGGGACTTAATGTCGAATCTTGATATAACCCAATGTTAATAGGGAATCTATCACTTAGATCCCCGCAAGTTCTTACATTGATTACAGCTCCTTCATACATATCCCTAATAAGATTAATGTATTTTAAAGGAATCTCTTTCATCATCAGCACCCACCATAATACGTTTCTAGGAACTCTATTATATATTTTTTCTAAATCTATGAATACCATATGTAGGTCTCTCTTCTACGTTCTAAATATCTCCATCAACTGTCTTAACAAGTGAATTGCTTAAATGGTCGATCGTCTTGGCATAAAACCAAATTGGTTTTGAAACACACTTATCTCCAATCTCAATCTATGCTCTATCACTCTCTCTCATAACTTCATCGTATGATTCATGAGTTTAATCCATCTATAATTGGAATTATGAACCTAATTTCCTTGTTTCTCCAAATACTTCTCCGCATTTGGATCAAAATATTTACAATACAAAGAAAGCAGGTTACACGTTATGATCATGGATAACCTGTAGTTCCAACTAAAAGTTCAATATTCTAAGATCCAAAATGTGTGCAAAAGATGTCTCTATCTTCATGCTACTTTTGTCCATAATACAAAATAGTGGAGAAACCACTTCAAAAGAATGAATGAGGAGAGCTTAAAAAAAAAAAAAAAAAGAGCACATGTAACATTTATCAAGAGCCCAAGTGAACAGATATAGCGGCCACAATTAAGCTTATCATGAATAATAATTTCCAACAACTGAAACCAGGATAAATTTCAGATCCTCTCTGATGCAGTATTCAAGTTCCCAAAACAAAAACTGAATATGGAATGGTGTTTTTACCAGGGACACTGAATTAGTATCTACATGAAGGAAAGTAACAACCAAGTTCCAAAAAAGTGGAAGATATTTTCCTTGTTAGGGTTTCACTAGGCAGTGCTACATCCATTCTGTAGTTTTGGTATCAGCATTAAAAGGACAGACATTTTACAAGAGAAAGAATATCAAAAGATTAATTTGCAGAAAAGCAGTTTTAATTAGAACTCTCAATTCCACACTCCCCTAATCTTTAAGAGGAAAAAAAACAACCAAGAAGGTAAGAGAAGGAAAGAAGAAAAACACTCACTATGTAAGGGCAAGATCAGAAATTAACACGACAAAGGTCTTCATAGGAACATGATTAACAATATGGCACACGCATTTGCAAAGGAAGGGGGACCAGAAATTAATTTCACCTTTTACATTCTAGGTCATATAATGGCAACAATAGTCTTTCATGTAATATAGTCTTTGCCTGTATACTTCAAATAAATTTCAACTTCAATCTAATGTGTCATATTTAATATTAACTCAAGGAAAAGCTCTTCTATGAACCCATTAATAGATAGTGGCTAGTTAAGTAGGACCTTTGCTTCGATTTCAGACAACCTCTTCTTATGACCAGAAAGTTTAAATTCAGCATCCACAAGAGCATGAAGATTCCTCAAAAGATCACCCCCTCCCCTGCAACCCAAATTATTAGTACAAAAGGAAGTTAGTAGCATTTCACTTCAATTCTGAAATCACTTTCAACTGCAGTTTATAACAACCAAAAGGGAAAGGAATAAAAAACTTGCCTGCGGCTACCGCCAGTCAAAAGTCCACCTGGCCGAAACATATCTCCTTCGAGTGTGACACTAGGGCTACTGGTCTCCCTATTAAATGCAATCTAGAAGACATTTATCAGCTACTTAGTCTAGTGACAGATAATCAAGACCTGAATATTGAAAAGGGAAATGGGATGGGAAGGTTGGAGAAACTAAAGAAACTTGTGTATCAGCGAAGGCACCACATTTTTTAGTAAAAAGGAGACTAAAAAATTCTAGCACTCAAGTTCTGACGATGATATTTATGCATGCCCAAAAGCTTGCCATGGGTCCAGGATCATTAGCACAACACAGAGGAATAGCTCTCGTCTGTGATGAAAATATAAATTTAGCTATCTGATAAGATTTTGGCCCACATAATAGTAAACATATTTTGTTGTTGACTAATTGGAAAAGGATTATTCGAAATGCTATAAAAATGTCTATAAGCAAATAAAAAGCTAGATGAAAATATACAATTCTAAAAGATATTATCATTATTATTGATATTTCTGCATCAAGATTAATAATAATGTCACCCTTAACCACAAATGGACCAGTGATTGAATCAGTGACCTATAGTCCACTCTGTTTTCTAGTCTAATCCTCAATCTCCTTCTATGACACGTCTATAACATGAATGACGGGTTTTAGAAGTCAAAAGCAACCAAATTGCAAATTCTCAACAGGAAATTAGAGGAATCGTTTAAAACATGATTAACTCTATAAGCCACAATTCTGATCAGATCGCAATTGCATGATCACTCAGATGCTATCCTGCAATTACTGGCAAGCTACAGAGGAGATTGTCAGATATGACGAAGAGGTGATTCAGTCAAACACTTGGCCCTTGGTGGAGCAATTTTCTATTTTAAACCTTTCATCAAACTATTTTAAGAACTGATTATCATACTCAAGCATACCTTCTCTGCATCATTCCTTGTCCTGCAAACAAAAGTTGAACCAAAAACATGTTCCATCGCACTCTGCAAAGAAAATGACAACCCTGTTTTAAAATTTTTAACAAAGTGGAAACGTTTCTGTCATATATTAAACTTTTTCTAGAATCATTAAAGAAAAAGTTTATCTACTCAGATCTACTGTCACAGAGATATGACTACTAAGTACTAAACTAATAAGTGGGTATAGCCACAGAATGATAAGGCGGGCATAATTAACCTTATACACACATTACCTTTAACTCATCATCGTATCCAACCATTGAAAGAGCCACTTCGGCATTCTCCTTGCCAACCTGAAGATGCAAAACATTATCTATTCGATACATACAGAAATCAAAGGAAACTCTATATTGCAGGAAGAGCAACAACTAAACACTTACCAATCTAACTGCAGCATCTAGAACCCTAGCTGGGATAGGATCAGACCGGACTTTGTTTAAAGGAATTATTGTGACTCTTCTTCGAAGATCACCTTTTTTGACCAGCAGTTTTCCAGTAACTTCCGTGTCTACAATAACATTGAATAGCTTACCACCTGCAGCAACCTGCACATGAACTCAAGAAAGCATTTTTATCTGGTAAACCATAGTTCTAGGCAATGAATTTAACCACTTAAAGACAAAATGACAAAGTTTCAAACATTGTTACCTCTAAGGCAGTCATGGTAGAGCTATCCTTAACCCTAATGAGTTTGGCTACCACACCTTTGACCCTTGACCTGTCAAAATCTTTCTCAGGATCACGATATGTGAATTGAACATTTGCCAACTGTGCTGAGAGAACTCGCACTTCATCTTCTAAGCTCTGCACCTTCTGTAACTCTGCAGATTGGTCCTGAAGTTACCATATTTCAGACACATTAATCCAGCAAAAAGAAAAAGACCCCATCATGGAAAATCTCAATGAAGATTACATAGAAGATGCCAGTCAAACCTTTTCTAAAGCTTCCATCTGGCCCTCTTCATAAGAAAGGGATTCCAAAGCTATTTTAATGCTTTCAACATCTTTTTTCCTGGATTTAAGCTCATTTTCCACTGCAATAGCTTCATCACGCTTTGACATCAACTGGTGCTTTTTCTCTTTCAGTTCTTTCTCACAATGACTTATTTTTGTTACCAATTGCTTCAGTTCTGTTTCTGCACACCCAACTGCCACTTTAGCATCAGCTAGCTTGTCTTCAAGGCATTTATCCTCATCCCCACTGCTTTTACCAGCCAACACAGCCTAATCAAATTGATAAAACAACATTATTAGGAATAACATATTTCATCAAAGAAAGCGTTGGCTGATAAGCTGACGGAATGATGCACAAACTGAGATATATTTGGCCCATTGCCTGATAATCTTTTTCATAGCCCTCCAATTTTTCAGAGAGTTCTTCATATCTTCTCTTGATATGATCTGCACCTTCTTCTGCCTTCATGACAGCTGAGGCTTTCTCTTCCACGGAATGCTTTAAATCTTCAACGTTAATCACCATCTAGGAGCAATTAATAGAAAAATAAATACACTACGTCAACATAAACTTGCCAAAAAAAATAAGGAATAGCCAAAAGAATTAGACTTCTGATGACCTATCAGAGAATGAAATCAGCACAGACTTTCACCCAATTCACCTTTTTGGAATTCTCTATTTCACATTGAAGGGTATCCTCTAGGTTTGTGAGTACAGATGCTTCCCTCACAAGCTCGCAAGAAAGAGCATCCACTGTTCCCGACAAGCTCTTTATCTCCCCACCAATACTTGCCTCTTTTTCAGCACTTAATTTGGATACTCTTGTCTCCATGTCATCTATTTCACCTCTTAGCCTGCCTGAATTGTCGTCAATCTCCACAATCTTAGCCTTCATCTTTTCCACCTCATGGACAGCACCGTCTCTGATCCTTTCAGCCTGAACATAATCATAAGCAATACAAAACCTTCTGAGTCGATCTAGCTCTACGTTCCCATTAGCCCATTGCATGTATTGCATCCGCTCCTTCCTCAACTTCTCCAAAGCAGGCAGTATTTCCTGGTCAAGAAGCTTATCGATTTCATCAACCTTGCTCTGCTTCTTTTCAAGAGTTTTAAGCGCTGCCTCTTTCTTGGTCTCATACATTCTTGTCCCTGCTGCTTCTTCAAGCATTGACAAGATCTCCGGAGGTTTCATATTTAAGACCTTAGTGATTCGTCCTTGCATTATAAGGAAATGTGGGTTATTTACATTAAGCTGCACAGAGTGAAAGAGGTTTTGAACTCGACTAGGTTGTGCTAGGTGACCATTTATCAAGTATTTGTTCCTCCCTCCCACCACAATCTGCAAAAAGTGGCATTAAAGCAAATAAATCAAATCCCCATATTGTTATGTGAAAGAAGAAAACACAGGGGGAAATAGAAAATGGGAAGCAAGTTTTCTCTCCCCATTTGACCTTGTGATTATACAGGGAATGGAGAGAGAGTAATTCTCTATTCTGTTCCAGACAAAGGGGGGCAAATCAATTTTTTCCTCTCTCATTTACTTTACTTCCAAAATCATTCCTCCAATTTTCTATTCAAAATGCAAAAACCATATCATTTGAACAAAAAAAGTGATTTCTAAACTGACAAAATCCTATATGGCATGGCTTAATTGGTCATTAAAAAGCACATCATAGTATTGAAACAACGTTAAAACACAACAATAAAACCACAACATCACAATATTTCAAGTATCACATTAACTAGCACTTCTTAATCAAGCAACACACTAGTATTGAAACAACGTTAAAACCCACATAAAATTTCAGATAAATAACTTCCATACCTGTCGAGTTACAGTAATTTCGGGGCAGTCTTCATACCCTAAAGGACTGCGGCTTCGGTCAGCATTGTCAAACACGATGGACACCGTAGCCTTGGTAATCCCAGCCTGACCTTGCTTGTAGACAAGCTCCTGGAGATTCGCAGCTCTCACCTGCTGCAAATTGGTGATTCCCAACACGAAACATATGGAATCAAGAATGTTCGATTTCCCGGAGCCGTTGAGACCAGTAATTGCATTGAAATAAGGATCAAATCCCGGGACCACAGTTCGAGTCGCGTAGGATTTGAAACCCTCCAAGCAGATCTCCTTGATGTGCATTTCTGTTTTCTAGGGTTTGCGCTCTCAAAACCCTCTAGAGAGAGAAAGTAGATCGCTAATTGAGGAGAGATTTTGAAATAAGAGCAAGTGAATATGCGCACGATCTGTGATGCGTAGAAAAATTCACAAATCGAAACCCTAGATGGAGTGTCAGGCGATGAAAACGCCCGGAGACGGAGAGAGAGAGAGAGGATGAAACCCTAATTGAGTTGATTTTGAAAGAGAGTTCTTCTGGTGAGGAAGAACGTTTCACAGATCGAGAGAAAGCGAGATGGTGATGAACTGATGATTCATGAAGTGAACTTGGAAGGTTCAAATGTGTTTCCTGAGAAATGCTTTTGGCGGGAAAATGGTCCTTTTCGAATGGATCGCATAATTTTCGTTCGCTTTAATCTACTTTTACCCTTCGGTAGTACATAAAACAAGGAACCGAGATTTGCCGAACCAAGGACATTTTTGGTCCTTTCGAAAGTAAATTCTGTCGCTTAAAATTTTAATTTGTAATCAGCAAGGTCCCACCGCCTTAAAATTAATCAAAACAAAACTATATTTCTCTTGCAAATAGTCATCTTTTGATGAAATAAAATAAATAAAAGAAAACTTCCAAAACCCATTATTTGGGTAAAGATTTAAAGGTAGTGTTTTTAAAAAAAGATTAAAAAAATGGATAATCAAAGTACTCCGTGTAAGTAATTTTGTCAAAAGACCAAAATTCTAAATGCATTTTAAATAGCACAAGAGGGAATAAGATTTCCATCAAAGAAAAGTTAAAATTAGGTGAGATTTTTTTTTAAAAAAAAATTTGGGTATAATAATAATTTATTTTTTAAAATTTGACTCTTATTTACAAAATTTTATATTTTTTAAAAACTATTATTTTAATTAAAAACATTATAAGAAGAATACGACAGCATAAAACAAACCGAGACAAATTGGGGCGCGACTATCCCCAAGAGCATCCAAGTATCATAAACACGATGTTTTGCAATATATTCTGAAAACAAATTATATTTAAAATTAACTTTGGTAAGACATTGGAAGACCATCAACGATTGGCCCTCTCCACTTCCCCTCATTTCTCTCTCTCCATATTTCCACTTACACCCATTTTCACTAAAAACAAGAAGCCAATGATCATCTAGCCATCTCATGGCACAACCCTAAAACTTTAGCTACACCACAACAATTCCTATTACTGCACAGAAGAACTAACAACATTTTAAGCGTCAAAAATACCATCTGGGTCTAATTTCTTGTTCTTTCTCTGTCAGCTCTCTATACTGGTACCACTCTGCTCCAGCTTTGCCCAGAGGCATTGGTGGTCTAATGAATATCTCGACCGGCTTCGGAACACGTATGACTACTTGCAGTTCTTTTGGAACTTCCACAGGGCTCAAATCAGACGCATCGTGCCCATTGCGAATTGGTTCGACCGTAATCCATCCAAGACCTGAAATAGCCACATCACAAGTAGGCCTGCAGGCTGAAAAACTTTAGACCCTATCACAAGAAAATCTTTCGTATAGAACTTGAGCATCATGATTCAGATACAAATTCATGATGTAGTAATGGCAATGGCATGCTATTAATATACAAGGAATCAACAAAACTAAACGATACCTCTCCCAACTTTCAAATTCTATCTGCAAGTGGCGCTCTGTTCCAAGCCCAGTCCAATCCTCAGTCTTCTGTTTTCTGCTTGGAGGCGTCAGCAGAACCCCTAGTTCTTTCTGCAACAATCAGGTGAAGACACTTGGCGTCCATCATAATGTAGGAATAATTTTGATGAAGCATTATCAGAAGCATGTTTAACGCGTCATAGAAAAGAGTGGAACAAGCAAGAAAAGCTTATGCACCTTTAACCATACACAGGATAATATACAGATGACTGTAGAACGAGTAATAAAAGAAACGCATTCTAAACTAATCTACATGAATAATCCAGTGGATGCCTGACTGGGCACTTTATTTGATGGAAATCTCAAAGTATGTACCGAACGATCAGACTATTTCGAAGCTCACTCTTTAGGACTTTTTGGCTTGCATCCTATTAAAGATAAAGTTGAGGCTGAACAACCACAAGAAAGTCAAAAGCCGGTAGCCTATCTCTACTCTTTTAGTGGGGAATAAATAAATAAACCCACAAAAAAGTGGCCAAGATTTGCACAATCAATGGATGCAAAGCAACATTACCTGGTAAAAGAGATCTGCCAAATCAGTGCGTACAGTATGAATAGGCACTACCTTTGGTCCATAGAATGTTAAACACATCAACGGACTAATCTGCAAACAAGTCCAACCATCAAAACCAGAATAACAGATTGCGCTTAGAAATATCCAATTGTAGGGTATAAGTGAAACATGAGTTTCACACCTTCAAGACATCAATTCTGGCAAGTCCTCCCCAAAAAATTGAATAACCATTCAAGTCCCTTGTTTCATTTTCCTCACCAATCCTCTTAAGTGAAGATGCCACAGAACTCTAGTCCAGCAGAAGTTTATGCATCATAAGTAGGTTGTTAATTGAATAGCCGAGTAATAAGTTAGAAACAACATACCGAGATTGATTGACCCCTCAGGCGACTTTGGGGAGCAAGGGCAGGAAGATCCTCTGAGTGAATGACAGCAGCTTGCCTATGATGGAGATGAACTCCAGGTGTGTCATATAGCTTCTGCAGAGATATAAAAAAATCCAAAATTTCTTGTTTAGGAATTAAACAACAAATTATTGAACTTCACTAATTCTAGAACATGTACAAAATTGTATGACATATGCAAAATGACCTGTACACATCCAGTTATCCATCAATACAAAAGATATTTATTGGACAATGGAAGTACGAAAATAGCACACTTGATCAAGGAGGAGGAATTGAAGATTCAAAGACTGCAGAAAGTAAGCAGAAACAAATGTTGCTGATATGGCCACCATAATGAGAAACAATGTAGACCCATGCATGACCATATGAGGGATAAATGCAAAGCATATATAGAAGAGGCATACCCCTCCTCCAAGGAAAGCATCGATTTCAATTGGACCTAGTGTAGTTCCAGGAACAGCAGACATAATTGGTTTATACTTTTGAGCTGCTGCTGCAACTGGATCCTTCTCTGCCATCATCTCTGAAATTACAAGTCAGTAGGAAAGAAAGTCAAAATAAAGCAAAAAGGATGTTACACATTAGACCCACAAAACATTAATTATTGTCTACAAACTCTATCTGTTCTACAAGTAAGGAACCAGAGCTCGAATATTACTAGCCAAACTTTAATTATACTAGACAATACTGGTACAAAAACTTCAGAACCATTGGATATTACAACAGAACATTAAAAAGAAAGCTAGTTCTAGAAACTATATAAATATCATGAAAGGCATGGAGAATGTACCACAAATTTTTACAGTACTAGGAACATTCATTTTCAACTTATTGTATGCATAAAGCAGGAGCTAGCCGACAGAACTAAGCCCACACAGACTGGAGCAAGCAATTGATAGAACTAGCCAGAGAAATAATTGAGAATTTTCATTTATTATACACCAGAAAAGGAAAACAACATCATCAAAGATGAAAACTGAATGTGAACGGGCCATTCTAGAGCTAGCATTCAAATAAGACTTTTAACATGGAAGTTGATCTCAGTCCAAAGAAAGAACAAACAAGAAGTTTAAACCAAAAAGAAACTTACTCTTGGTACAAAGAGAAAAAATCTACTTACTTAGTAAAGCATTGATAAATGCAGATTTTCCAACATTAGCTGCTCCCTGAAGAAAGAATAAAATCATAGTTCAACATACCTGGTGATGTTCAGGGAACCATGACTACATGCCCAATCATAAAAACATCACCAAACATCACGTCAATGAAATACTGTGTATATAGCTAAACTGACCATAATGCATCATTCTCTCTTCCAAAATAAATGGACCAGCATTACCATAGGTAACAAACAATGAGGTTATAACATGATCCAAAACAACTACACTCTTATCTTTAACCATTTATGGCTGAGCCTTCAATTCAAAACAGAAAGGATCAACTCTAGGTGGCATCAAAATATCATAGTCCTAGTGAAATCATTAAAGGAGAAGATTTACAGGCATCAAAGCAAAAAAACTTAAGACAAACTCTGGAAAATGTGTAAAGGTAGCTTTCACATTCGTAGCTATGGTTGGTCAAAGCAATGCAACTACAACAGGGACAACAACAGAATAAGTAAATTTGCCTGGCTTCAATTAATCAGGGTGATCCCTTTGACCATTAAGTAGATCTTGTAATTTTTGGTTCTCAAGTTCTCAAAACAAACAATTATGCTAATGAGTTACATTTGTTGAGGAAGCAGAAGCAATTACACAAATTACGCGATTGTAATACAGTAATAATATCATCCTTTCGGGCAATGAGGAGTCATTATAAATAAGATACAGTTAAATGGCAAGTGTCTTTCAACCCTACACTGGACAGAATCGCTGAGCTTTCAAATCAGAAACTAACCAGAATGTACACATCCCGTCCCTGCAAAATAAATAAGTTCGTCAGTAATAGAAATAATATCTAAAAAAAAAAAAAAAAAAACAAAACAAAAATAAAAGAAGAAATGCAAATCAAGAGAATATCTATTTTCAATTCAAATAGGAACCACTTAACCTTTTTCTCCTTTTGGATTTCTGACAAAACACCAGCTACTCCAATCAAGGACTTTGAACTTGTCAGGTGGACAGACAGGACACTGAAAGAATATGATACCCTATCAAATAACTGCTTCTACCATATCTGAGAAACTAATTAAATCTGCTGTGAACATATAATGAGTAAGCTAAAAACATGCGATTCAGAAGGAGATCAGGATGCACATTGCACAGAAATTGTTTGAAAAATCATCATAACTTTGAAAACCCCAAAGTAGTTAGGGTGAGCAGAGCAACAATCATTCTATAACACCAAACCTTCTCTGTGTCTTCTAGCCTGGTTCAACAGAGACCCAATAACAACTTGACACTCACAAGTCATGCCTCAAATCGTTTGTTTCACAAATGCACTCATACCCATGTGCATGCATGTTTGTGAAATTACAGTATACTCATACACACTAATTCTGTAACCTGAAAGAACAACAAATGGGCGTCTATGACTCACTTAAGTTTTTTCTTCATGGTAGCCTCCACTACCCAATCACCGACACAGTTAAGATCGGTCCCTTTAGGAAGCAGATCAACCTACAGTATAATAAACAAGATAAATTATTGATTCAACCTCGAAATACCATTTTTCAGATTACTCAGTTGTGCAGAATTACCTTAGTAACAACAAGTATTATAGGATTTGCACCAACAAGATCACGAACACGAGCGAGAAAGCTGCCATTGAAGTCCACTATGTCAACCTACTCATTTTCACGACAATTAGTAATTCAGTAAAGGAACAAACTATGGCAAAAAATTAAAGTTAAGGTAATAGAAAACGGATGGGAATTCAATTAAAAGGTAAAACCAAGATGCAGAATGTGATCAGATCAGAAGACTTCAAGAAGACCTAGTGCTGCATGCAATTCACTGGTGCCTAAAAAAGAGTGTTCCCAGGGTCAAGATAAGCAAGTCCAATCCAACCATGATGCTCCGAGACCTTAAACTGTAACCAACCTGGCAAAATCTGTTTATTTTTAATTTGACAATCATCTTTTTCTCTTGCATTTCTCTGTCAAAGGTTCAATTATTTAATGAATGCATGGATTCATTTGCTATAAGTACAATAATTGCTAGACCTTTTGGTTCAATACTTGAGTTTGAAACATTCTGCGTGATGCTAAAGCTAGGATAGAAACTCTCGCACTTTCAATCATCTTTCTTCCATTCCTTCCTTTTTAACTAGGCATACAGTTTAAATTGGAAATTCTCACATTAGCAAGCTGCTCTAATTCTTTTTAAACTGCCCAGCCGTAGAGGCAACCAGTACTATTTACCCCTTTTAAAGCCATTTGCAACACCATTGATTAAAATAACTCCACAGTTGATGCAGAAGCTAATTGCTCATATTATCAATCATAATTCAATATAACCTGGGGGGATTAAAATGGGCCATCACAATTGGAAGCAGCATTCACGAAATCATCCCTATTAAAGAGGTGAAAAAGGAAATCGAAGATTTTGATACCAGTGAATGAACACAAAAATGCAAAAGGCAATGTTCCTGCTACTGCTCACCAGTTTAACAATCAAGGCCTTTTCATAACGCAAGTGAGATAACTTATCCCTCAGCTCTTCAGCTGTAACAAATTGCTTCCCTCCAGCATAACCACCATGTCCACCAACAGCAGTAATCATGTGTCCATGACTCAATAGCCGGCATCTCCCACAGAGAACTCTTCTAAGCTGATGGTGCTTCTTTTTCTGTGATCAATAACAAGCATTTTGTAAGCATGACATTCATCCATTCACTCTAACCTCCTAAAAACGTGTCATATATTCACCAGTATATACCAACCCATGCTTTGAGCACCTGACTTTTACAGTCTCCGCATACAATTGCCATGGATGAAATATTCTGTCTGAAAGCATTATTCATGTTGCATTTTATGATTCCGTGGGCATAATGTAATGTAATTGAATCGCATTTTGTCTGTTTGGAATGCCACACCGATGTGATTGAAAAAAATTTGTATATTATCAAAGCACAGGTATGCGCTATGCAATTTTTCATTAAAAGCTAAAATAATTATCATCAAGTTTGTATTAGGGGGGAACGATTTCAATTTCTTCTTAATACTATAGTGCACGTTGTTGAACATGTGTTTTGTAGCAAATCCATTCACAAAAATCGACAAATTAATAATCAAAAGTTAGCAAAAATTGAAATCATGCCATTCTAATTCTGAGCAAACATAACCTACCATTCTAAATTCATCATTTTCACAAGCAAAGCAAAGTAAATCCTTACCAAAGCATAAGTCTCTGGGTCGACGTAACCAGGAGCATCCAACTCCGAAGTCTGCAACGGGGCTCCACATCCGTAACAAGAAGCAATAGAAGAAGCAGAGAGCTTCTTCACGGACTCAATTCGCTTCTCTTTCTCTGTCTTCTTCTTGTCCTTCTTGTTCCCTGCCAAAACGAAAGACGAAGCCTCCAGCGAGTGATGGCGGTCTAGGAAGATTTCGCCTCTCGTCGGAGCGGCGGCGCCCGACCCATCTGGTTCGGAGGTGGAAATCTGGCGGGTTTGTGCATCTGTTGCTTTGCAGATTATGGGATTGGGTCTAATTGTGTGCGTTCTTCTCGGGGAATTAGGGTTAGGATTTAAGAGATGGTGAGGGAGAGAAAGAGGAGCGCGGGAGATGGTGAGGGTTCTGAGTGTGAGTGACATGGTTGAGCGTGGAGGGAAGAAGACGATTGTGCACTCACTGGTCACCGCACCTTTGGCGAGTCGGAACAGAAGGCAACTATTCTATTTTGGTAATTTTTTTAATATAAATTTATCTCTTTATTGATTAAAAAGAAAGAAAAAATAATAAGGACTATTCTCATGAATAAATATAATTTAAAGTAAAATTAAAGGGTTAATTACATTTTTTTCATATAATTTGATCGAAATCTATATATTTTTTTAATGATAAAAACATACACAGTATACCCTCGTCGTTATAAAAACATACACGGTATACTCTCTCTCTCTCTCTCTCTCATGCCTCACAGGAGCTGTCCGTTTCACGGCAACCGATAAGTCCTCCGATGCCGGTGAGGATGGATCACACGACGATGGTGAAATGCTGTGAATGGGACTCCTGTGAAGAGAACTGTTGAAAATGATACAAAGAAGGATTCGAAGAAAGCCAAAACTCACAAAGCTACAACCTCGAAGAAGCCATCCTTTGTTCAGTTTTGGAGTGAGGATGATGAGATCGCAATTCTCAAAGGTCTGTCTGAGAATGCAGAACTGCATCCCTAACCGGTAATTTGAGGGTTCTTGAGTGATTTGATTGTTCGAGTCAACATCTGCTCCAAGATAGGCACAGGATGATCAGGGGCATTTTCAATCACCCTTGTTAAACACAATGTTGAACTAGCAATTTTCACAAGAACCACTCGATCAGTTTGCTATCAAACATAGGGGTAATTTTCTTAAGCTCGATGCTTAAGCTCGAAAATATCCTGCTGGGGGTTAGCCCTTGGGATTCCTTTAGCTTTCAAATGGCTGTGGGTCTTCATCATCTTAAGTGACATAATTTAACTTAGCTTCTGCTCTCAAAGCCCGCACTCAATCTTTCAAAATGGAAACCCACACCATCCCCATATTGTTGTGGCTGGATATATAGTTTGCTATCATCCTTCAGAGAGGTCTTGCTGAATATGCAAAAAGCCCAACAGAGAAGTAATTGACAGGTCTGTAGTCATATGATTGGGGGGCCATCGAGATCTTCTGATAATGAATGGTAGAGAGGAGAGGGAGAGAGAGAGGAGAGAGAAAATGGGTTAGCTGCTGTGGGCGAGGAGAGGAGTAAGAAAATGGGTTTGTTGCTGTTGGCAAGGGGGGAGAGAGAGAGAGATGAGAGAGAAAATGTGTTTGAAACTTGACCGGCCATAGAGAAGAGGAAAGGAGAGAAAAGAGAAGAAGGGAGAAGATAGCAGAGAATGTGACATTGGAGATAATTTTTATAAAAATATAATTTTGTACGCCAATTCAATATTCCTCACGTGTAAATTTCAAATTCCATTAAATTTTGACCATATTCATTATTTTTTAACTTTTTGAAAACCACGTTGGTATAATTGTATATTTTTTCACTGTATGAATAATATATGAATTTCTATCAAATTATATGAGAAAAAATATAATAAATCTAAAATTTAAATTATTTTTAATAATTTTTAAGAAATAATTGCAATAGAATAATTAATGAGAAATTTAATTATAATACGAAAAGTAAAATAATATCTATTTTTGTAAAATATTTGAAATTTTACTTGTTTAATCGATTATGCTAGAGTTGTTTTTTTTTTTACTTGGTCCATTAACCTGTGGGTGTCGCGTAGCACCGAAGAGAATGGTCAAAATCTCAATATTGGAAATAATTTATTAAAGATATTAAATAAAAATTATTTTACTTTTAACTCTATAATTAGAATTATGATTTCTCTAATAATTCTCCCTTTACATTTCCCATTTTTTCTTCACATCTTTTTCAAATTTATATAACTATTGCAATTTATTTTTTTGCATAGAGTCAAGAAAATAATAAAAATATATATTTATAAGAGTTCGAATGCTTAATCTTGAAAAAAATACTTAAACAAAAATTTTTTATCATGAACTCACTATGCGCGATCGGTAGTTACGCAATGCAAGGATATTATAATTTGATTTATTTATTTTTATTTGCCAGAAAATTCAAATGTCCGATGAAAATGTTTGTTGTTGTGCAAGATTAGTGTCTTACTTTTTTCTAAATAATGAAAAATGACACATGAGATAAAAATGACAAATAATAGATAGAATTTTTTTTTACAATAATATGCAATCAAGTGAAATGGGAAAAGAATGATGAAAGTAAAAAAATTCTACCGTTAAACTATCTCTGAATGGCATGAATAATAGAAAGATATGCAAAATATAAAAATTCTTTTAAGAAATGTATAGAATAAATATATATATATATATATATTATTTAGAATTTTATGTAATATAAAATTATAAAAAAAAAGGTATATATATATTTTTAATTTTATCAATGACCAATGATGTGACCCAAGAACTTTAGCTGTGGCCTTGTCCAACCAACTCAAATTTGTAACGGCTAGTAATATCACTGCAGATGCGAGACCAACTACAACAAACTACAAAAGCTACCCAAGTAACCATAGATGTTGAAGCGGAGGTTATAACAAATCTCAACAGATGAAGGAGTTGAATTGAGTTAGTTAGGTAGAAAGCCAGTTTCATACAATTAGCATTAATCAGTCGAGACAAATGAAATATTAACTTTCTTCTTATCTAATTTTCTCTATTTCTCTGTATTTTCTCTCTCCTTTCTTTCTCTTTCTTTCTCTTCTTTCCTCTCTTACAACTAATATTTATTTACAAATCCCTAAACCATCTTCTCCGTTTTCATTTACTATTTGCACCATATTATAGTAAGAAGATTGTTTTCTTTCAATTGAGAATTCTTCCAACGAATTAGACTGTGACAAAATCCAATGTCAATCGTCAAATCGAAAGCAAATATCTTAACTTGCTCTTTGGTTGGGTGGGCTTGGACATTAAATTAAATTAATATTAGGTCTTTCGATAACATATATTATTTTATTTATAAATTTTTTCAAAAGCAAATTACCTATAAAAATTCTTAATTATGCTTATGAATAAGGTCGTAAACTTAAAAAGACTAAGTTAAGATTCAAAACTTTTAAATAATAATAATAAATGAGGTTTAATTCTTCATAAATTTTAATATTACCATAATTCTAACTACCAACGGAGCTGCCATGCCACGACCCAAAAAGCTTTATTGATTCTCAAGTGCTTTTTATCGAAATTTGAAGATAGAGCTCATGAAACCAGATTTACTTCTCTTGGAGATCTTACTTACAAAACCACTTTTTTGATTTGCATCTCCTAACAGATGTTAACATTTATTTAGGAATCAACCTTGATTGTAATTTTGAATCTCAATTGTAAGTTCAAATACCCACAAAAAAAAAAAAAGCTTTAAACAAAAGAAACAGAAGGAAAAAAAAAAGAAGAAGAAGAACCAAATGTCCTCACAACATAGAGAGGTCGAAAATTCAAATTCATGTAATACCCATTTGTTATCTTAAAAAACAGATAAAAAATTAAAATGGTAAATTCCTAGAAATATAAAAGCACTTGATTCTGGACTCCCTTGATGGTAGCACAGATCAGAGGCAAAAGCTCGAGAGAAAAAGAGAAAAAACATGAAAAAGGAGAAACACTAATAAATAATATGTTTGATTAGACCCCAACTTCAGAGACTCCACCCCTAGATGGATCGCCGGGTGAACCAGAAGGGCGCATGACATTCTGGTAAAGAAGACCCGCCACAGCAGCGCCAATCAATGGTCCGACCCAATAAACCGCCTGGTTCCTGAAGCTCCCACCAGCCATGGCCGCCCCGAATGAAAGAGCCGGGTTCATCGACCCACCCGTGAATGGTCCTGACGCAAGCACATTGGCTCCCACAATCAGCCCAATCATCAATGGCCCGATAACCCCGAAATTGCCCCGTCTCGGGTCTCCAGCAGCGTAGACTGTGTACACCAAACCAAAAGTCATTATTCCTTCCAATACGGCCGCCCCAAACCCGGTCATTTCGGGTGGAAGTGGGTATGCTGGAATATGCTGCCCAAAAAAAAAAAAAAAGAAAAGAAAAGAAAGGTTAAAATTTGAGACAATCCCAAGCCCAATCGAACATAACAACCCGTATAATCACTTTCTTTTATAAATGAGAAGAAAGATTTTGAGTTCAGACTTGTCCAACGGTCATAGTTCGGAGGACAATGCAAGCGGCAGTAGAACCAAAAATTTGTGAAATCCAATAGAAGATGGTGGTCGGAATATTAATGTGGCCTCCAACTGCCATGCCAAATGTTACTGCAGGATTCACATGACCACCGGAGATGCTTGCTGATATGAAAACCGACGTTGACAGAGAAAAAGCGCATGCCACAGCAACACCCACCAGACTTGATGGATCCGAAGTTGTAGCCGGCACCAGTTTTCCTACATTGTACCGAAAAGCATGCATACACATGAAAAAGGTTAAATTTTTCATGACAAAGGACAAATGTTGCCTCTATTTTGTCTACTCGTAGAACATGTTTGTTGTTTTTATATCTCCAAGAGTCTTTTCAACACCAAACACAAAAATAAAAGAACAAAGAAATTTTCGTGAAATTGTTTTTCACAAAATGAACAAAAATCTGAAAATCACCCTCAACCCTCAAATTTCAAAACAATTAAGAATTTTGAGAAATATGATTACAATCTTTATCATAACAAGTTGCAGCAGCATGAACAGAGCATGCAGCATGAAACGTAGAAAAGTCATAAACAAATTTTAATAAGTTTGTAAGTTCCAACTAAAATTGCTCATTTCTACAATATTTATCCTTGAAAGAAAGATCAAAATTATCATTTTTTTCAAAAGGAAAAAAGGGTTAGAATTAATCACTCACGAGAAGCCATGCCAGCGCCAACAGTGGCAAAAACGAACAGAAATGTAGAGATGAACTCTGCGAGATAGGATCGAAGTGAATTGAGACTAACACATTGCCCAAATCGGGAAGAAGTAAAAAACTCCGAACCCATTTTGCAAAATACCCTGACAATCAAAATTACGGTTACAGAGGATTTTGTGACAATTGGTTTTGTCTTAGGAAGTGGGTTCCAATACAAATGTCTTCTCTGTGAGTCAAATGGATAGTTATTATGCGACAGTTGCTCATCGGAGCCCACAACGTTTGATTTCGGTTGTGGGATTAACTTCCTATCCCACGTTGCAGGTTTCGGTTAGTGGCGGTTAGTGGTTAATTACATTAACATGTTTACTAAAATATCCCATTAAAAAAGGACCCAATTAAGGAAACTTGAGAAACTTCCACGGTGTTGAATTGCAAAGAGTAAGAGAACAGAATTTGAGAGATATACAGTTTGCTACCGCACACATACAATATAATAACTAAATAGAATTCTATGGATAGTTAAACCAAATTAGTCAGATATGAAAAAAAAAAGAAAACAATATAATCACTAAATTGAACAAAATGGCGAATTCAAGAGAGGAGCTTTCACTTTTGGAGGCTGTTTCTTCTGCTGCTAACTTGCAAAACAGGGGAAATTTTGGGAATGGGTCGGACCTCTGTTTTGAAGAGAAGGAAAGAGAGTTTATCCATGGAAAAGTATAAGAATCCACCCGAGGAATGAGTCACAAAAGATCCGAAACTTTTCCCAACTATGCAATGCCATGCCAAACCAAAGGCTCCATCAAATTCCTGCCAAACAACACTTCACCTTTACTCATGCACCCAACACCCAAAAAAAAAAATAACAAATCTAAATTACATATGACAAATTTTATTAATTATTAAACAATGCTTTCACAAATTTTCTCATGCTATATTAATAAATTTGTGTTTTGCTACCATTTTGTCAATTTATTATTGATACAAAGCACCGACAGAATATATATATATATATATATATATATATATATATATATATATAACTCGATATAACAGTATTTATAGTTATTTTTATTAAAAAAACAATTTTATTTATAATTTTTGTTTTAAATTAAAAATAAAATAAAATAGAGATAAATTAAGATAGATCTTAAGCGAGCAGCTACCATGTCCAATCATTGAATGAAGTTCCAAAATTACTCACCCTACTTGGAAATTGAGTGCAGTCAATGTCAGTTCATGGCGTCGCAATTAATTGTGCAAGTGAGTAAATAGAACACGAAAGTGACAAATGCCAAAACTTTTAGTTACCCATGTGAAGTAAGAGAGATGGGCCCAGAAAAGAAAG
The DNA here is from genome assembly GCA_037126225.1 of Dillenia turbinata. Classification (NCBI taxonomy): domain Eukaryota; kingdom Viridiplantae; phylum Streptophyta; class Magnoliopsida; order Dilleniales; family Dilleniaceae; genus Dillenia; species Dillenia turbinata. Next base: position 18,014,951 of record JBAMMX010000015.1, on the reverse strand, counting down.
CCTTAACAATTCAAATCTGACAATCGCCTTTCTAAATTTTCATGTGAAGATAATATTAATGTCACGAGGAAAAAGATCACATCCATTTTCGTTTTGACCCTAATCCCTGATCTATATAATATATGACAGAATATTTTAGATTATCATAAATTAATTATGAAAAAACACAATCAACTTCAAGAGTATTATTATTATTTTTTTTATAATTAATGAGTTATATATTGATTAATTTGTTTTAAATATTATCAAAATTAATTTAAAAATAAATTTTTTTGACATAATTTTTTTTATTTTCGATTTTTAAATTTAAAACTTATTAAAAAATTTAACAATCTTACTTTTTAGTTTTACCATGAATATTAATAATATATTTTGTTAGTTAACAGTGGAAGTTGAAACATAGGGCAATCATTTAATTATTTAAACATGATCCATAATCGCTCCCAACAACTAAACCCCTTATTCAATGTCTTTGATTTGAAATTTTATGTAAAAGAAAACAAACACAAGAAGGTTGTATAAGTCAACCCAATTCAAATTACCTTTAATTGAGTTTAATGTGATCATGGACACTGTAATTTATTTTTTTTTTAAAATAATAATTGGATTTAATCGTACACACCAACATTTAAAAATTATTTTTTAAAAATCATATTTATAAATTATTTTTTAGCTCTTTTCTTTTAAACTTCAAAATGTGAAAGTGTGGAAAGCAACTAATTGACTCCAAAAAAAGCAAAAAAGAGCCATAAAGAACACACCCATTTTTTTCCCCCCCCCTTCTCAACTAAAAAAAAAAAAATGCTTCTTATACTAAAATAAACAGATATATATACCTTCTTGAGAGCTAGAGCTATGTGGGTCGGGTTGGGTCTGGTTTTGGGGTCTGCGTCGAGAAGAGCTCGGGCGTATCGCAGCGCACGCTCTTGCATCACAACCGGCATATCCGCCGATCTCAGCCGTACATTCAAATCAACAGCTATTGCTGCCAGCTTCACCTCCATGCTCGGAGCCCTCTGAAGTCTCTCCGCCGGTGCTGTTAACATGCGCCGAGATGCGTAACGAAGACCCTCCTCCCTGTTTTCCTCCGCAATTGCCTCCATATTTGAAATGGAGAGAGAGAGAGAGAAATATTTGAAACGTAGAAGTTTGACTGTGTGGGATTTCATTCAATGCCTAAGTTTGAAAGGAAAACAAAAGTTAAAAATAATAAAAAAAAGGGACGCACGCAATTGTCAGGTGGTTGAAATGCTGACATGGCGAGTGTTAATTGGGTGTTAGCTTTGCGTTTTTTGGCAGCGTCGGCACGAGAATTGTGCTCTTCGGAATAGAAGGACAGCGAAGAGATGATCAGGTACGCCAGGGCACAGTAAATGACAATGGGGGTGAGCCCAAGCCCTCGCGTGCGTCGGTTTAGAATTGTTGTGGGCCCTTTCATCGACAGATGAATTCGGTTGCTTAACGTCGATTGTGAATGAATTGAATGCCATTAGGGAGTACATTAAATGAATGTGGGCCCGTAAAATATCAATTGTCCACGTGTCACGATCTGGCTGCTATATTGTCTTGTCAAGGAGGCAGACACTCAAAATTTATCTGCACCGTCTGTAGCATGAAAAAGACCCCGCAGTGTATTTTGCTCTTTAAGAAGGTTATAATCCTTTTATGACCCCCCCTCTCTCTCTCTCTCTCTCTATATTTGGGTACCTAACATCTAGGCTACACCGAAACGAAGTACGAATATTTTATAAAAATAAAAAAAATATAAATATAAATAAATATATAAATATAAAAAATTTAAATATTTTTATAAAATTATTATTTATTTTATAAAAATAATAAAATAATTATATTTTATAATAAAAATATAAAATAATCAAATATATAATTATTAATTATAAAACATATAATATAAAAATAACGATTATAATTCACAATAACTTGAATTTTAACCTTAAAATTTGAAATCAGCCTTTAAAAAAAATATCAAATGATTAATATATATATATTATATGACATTAAAAAAAAACATATATACTATTCAAATATATTTATAATATGAAAAGTGATGATTTAATTTACTCTAATTTTTTTACACTACTCGATTCTGTTCGAAATCATTTTTTCAATTCACCTCTTAACTATCGTATCTTTATCAATATATTATATCTATATTTTTAACAGTCTATCTCGTCGTTTCACTAAATATTTTATATTTAAACTCTCTACTCTTCTAATCGGTGCATTTTTTTATTTTTGTTACATATGATCAAACTATTTCAAATAATACTCTCGCATTTTATCCACAATTAAATTCACTCCCAATTTAGTGTGTATCTCTTTATTTTTAATCCTTCCCAATTTTACAACACATCCACCTTAATATTTTCATTTCAATTAAAACTATTTTTTGTTTTTGTTATTACTTAATGATCTAATATTCAGTGTCTTATCTTACTGTCATTCTATAAAACATTTCTTTTAGATGTAGTTGTATCATGCGATCGTAAAGAACTCCAAATGTTCTTCTTCATCCCATCCAACCTGTTTGAATCTTATGATTTATACCCTCTCTATGTTATCATCATTTTAGATAATGGACTCGAGATATCTAAAACATTCACTTTTTGACATGTTTTGTTCTTCTAATCTAATCATTTCTTCATCACTCTAATGATTACCATTAAACATGCATTTCGTGTACTCTGTTTTAGATCTGCTCAATTTAAATTCAATTTAAATCATCTCGATTTTAGAGTATCACTCCATAACTTCAATTTAGCATCAGTACCATTTCTAATTTCATCTATTAATACTATATTACACGCAAAAAACATACATCATAGTATTTTATCTTGGATACTCTTTGTGATTTTATCTAACACTATTACAAATAGGATTGGACTTAAAACCGATTTCTGGTAGAATCCAATGTTTATTGGAAAGCTATCACTTACCCTATATAAGTTCTTACATTTGTGATAATTCCATCATACATATTTTTTATAAAATTAATATATCTAATGGAAATTCTTTTATTCATCAACGTCCACCATAATATTTCTTAAAATCCTATCATACGCTTTTTATAGATCAATGAATACTATTTACAGGTTTCTCTTTTGTGTTTTAAATGTCTCTATCGAATGACTTAATAAATAGATTGTTTTGATAGTAAATCTTCTTTATATAAATCCAAATTGATTTTGAAATACACTTATATCAAATTTCAATCTATACTTAATTACTTTTTCTCACAACTTCATAGTATGATACAAAAGTTTAATTCCCATATAATTGGAACAGTATTGTATATCCCCTTTATTTTTATATAATGGTACAAGTATACTCTCCCTCCATATTTTGGACATCTCTTGATTTGTTGAATTTTATTAAAAAAATCGGTTAACATTTTTATCCCAATCTCCTTCAAACATTTTCACACCTCAATAGGAATACCATTGACTCCTATAACTTTATTATTTTTCATTCTTTTTAAGGTTTCCTTTATTTCATGAGTACAAATTTTATATTTGAACTCTCTGTTAATCTATTCTACAAATATTGTTATATTATCGATATTTTTTGTGCCATTCACATTGAACAAATTATCAAAATAATTTCTCAAACGTTTTCTTATATATTCATTCCTCATAAGTATACTATTAGTCTCACACTTGATACACCTAACACTATTTAGATGTTTTCCCTTCCTCTCCCTTAATTTAGCGATTCTGTAAATTTCTCTATCTATTTTTTATTTCTAACTTCTTATCTAATTCATTATATACTTTATTTTTTTTATTTTTGGATAATTTTTTTTTTTACTTTTTTTATATTTTTGTATATTTCAAATGTATCGTTACTTTTCTTATTTTTAAGATTTCTATAATACTCTTGTTTGATTCGTATAACAGTTTAGATTTTTTCATTCCACGATCACTACTCCTTACCCATTGGAACCCACCCTCTAGATGCACTTAAAACCCCTCTACCTATATTTTTAATGTTATCAGATATTTTTACTCATATAGTTTATAAATTATCATCAACTGACTAGATTGATTTTTGTGTTAATTTTTTTCTAAAGAGTGTTACTTTTTTTTTTTAGCTTCTACCACTTAATTCTTGACTCTACTAACGGATGATATTCTTTTTTTTCTTTTAGGCACACACACATTTACAACTAAAAGTTTATACTGAGTTATTACACTCTCTCTCGGTATAATCTTGCAGTCCTTACAAATCATTTTGTCGTTCCTCATAATGATAAATAAATTTATTTGACTAGTATTCAACTCACTTCTATATGTAACTATGTGTGACTCTCTTTTTTTTTGAAAAAAATATTTATAAGTATTAGATCAAATGTTATAGTAAAATCTAGAATGGTTTCTCCCGTCACATTGCTACTACCAAAACCAAAGTTTCCATATACAGTTTCAAATCTTTCGTTATTTTTCCTTATATATTCATTAAGATCACCTCCAATAAATAATTTCTTTGAATTAGGTATACTCTGTACAAATTCATTTAAATCTTTCCAAATTTTTTTTTAATTAATTGCATTTATATATACTTGGGGTGCATATACACTATATTAATTATGTTTTTTCCATTAACCATTTTGAAAAATAAAATTCTATCTCCTTTTTTTTATTTCCACTATATTTTCATGTAGGTCTTTAAAAACAATTATTTTTATACAATTTTTAGTTCTATCCCTACCTATGTATCAAAGTTTATGTCCGTAAAACTCAACTATTCTAGCATTCTCTCCTACCCATTTAGTTTCTTGTAAACACATAATTTTGATTTTTGTTTTATTCATTACTTTCCCTATCTTCCCTAATTTGCTAATTAAGAATCATATATTCCAATAGTTAGGCGAATCCTATCTTTATTGTCTTTCTTTTTTTGTATTTCGATAAGATAATAAAATAAACTAAATTAACAATAAACTAAAGTCCACAAAAAACATTTAATTAAAGAAAAATAAAAAATATCAAAAAAACAATAATGTCAAAATTAATTGTAAAAGTAAAATAATTTTCGTTTGTTTCTATTTTACTTGACAAAAGATTTTATGTTGGCTGTCAGGTTATTATAATTCTACTCTTTTATCCGGTTTTGAGACCGATCTTGACAAAGTCATAGGGTTTAAAAAAATAATAAAAAAAATAAAAGAATAAAAAATAAAAATAAAAATAAAATCAATCATGTATACTCCAAAATACCTCTAGAACAATCCAAAACCTAAATTCAAGATCAATCAAAAGAAATATGTAAAATAAACATTCAACAAAACCACAAATCAAATACATCAGAAGAAAAAACTCAAGAACTCAAAGACTTAAATTCAAGAAATTTCTTAAATGAATCAGCAAATTAAGCACAACTCAAGAATATAACTAGACTCAAGGAATAGACGATAAGGTACAACAAGAAACAGAGGATACAACAGCAAGATATAGCAAGAAACAACAGAGACTTAAAATTACAAAATATAGCAAGAATCTAACAAGATACAGCAGATTACTAAAACAAAAGATATAACAAAAAGCAACAAATAATTAAAACCACAAGATACAATAAGAAACAGAAGATATAGCAACATACAACAAAGAACAAGAATCCACATCTTAAGTCCAAGAAACAGTAGATTGCTAAAACAGAAGAAACAACAAGAACGATAAGGATAGAAGATAGCAATCGTGAATTAAAATCAGAGGATACAGCAGATAATAAAAATACAGAAGATAATAATATATTATTCAAAAATAGAGCAGTAAGAACAAAATTATAATAGTAGAGAAACAAGAGGGAATGAGTAAATAAATAATTTATTAAATATAAAAATGAATAAATATAGAAAATATAAGAATTTTTGTATAAATATTAATTAATTTATTATGTTCAAATGTTTTGACATTTCCATAATGGAGAAACATTAATATCGATAAGATTTCATATATCGTGACCTAATATCAATAACTTTCAATTAGAAGGTTATTCAAAAAAATAATAACTTACCATTTAATAAAATATTAAGATAAGATAAAATAAAAAAATTTAATCTCAACATTTACAAATTATTTATCAAAATTTATGCCCAACAAAATCTAAAAAAATTACAATGATTCAAAAGAAGAAGCCAATGCACTTTTAAGTATTCATCGACTTATTTAGTACAAATTTACAACCTTTTCTTTTACTACAAAATTTGAATTTTGCATCAAAACTATATATTTTTATAAAACTTTTATTATTCTATATACTATGAAATATTTGATAAATACTTATGAGAAGACAAAATAAAGCTTCTCCTTAATCTATTTTTGCATTAAAATATATTTGAAAAAGTAATATAAAACTCTATTGGCTAATATATATTATTTTTTTTTTTAAAATTAATAATAAATTTTTTTTTTTTTTTTTTTTTTTATTATTTTTATAATTTTAAATTTAAAAATTTAAAAATTTTTCTCTCTTTTATTTTTTTATTTTTAATTTTTATTTTAAAAAAAAAAAAAAAAAAAAATTTTTTTTTTTTATTTTAAAAAAAAAAAAAAAAAAAAAAAAAAAAAAAAAATATCAAATAAAATTTTTTAAATTTAAAATCCCCTTTTTTTTTTTAAAAAAAAAAAAAATTTTTTTTTTTTTTCCCCGGGAAAAAAAAAAACCCCCCCCCCAAAAAAAAAAAAAACCCAAAAAAAAGTCTCATGCGAACCCAATTCAACTAATAGTCTCATACGGGCTAATAAATCTGTACAATAGCTGCCATCTCTAACACACAGATTGGATAGAGAAAAAATAAGAGAAAAGAAAAAAATTTAATAAAAAATCACTCTTCGTTTGGGAGTTTTTTGAAAGAAAGAAATGGAAAGAATTGAGAAAATTTTAAATATAAAAATTTTCTTCCCAAAAGTAGGAAGAAAATGAAAGAAAAGAAGAAAAGTTGTCTCATGAATATATCAAATTTATCTTTAAAAAAATAATAAAAAAAAATTTAATTCTAAATATTTTTTTTTCTTTTCAAAACTCTCAAATAAAATAAAATAAAAAATCTTATCATTTTTTTTTTTTAAACTCCCAAACCAAGGAGTAAATTGAACTTGGATAAGGGGCCGTCTCATAAGCTGTTAACACTCCACAATGATATGAGAATCTCGACAGGTACGTTGAACTTCCGTTAACAAAGCTTTCACTAAATCACTGGTTGAGCCGACCATCACGAGAAGCCATTGCAAGTTCTAGGCCAGCTTTCAGATCAATCAAATCATAAGACATGGCTCGATGCATGAAGAGACATTGTAATTCTAATTTTAGGACTAAACATAAGACATAAGCCCAGCAAAAAACGCCGTTTATTTTCCTTTTCCCTGTCATGGCTTGCAATTTAGGTGCTTGATTACGGGTTTAGTCAAATAAAGCATGCTCAGGATTTTTTATTTTTTTTAAGATTTAAAAAAAAAAAAAGGAAAGAGTGTCATTTGAATTAAGCTTCTTAAGAGAACGCTCAGGACATCACTATTTTTTACCAGTGCCCATAATTTTTGGTCACAAGTCAAAAATATCATCTCAAAATTCGGCTCCTCGGAGATGCTTTATCGACGAGAAACAGACGAGTTCCAGATTTCTATTAAAATGGGAGGCCGAAGGTGTAGAGAGAGAGAGAGACCCTTAAGTGGCGGGGAAATACAACCCCGGCTTGAGTTATCTTTCTATCCAGCACAAATAATAGGCAATTGACCCTGATGTCAACCATTATTTTCACCCCAAACCCTTAATTTTTATCAGTGATGGATGAGCACAAGTCGTGGAGCTACCATAGTTTCGAGAAAATGTTGGTCAGAAAAATCATAAATCAGCTATCAACATTAACGGACATCAACAATCAGCTGCCCCCACACCGGTCTGAGCCACAGGGCAGCCACAAAACTTGACATTTGCATCACCCAACATCCCAAACTCATAAATTAACTCCGAACCATGACCACAAATGCAGCATCACTATGTTAGCCTTTAGCAAACAAGATAGATGCATTAGTGCAATTCACTTCAAACATCACCCTATAATATAGAATCTGACAAATATAAAGTTGCTCATTGATAAAACATCCAAAATCAACTACAGTTTTTGGTAGTCTAAATTCAATGAGATAACAATACTCAAACTCTTCTCTAAACAACCGCAAGAACACCCAAAACTAGGATAAGGATAGAACCACAAAATAAATCAACGGTAGTGGCGGAGAGAGGGTGTTGTTCCTCTTCCATGTTGCCCTCCTTGAAGTTCTTGCCTTGTGGTGCAAGTGTCCATTTCTGTGCAGACCTCTGTATTTATTCCCGCAGATGTAAGACCAGGAAGCTCTTTGTGCTGGTGAACTGGCTTGCAGATCCAGTTAATCCAAGGATCGTTGCAAATAGCCTTGTGGGCAGCATCAACCAAAATTACGTCACAATACTTAAGTTGAATCCTGCAGGGAAGAATTTGCAAAGCAACAATTATAAACTTGAAAAGAATGCCAGAGTCAAGTAAGTTAGTATTATGAACTAGTCACTGGTGGTCAACAACAAACTGAAGTACATGTCCCTCTTGCAAATATACACCAGAGCCAAGTAAGATAGCATTATGATCTAGTCACTGGTGCAAGGTCAACAATAAACTGAAGTACATGTCCCTCTTGCAAATATATTACACATTATGTAGTACTGTCGTGGAACTCATACAAAGCATCTAAAAGAATTAGAACAGCATTAAGGACTTGTTGGTGCAATGCCCACAACAAACTGAAGTTGATGACCCTCTTGCAAACATACAAGTAGGCATTATGTGATACAGTAGCGGAACTTGTGCAGAGCATCTTACAATATTAGGAACTCAAATCTTATATATGCATAAGCATGTGGATGATTATCTGGGTGGAACTGTGCATGCACACCTTAACCATTGATAATGAATTCATTCACTAAGCTTAAAGTCCATAAAGGTCACAATTGACACATGGTATATAGCACCACATCAAACTCGAGAAATGGAATAACAGCAGCAAGTAATAAGCTCAAAATTGACCCTAACCTCATTAAGCCAGTAAGAGTTGAGAACCTTAAGACCACCCAGTTTATGTCCATCGCATTCCTCTGCAACTGAGCGCTTGCTACACTGGAATTTCACCTGGGTAACACCCTGATTTGTGGGATTTCCATACACAATACTGATGTGATCATCAAGGCTGCAAGAAATTTACAAGATCCAACTCAAATTCCAGTTGGACCAGTGACAAAGACTCGAGTTAAAAAGTTCGAAAAAGTCATGAATAACTTAAATCAGAAGGTTTTACAATAAAAAATTGGAGGCCAAATGAATGAAAAACCAAAAGAGGTCTTAATTATGTTCATACAAGTTCAATTGGAAGAATAAAGGGTCTAAAATTATCCAAAATCAAGGGAGGACGAAAATAAAGAAAAATAGCAGTAAGATTTGGTCAAAATAGTTTGGTTTATTTAGTTTCCTAATTCTTCTTTATAGTTTATATTTTAGTTTCTTATTTTTTTAATTGTTTAAAGAGTTACTAAATTTTTAGTTGTCAATTTAGTCTTTACTTTTAGCCTATAAATAGACCATTACACATTGTGTAAAATACAACTTTTGACAACTTTGAGAGAATTAATAAAATTGTGAAGTTTCTTCACACAAGTCTTGTTCTTTTGAGAACTTTTGAACTTATTCAAGATAGAAATCTTGTTTAGTTCTTTGATTTATCAATCTAGATTTCGAATCACTTAGGTTGTGGCGTCGTTCATTCCATCTTTATACCAAGGTTTTTGTTCTAGTGAGAAACGAATGTAAGGTCATATAACTTAGGTTTTTCCTCATTTAGGGCAACAGCTGAAATTTTTAATTCCATCGGTTCAAATCATTCGTTGGGAAAATTTTTGGACTATATTATTTGTTCGTGGGTTCTAGAGTTTCCATACCCATTGGGTTCACATCAAATACCCTCAGGAACTGGCCTCTTCCTTCCACCACATCTAACATGCAGACGGTAGAATAAGTGTATATTTGTTGATTTATTGTATATTACTAATTTGTTGATAATGTCGATCTCAAAATTTAGGATTAAGACTGACATTGTTGTGACTAATTTGTTGATAACAGTCATACTCTTGGCTTTGCCTATGAAGAGAAGCATTATTCCTTCATCAAATATGAAGTTCCAGAATTATGTATCAAATACACACACACACATCCACACCCACATATAACACATACCATATATATATATATATTAATATATAATATAACATGGATGTAGAATCATAAAAGATAAGAGAAAATTTGACTAATCTATAAAACAACTACAGTACATAACCACCGAAAGGGCTCCTGCTGGATTGATTCAATTTGGAAGTCCACAATGGTAATAATATTACTTAAACCCCCCCCCCCACACACACACACACACACACAAAAACTCTGATTCCAAATCTTAAGCCACCCAGTTGCTGAACGGCAAGGATCCTACTACATTAACTTAGGAAAAATTTCGAACAAAATAAAAGGGAAAAGATATCCTGAGAATTAAAGGAGACAGGTTCTGCCAATGAAATCTATCCAGCCTCTCATTTGTTTGTACCATGGGCAATGTAACTGATGTCCCACATTTTGGCTACAACAAAATGCAAGAAAATTAACAAAGTTTAAGAAAACTGAACATTCAACCCCTCCAGAGAGATACACAATGACATGTTTCTAAATGGAGGTATTTCATGTGTATCTTATGCCCGCATCTTAAAATAAAATTTTTAACTTATGATACACAATCCGTATCTTACAATGCAATACAAATTTATGATACACTTTATTTTCCTGTACAACCATATATTTCAAAGAAACTTTTAAACTTTCATAATGTATTTTTCAATGAACCTTTTTATAGTAGTTTTTAGACTTTATATTAAACCCTCAACAACTTTTGCTACTTTTTAAGTTTAGGATGCCAATGGTAGCAACTTTTTTTGGTATACCTTTAAATTTTCTGATTGAAAGAATACTAAGAATATTGCTCTGTTTTTGTATCTTTAATGCATGGTTTACATAATTTACATATTAGTAGCATTTTAAAATAAACTTTTCTATAAAAGTATGATTATTTGTAGGAGGTTCAAAAGATAAAATAAAAAAGACATGTAAGCAAGGAAAAGACAAGTAATCATGCTATAAAAATTGTTGCCCGACGCATCTCAGTATCGGTTAAAAAATTCATCTTAACACTTCTATGATATTTCTTAAGAATATATTATTCATAAAATCAGTTTTAATTATAGATATATGTATAAAAAAAGCTTAAAATTTACGATACGATAATATACAATACGATTTGAATAATAAAAGGAAATTGACAATACCTGATTTGACAACTATGCTCATATTCAGTCACATGAAGAAGAAAATTCTTGTTCTTTCTCAGTCAAAATAATCATGAAAGCTTATGACTCTACCGATAAAAGGCTTCTCATGACGGTAACTGTGAAGAGAAGTGGAAAGATTGTAATTACTTAAATCAACCTGCCATTATAATTGCAACAAGCTATTATCAGAATAAGCTTGTGCAACAAATTGGAGCACAAGGGAATACCTACATGACAGTTGCTGACATGAAAAAGCAAGCAAATCCAAGAAAAATGCATGAGAAACGTACGCCAGAAGCTTTCCCTGTTTAGAAATATTTCTTCTGATATAAGGGTGGCCACACCAGAAAATAAAAGAACTTTCGAGCCAGAAGGTAAACATTTCCCTCTCTCTCTCTCTTCCCCTCCCTCCCTCCTTGACAGGATTTCTCTTCCACTAAATGCATACCTATTCTTCAATTTTCAAACTAATTTCGTCTTATTCTTTTATCTATTAAAAAATGCAGGGGAATGGAAAAATGGAGATAACCTCCTCCCTTGTGCAGATAAACTAATTAACAAACCAATAAGATCATTTTATGGCAAAGAGAAAGCAGTTGAAAGCTGATTTATGGCGTAACATTATAGCATATCACCATTAATGCATATTGCTTGGGCATATGGACTAGAATAACTCAGTGCTTGCCAGTAAAATACAAATTGGCATGCTATGAGGGTAACAATTGTTCCAAGCGGAAGAGTCACCCAGGCCACTTTTAGTAGCTTTACCGAATTATCCTCATTTGAAGCACCATCACTGCAGTGCAAAAATCATATTAATCAGGTGAAGAAAATATAAGCAATCAGTTCAACTATGTACATTCTTCAAAAGTCAGAACTTCCTTTTCAGTTAGTAAACTTATCAAATAGATCTAGTCAATGCTCTTTTACTCCCATAAGCTTTTGCATATCCAGCTTTTTATCAGTGTAGCACAATATGAACAAGGAGAGAAATATGTAATTGCATTGACGTTAGCAATAATATGACACATTTTAGTTCTAACAGTAAATAAGGACTCACCATCTTATGTCTGCCTGCATGCATGCACGCCGGAATCCCTCCTGACTAAGAAACAAGATATATGTGATGGAAAGATGAAATTGGACTGCATACAGCTGCATTTTAACAGGAAAATGTATGTAAGTATTCAATCTCTCACCCAAAGAACGGGGAAATTGTTTTAAAATGAAACAAAAGAATGAAAAGATCTAGAACAATTGGCTCAAAAAAATGAACTAAATAAAACAAATTATACTTCCGGGGAAAAGAGGGGGGAGCAACCACAAAATTTGCCAAAAAAATGCAATTTATCTGAAACATGCTTAGAGGGTAAAGAATCCATATTCCATCTATTTCAAAGCTATTATATTTGCCTCATAAAATGGAAGAGCACTAGCTTAGGATTTAAAAAAAAAAAAAAAAAGAGGGGTGAGGATGAGAACTACAGATTATTTTAACAGCATAAAACCGGTCAACACTATATACCTCAACCATTAAAACTTGTACCTATTAATTAGGATATCTCACAACATGCCTCTAATCAAAAGCCCTGTTCAAATTGAATTAGTTCGATAGATCTAGAGCAAGAATAAAACACCACTAACTTACATAAGATGATATTGTTCCACGTGCCACGTGCAAATTACTTCAACTTTCCAACATCAACCTCTTGTATTATCATGGATGAGGATGGCAGGGAGTGAATGAGGCAGAGATGTTGATTCTTGGTACAGCACTGATATTGGTATAAGAAATAGCACCTATAAGCAGATGTCAACTTGTTCAACTGGTGAAGACTCTTGGGTTTGTACCATCCATGAGATTCCCTAACCCACCTCCAACAGAGTAAGGAGGGATTTATAAGCAGGGGGAGATATAACCCTTAATGCGTGGTTCACTCAACATTTGGAAACCCCCCCCCCCCAAAAAAAAAAGAAAAAAAAGAAAGTCCCTACAACACAGTGTCTGTTAAGACATGAGCCCCCATCTTGGAGTATTTTTTTAGGAGGGGTTGGAGGGAAGGTAAGGGGATGGGAGGGGCCATTTTTGAGAATTTATCTGAACTAATAACTTGGCAAGTCTCTGGCATGTTGCGAACAGGATCGTCAAAAAAAAAAAAAAAGTAGTTAGTGCATTCATTATTTGTTTAATTAATCGTTTTATAGGTTATTAATAAAGTCTTTTTCTAGTCTTTATTGTAGAAATCAAAACCCTTTATAGTATTTTTTTTTTATATAAAAAAATGTAATCATATGTGATCAAATTAGGAAAGGAAAAATGAAAGAGGAAAGTTTCTATCAACTTGAGTATCTTTTTTTTGATATAAAGAGATATAATCAAATAAAATTAAATAAAAATAAAGACAAAAAGAGATGACGTTATCACTTGAGCCGTTCACAAGGAACAGCGCTTTTCGTTTTTTCTTTGTATGTTAACCTTTTATCTCTTTCAGGTGATTACTTACTCTCTTTATTTCCTTTGATTCACGTTGCTTCTTCCTCTAGTACATTCTCTTGACCGATAAAAAACCTCCCTGCATTTGTACATCTCTACCTCTGCTCCTGTCCTAAAGATTTTTTTTTTCTTTTTCCTTTCTATATTAGTTTGTTTCCAAAATCTTATTTAACTAATCTGATTTAAATATTTATGAAAGTCATTTTAAAGATAATTATCTTGAAATAATTTTTTCTTATTTTAAAATTTTAATAAAAAATTTATTAAACGATTTAATATTTTTATTCATTAAACTAACTATTTCTAAAGAGATAGATGCATAAAGTTTATAGTCATTTGGTTGTCTAATTGCATTACCAGGTGATTCTTGCTTTTCCTAAGTTTTTGGGAGCTCTCTTGAAGTGAAATCGAGGTTGTCACTTCTGTTAACTAGGATTTCATGACTTGAAATTTCTTGCTCATGCCCGTATTTGGATATGCAAATGCTCGTTCTTTGATGCAGTACTTTTGAGTTGATCGCAAATCCAAACCGACATCTAATCGCGAAATCAAATTTTAAATTTGATATCCTCTTCGCTCGGATTAAAGCCAAACGGCTAACCGCTGGGCCGCGTTCCGAGAAAAGGGGTCAAGATTCATTGTAAAATAAAAATTTAGAAACAAACTTTTAGAAGGTAAAATAAAGAAAGTATTTAGAAAGTAACTCCAGATTTTTTTTTATTTTTATTTTTATAAGGAAAAGTAAAAATTAATAATTTTTAAAATTAAGTTAAAAATTATTTGATAAATTTATTTTAAAAATAAATTTATTTTATAGCTTTTAAATAAATTAAAAAATAAAAAATAAAAAATAAAGAAAAAAAGAGGATATAAGGGTAAATAAATTTATAATATGAACATATTTAAAATTTTATATTTCTTAAGTGAGGGTATAAGCGGAATAAAAAAATAAAAAGTTAGATTTTAAAAATAAGGAGAAACAAAACCTCCTCCCAAGAGCTTTTACTTAAAAGTTACTTTTTGAATTTTTATTCATAAAAAAAAAACTCTTCTTTTTTTAAGAGTTTCTAAAAAAATCCGTTCGGTGAGTTTTCTCTTTAAAAAGAAAAGAGAAGTAAAAAAAAAAAAAAAAACTCTACCAAATGGGTTCAGAAACAAATTTATATTGAAAAATATTAGAAAGTAAAATAAAAAAAAAGTAAGTTTAAAAATGTTTTTAAGTTTTTTTAAACGGTAAAATGCAACGGCCGATAATTTTTTAAAATTTTAAATTTATTAAATAAAAATATTTTACATGTATAAATTACTTAGAAAAAATGAGATCAAAATCAAAATTAATAAAATATTAATATAAGTTCATACAAGAATTCTTTTGTTATATGTGAATGAACCAATTATATATTTTGATAAACATAATTTTGTCATTTTTCAAAATCAATTCTCGTACTGTGACTTCCATCAATCTTTCAAAATTTTGACATTTTACTATTATTAATATTCTTACTATTATTGTGTAAGAGGGAGAAGAAAAAATTAATAATTTAGTTTTAATTAAATTCTTCTAAGCAAGTTGAGACCCCACCCGATACAAGGTGGATGCATTAATTGTTCCTTCCGCTCCTACTTGGAAGGAAAAGGTAAAATAAATTAATTTTATTTCTCAACTGTGGTTTGGAGAGATGGGAAGAGCAATGGGGGAGTAGAAGCAGAAACCTAAACATTCACAAAGTCGAAGAACCTCACACGAAACCATTGGTTGAGAAGTGAACATCAAGACGTATATCATAACCTTCTAACAAAGTATAATGCTACGATTGCATTTCCCCACAGCCAAAGGTGCCTCAAGAATTACACAATCTCTCCGAGGTTCATGTCTGAATGAAATGATGAACGCAAGACTGGTATTATTCTATATGGCAAAAAAATCCACAGTGGACGAGTAGTTTGCGTAGTTTGTGTTCTCATTCAATAACCCGGTGGAGCTTAGTCTCACAATGCCTGCATCTCCATGATTGTGTGAGCGTGACCACCATTTGCAGAGGATGTTGCGGAGTCACCGGTCCCATCGGTCTTCATTTCTTGAGGAGGGGGTGGGTTTACAATAGTCATTGGCATCACAATGTCATCTGACAGACGCCCCTTCATCTCCCTATGCTCCTGACACAAGGCGCACCAGTGCATGCAACAATGCACCAAACATGGATCGCAAGGTGAGTTCTGTGGCCAGTGCACATGAAATAAGTGTTAGTAATCTAATCGTCTGAAAAGAAGCACTACATCTTTTGCTTCCAATACAAAAGTCACAGACACCAAATCTTCATCTCATCGGCATCAACAGATTTTGTCTGTCACCTACTCATTATGGCTACACAATAGACATGTCTAAAACGCCATCACATTTTTTTTTTTTTTTTTTTTTTAATGGATTAATGCTACATGGACCCTCCCCCACCCCTCCCCATGTAGCTTGATTGGTCATTGAACATAAGCACAGGGTCGAACTTCTTAATCAAATAACAGTCCTGCATTTGGTCATTAAACATTTTTTGGGTCTAAATAACACCATTTTCCTTTTTGGGGGGTTGGGGAAGGGGGGATTGTTTCACAATGTAAAAGATCTTCGAAAGTTTGAATGATGCAAGTCAGTGTCCACAATCTGAAATCCTATAAGACAAAACCAGAGCTGTTTCTCCAACTTTTCTTATCAAAAAGTGGTCAGTGTTCTTGGTTCTTTCAACTTCAAGAAACGAGCTTGTAGGGATTTCATTAATGATATGTCCTGCTTATCATGGGCATTGGAATGTTCATATAAAATTGCTGTTTAACAAATACCTTAAGATGATATTTCTTCTGTAAAGCCTGCCGAACAAGACCGGTATATATGCCACACATCCACCAAGTAAATAGGAGACCTTCATAGATGAGGAATGACGTGCCTGGGTCTATACCATGAACCACTGCTGTAGCTGTAGCAAGTGCTATGCCACCTTCAACAAAAATAGCATGACAAATGCAAGGAGTGGTCCAGGGGGTATCTTCTCGCAATCCTTCAACATTTCGACCAAACAGAACACATGGGCAAAACAGTCCTGTCCAACCTAAAAAGAAATGGTTGAAAACAAATAAAATTGAGAAGGCAAAACGTTCCTACCCTGTACCGGAGAACACAGAATTTGAACAGAAAAAAATTCTCCATCACTATAACTGCAACAGTCAACAGATGTCAGCATGGAAACCCAACAAGGATTTGGAACTTACAACTGTCAGTATCTTCAGCACAGCCAAAAATCCCTGTTGTCCATGGTTCATTAGCCGGAGGTGCATAGCTTTCAGGCAATGGCTGTCCACATTCATGGCACTTTTGAACAGCCAACTGAACCCAAACACAGTATTGGTAAATTCAATTGGATCTTGACAGACGAGATTAATTACCAAATTACAGAAATCCAAATACTCAGAAAGACAAATTTGTTGTAAATGCGATATTGAGAAGGCAATATTGAAGAACTTGAACTATTTAAATTGGAGGATAGCCTATATTGAGAAGCCTAGTCCACCCTCTTTGCTCCTTTCCTCAATGTGTTATTTCCCTCTAGAGAAACAGTTTCAAGTAAAGTTTGAAGTCATATTTGCATGCCTAAACCTGAGAGGGCTATCATATTGAGTACCTTTTTGCCTATAGAGATTTGGGTATATAAATTACAGAAAAGTATTAAAAATCATAGCTAGAATTCAAATAAACACTCATTCTAAACTGAAGGGATTGATTTAGAGTTGGACCACGCCTTGAATAGGCTGAATATATAATGCATCCAATATGGCAGGACCAAAACAATAAAACTAGAAAAATGATAAAATTCCTTCAGAAAACAATTTTTGCAAATTATGCAATACTATTAAGTTACATATAGATGAAATCCTTCCCCCAAAAGAAAGATAGATGTTAATAGACAAAGAAACTTATTGAAAGGAAACTTTTCTGGAAGAGATGCTAGAAGGTTTGATTGTAACAGCAAAATTACCTTCAAGAATACATGTAGTAGGAAAGTAACAATTTGAGAAATAAAATTACTCCCATAAAAATTATATTTCCCCTCGTGTAATTATTAGGAGAAATTTTCACCTTTAGCAAATTTTTTTCATAATAATTTTCACATATTTCCCTCTAGAGAAATAGACTGGAGAAAAAAAGTCATCCAAAAAGGAGTAAAAACATAAGTTTTCATATTATTATTATTATTATTATGATGATGATGATGATGATGATCATCATCATCATCATCACCACCATCATCATAATCATTATTATTATTTGGCTTTCCCCTCCTTTTAACCTCCCTGTTGTAGGTAAATGTCACCCCGCCTTAAAGTTTGCGACGGAAAAAATTGTTTGCAAACATAGTTAAAAGGGGATGAAAAATTAGTGGTGTACCCCTCTCCCCACTTACACATCCTAAAAGGGGAAATTTCCACAATGAACTTGGATTAGATTTCGAGAAGTGAAAAACTAAAGTCCCACCAGAAGCAAGCCATGGGGACAAAATTCTGGAATGCGAGGGCCACATGAACTCATATATTAAACTTATAAACAAACATGATCAGGGGTAAGACATGAACTTTTGTAATTAATTTCACAAGTAGTAAGAGCATCAACGATCTTTATAGGCATGACGTAGCAAATCCAGGAGCAGCAAAAGAAAATGACAGCTTCATTTTTCCATTACGGGGGTCTAATAAAAAGCCTCTCGAGAGGAAAATACAAACCACTCATAAGGTGTTTAAAAGCTAACTCTAATTAGTGTCATCATATACGATGATTAGGTGCATATGGTGCAGGTGCCTCTTCCTTACAGATCGAAATTTGAACATGAGATGAATTCAAGCATCAACATGGATACATGAGCAAAAAACAAAAAACCCATGTATCATGAGGGTCTCGATTCAAGGACTGCCTACGACATTCATGCAGGTTACAGACTAATAAACCAAAATGAGACTATTTTAAGGTAAGGGCAGCAGCGAGAAAATCAACATGCCTAAAGCAGACAAAAAATTCGAATATCATACAGATCATGAAAAATCTGAGATTCTTTTGCACTTTTCTTCCCAACTAATACGGACGTTGCGGCAAGTGGTCAAATTATAGTCATAAACGAAATGATAATGCCTTTAGGATTCTTAGAATCAAATCCAAATATGGTAGACTAGAGATCAATAAGATCCACAACAACTGAACATGACCGATTCATTTGGAAATGAATTTCATAATTCGAGAGAGAGAGAGACCTGAGGAACTTCAATGGGCTGATTAAGTTCACCGGGCTTAATCTCCTCGATAGGGGATTGTTCTTGATCTTTTGTTAGCTTCACATAACTCGGCGTCCTTCCTCCCTCCGCCATCTCAACTCTGATCAGAATTCTGAATCCGACGGCAGCAAAACCCTAATTTCAGACTGGTTGACTTTTACTTCTTTTTTCTCATTTCTTTTCCCGTGTTTCTCTGGGCAGGCAAGACCAGTCCATACGCTGATTAGGATTGGCTTTTCTTACCTAGGATTTCTCAATCGCGTGCTCCGGTGTTTGAGTTCGGTCCTACGTTTAAGGTATAGACTTTTCGAACCGACAAAGAATTACGCGAGGAATTGACCTTTTTATTAAAAAAAAAAAATAAAGAATCGAGAAAATTAATTCGTAAAATGGTTGTCATCTGTTACGTATTCAACACACAATATATGCGATTAAATATATATTATATGTTTAATATGTGATATATAGTTAGAGAAAAGAAGAGAGTAGAAGAAAAGTTGAAGAAAAATCTATTGGATTAAATATATATTACATGTTTAACATATAATTTATACTTTATTGTATGTTTAAGATATGATAAAACAGGTTATTATTAAATATGTGATAGATAAGGATCATTTTATAAATTAATTTTTATTTTAAAAATTTTTTTGAAACGAAAGGTTAATTGCATCATAACTCACCGACAAAGAATAATCAACGTTTGGTAACGTGTGTTTTTACTTTCTTAATTTCCCCGGATAATTGCACACGTATTGATCAACCAAAAGAAAAAAAAAAAAACACCAAATAATGAAAAATATATGTGCATATATAAATATACAAAGTCAACCAGACTTCTAGTTTGCTAGATTATATAAATACGTCAATCACAACACACGTCAATAGTCCCTTGTAACCCTCTAGTTTACTTTATTAGATTACTCATAAGAGTTTAAAATTTTGCAACTTGCTTGTATTTAGTTATGTAATGGTATCGATTCAGCTCAATATGTATATATATTATTTGTTCGATTATAAATTTTTTACTTATTTCTTTTTGACATAATTTCAAATAAGTAATTTCAATTCAATGTGTGTATATATTATATATTGTAAACTTCATTTCAAACTTTATACCTTTATCATCGTGTCTTAATTTTTATAATGTAATATTTTGTTCATAATTTTTTGTTGATCTACTATTAGTGAAATATTTAAAAATAAATGTTTATATTAGTCACTATTTAATAATCAACTTGTCAACTAAACCATGCAATTTAAAATGAAAAAAATGTTAGGTTGCAGTTTGGAAATTTAGTCACTGGTTCAAGTTGGGTTGAGGTTGATTTTCTTGTATAAACCCACTCGACCTGCCGATGTTCACTCTATTAAAAAATATATATATATATATATATATATATATATATATATATAAATTTTAAACTTTTACCCTATAGGGGCTTCATCATCAGAGAAAAAGAGGGCATGTTGGCAATCATCTGCACGGCACGGGCACCAGCCTAGACAGCAATTTTGGTTATAACTTTCTCTCTCATGAGACTTTGGTTCCTCTCTCTATCGCCCACTCTTGTCGGCCGATTAATGTCGCACTTTTATTTGCATATGTTGTTTCACTTACTTTTTCGCTTACTCCCTCGTGATGGGCAGGGCAACCTCTTCGTTTTTTGACCTATTCTCCATCTTAACCATTCCCAAGAATCACCCCCATTTGCAAAATTGGAGTGGTGATTAACAAACTTATGACATCCTATATTGAATAACTACGATCCTTATTTGATAATGAAGTGTGGTATGATAATTAAAATTGCACTATTCTTTTTTATGGGATGTGGCCCAAAAATCAAAACTAAGAGAGTGAATTCTTAAAAGACCCTGCGAAGGACGCTCACGGATCAATCTATCGAAGGACCTTAGTCGTCCGGCTCAATCTATCGAAAGACCTTAGTCGCCTGGGTCAATCTACCGAAAGGTCTTAGCCGTCCGGTCCTCTCGAACAATGATCTCCGAGCAATAGATAGTCGCCTCGATCGGGAAAGTGAATAGCTGCATACCAATCGGACGAGTCCTGATTGACCTTTTATCAGTTGAGCAACCAAACGATGGGCGACACCCCTATCGATTAAAAAGGAAGATCAGAATTTCCTTGATTTCAATTTCTTATTTCATAACAGTTTCAAAATTTTTCAAATAAGGAAAGCATCCCCCGAAGAGAAAGTTTTCCCGATATATGAGAATCGTGATCAATTCGTAATATTGACTTTCGAGATTTCCGGATCAGTTCGATAAGGAAGGTATGGTAGAAGTCCCTCAACTGTGCACAACTCTCACATGTATAAGAGATCTCAAAAACTCTAGATATGAGGTACGCTCTAAAGGCCTAACACTCTGGACACAGGGAATAATTTTTTCATAACTTTCAATCTGTTTTCTTCTAATCGAAAACCGCTCTTTACTGACTTGAGCGATGGAGTTTTCCCGTCGGAGCACCTTCCGGCGGTTTTTGCATGTGAATCCGCCCATCGATAGCTACTGTTCGAGTCAAGAAGGAGCCGGTATCTGTGGAGCCATAACCCACCTCCATCAGATTGGCGTCGTCTGTGGGAAACAGATTAGAGTAGTTTTTGTTGTTTCAACAATTATACCTCCGAGAACTAGAGCGCCTTCAAGAGTCGTCCCTTCTGTTGAAGGGCGAACTGCCACACTTTTTGAAACCACTCCTCTTACGGCACCTGATCCAACCACTCGCGATCAAACAGCTCCCATGAGATCACCTCATCAAGAATTGCCCTTACAACCTACACTCCCTGTCCAACCCATGGCTGACCCTATTCCAGAGCGAGTCAATCGCCCCAGATGGAAAGGCTGGAATCCAAACTTCAGGATGTGAGCAGACAACTGGAGGACTTTAGTCGCGCCCTCAGACCTGAAGTCCAATCATCTGTTGGGGGATCTAGACGTCTCCAGTGACGACCATTGCCCCCATGTGGGGAAGCATCTGAAAACTCCAGACCAGTCCCTGATGATCTTTGAAAGCAGGTCGAGCAACTGATAGCCGAGAAACTAAAGTGAACCAACTCTCAGGGAGACCAAATCCCCTCTTATTCTTACGCTTCACCGTTTGACTCCAAGATCTCCTCAGAGCCTATACCTCGCAACGTGCTCCTGCCTCCCATGGAGAGATACAATGGGACAACAGACCCCTGAGATCATACGGCCCATTTTATAACCGTAATGATCTCCAGGGACATGCTCGACCCAGTTATGTGCAAAAACTTTCCCACTACTCTCTCAGAAAATGCACTTACTTGGTTCAATTCTCACCCACCGTCGAGTATAAAGACCTTCTCTCAGTTACACGAACAGTTCAAGTCACATTTTGTGATAAGTAGGGGAGTCAAGAGGAAATCCACCGCCTTGTTATCGCTACACCAATATAAAGAGTAATCCCTAAGGAATTTCCGGGAAAGGTTCAAGGAGGAGATGATGAGGGTCCATTCTTTGAATCATTCAATCGCATTGACTGTGCTATTAACCGGTCTGCGGCCCTTCGATATGAAGGTGTCTATCACAAAGAAACCACATGCTACCATCCAAGAATTTTACGCAATAACTGAAAAGTACATTGCTGCTGAGAACGCTGAAGCATCCGATCATAGAAGAGATCGGACTACCCGTAAAGAACGGAACCAGTCACCCCGGAGGTCTTCGCCTAGGAGAAACCAAACAAAACCTCCTCCTTCAAGGAGATACCACAACTACACCCCACTGAGTGAAACCCCTGGCCAGGTCTTAGCCCTTATCAGAGACAAGCCATACGTTCGATGGCCCCCACGATCAACCGAGGATGATTCCAGCAAGAACAGAATGAAATACTGTCACTTTCATCGTGACTACGGTCACACAACCGATGATTGCAAGAAATTAAAAGACGAATTGGAATTCCTAGTACGTAAAGGAAGACTATGGGAGTTCGTCGTCGGGAGGGAAAGAAGTCCTCCTACTGGTTACCGGTGTGAACCGCCACAACGTAACCAAGAGGAAGAACGCCAAGCTGCTCGACCTCTGACGGACCGAAAGGATAAGGTAATTGTTCAGGTCCGCAATGGACCAATAGAAAATGAGGCTAGGTGCCTAATCACACCAATTTTCTATTACCCAAAGGCAATTCACCCTGCACCACAAGAAATCCTAGCAGCGAGCACCAATAAATAACAAGGTGAAAAAAAGTCAGTCATCGATTTTACCGACGAAGATCTTATTGGGATCAACTTGAACTGGCACGATGCCCTCGTGATGACCGCCAAAATTGGACAATTTGAGGTTTGAAAGATTTTTTTCGATCAAGGAGTAGGCTGTAATCTCCTATATCGGGATGCTTTTGGACAAATGAAATTCACTCATGTCGATCTTTAGCCCCACACGGGCCCAGTTAAAGGACTCTCGGGTGAGTGGATATATCCCGAGGGTATTTTCTCTCTCCCGATCACCCTTGGAACAGCTCCTAATCATGCGACGACACCCGTCATGTTTAATGTGGTAAACCTCCATTCGCTCTACAACATCATCTTGGGCAGAGCAGGTCTAAACACCTTGGAGGCTTTGTCTAACACCAAACATTTGAAGATCAAGTTTAGAACATCGTCGGGGATTAGGACTCTATCGTGTGAGCCGGAGCATTTTATTTCCACTCCTAAATAGCCATCGAATTTTATTGTTGGTATTTTTCAAAACTGCAAAGATATTTCCCACGTTCTTGAAATCACTTGTTAACGGACCTTTTACATCTTCATGTCCTGATCCTATCACTCGAAGGGTCTCAGTCGCCCAGGATCTATCGTTCGTACGCATCGTCAATAGGGGATGTAACTCCCCGGACGGGTGGACGCGGCCCAATCATTTAAAAATTTCCTATCGCTCGGAGGGTCTTAGTCGCCCAGGATCTATCGTTCGTACGCGTCGTCAATAGTGAATGTAACTCTCCAAATTAGTGGACGCGGCCCAACATTTAAAAATTTTCTATCGCTCGGAGGGTCTCAGTCGCTTAGAATCTATCGTTCGTACGCGTCGTCAATAAGAGATGAAACTCCTCGGACGGGTGGACGCGACCCAACCATTTAAAAATTTCCTATCGCTCGGAGGGTCACAGTCGCCCAAAATCTATCGTTCGTACGCGTCGTAAATATGGGATGTAATTTTCCGGACGAGTGGATACGACCATAATTTCTAAAGTCTCTAATCGACCGAAGGGTCTCAGTCGCCCAAATCTTCCGAATGAATATGTTGCTAATATGGGATGAACCCCCGAACGGGCGGACATGGCCCTAAAGTCTCTAATTGATCGAAGAGTTTCAGTCGTTCAGATCTTCCGAACGAATGTGTAGCTAATATGGGATGGAACTCCTCGAACGAACGGACACGACCCTAATTCCTAAAATGTCTAATCGATTGAAAAATCTCAGTCGTCCAGATCTTCCGAACGAATGTGTCGCTAATATGGGATGGAACTCCCGAACGAGCGGATACGGTCCTAATTTCTAAAGTTTTTAATAGACCGAAGGGTCTCAGTTGTCCAGATCTTCCGAACGAATGTGTCGTTAATATATGATGAAACTCTCTGAACAAGCGGATACGGCCCTAATTTCTAAACTCTCTAATCGACCAAAGGGTCTCAGTCGCCCAGCTTTTCTGAACGAATGTGTCGCTAATATGGGATGGAACTCCCTGAACGGACGGATACGACCCTAATTTCTAAAGTCTCTAATCGATCAAAGAGTCTCAGTCGTCCAGATCTTCCGAACGAATGTGTCGCTAATATGAGATGGAATTCCCTGAACGGACAGATACGACCCTAATTTCTAAAGTCTCTAATCGACCGAAGGGTTTCAGTCGTTCAGATCTTTCAAACGAATGTGTCGCTAATATGGGATGGAACTCTCCGAACGGGCGGACACAACCCTTATTTCTAAAGTCTCTAATCGGTCGGTAGGCCTCATTCACCCGAGCCTTTCAAGGAAATATCTCCGAATCGATCTCCTAAGAACAGGCCAAAGGAGCCTTGATTTCAAGAGCTTTCAATAACACACTAGAACGAGCGCATCATCAGAGGAGATTCTCTCGATCTCGCTCGCCTAGCAAAATATCAGAAATTCTTTGATAATTATTACATTTCAATAAATCAGAGGGTAAAAAATTCTCATTTCACAAAATTACGAAAGAACGGAAGGGACACAAGAAACAGCAGGAGCAGAATTCGAATCCGCTGATCCTTTAAGAGGGGCCAGAGTTTTGTACCGATCAATCTCTCGAAAAATCTCTTCGGCACATTTTAGGCGCTCATGCAACTTAGGCTGAGAAAGTTGTAGGGCGACAATATCTTTGGCAGCAGAAACCTTGAGGTCAGCTATCTTATGTTCAGCCCTTCAAAGGGATTCTTCTCGTAAACGGGTTAACGTTTCAGCGGCTATTAACCGCGTTTTCCGAGCACATGCATCTGTTTCCAATTCCTTACAACGAGCTTGAACCGAAACAAGGTATTCCCGAAGGCGCTTGATCTGTCTGTCTTTGACCTCTCAAATGGTCTTTTTTTGGTTTTCCAAAGCGTCCTTCAGCGCCAATACTTGGTCACTCATACGGAAAAATTGTTCATCCCACTTAGCCCTCAACTTTCTTTGAAACTCAAACAGCGTAGAAGTCTGGAAAAAAGACACAATGATCAGAGTCACGAGACAGTAAAGATCAAATTTCAACTCGCACAAAGAAAATATTTACTGTAAGGCAAAGAGATTGGATAGCCCTGTCTGTACACTCGAGAGACATCTTTCGGAGGACGAACCTCGAATGAAGTTGGAAACGCTTAGCCAACTGTAACCCCTCCTGTGGATCAACAAGATTGAAATTGTGGCCTCCCATGAAGACCGCCATTGATCCTTCTTCGGAACTCCGTCCTTCTCCAATCAAAATAGGTGGAGGAACACCATAGTCATTTGGTACATCGACCAAAAGACATCGAGACCCACGATGGGACTGTCCTGAAGTTTCGTCCGAAATGAAAACGGAAGGTTGCGTCACCGGAGATTCTTCCGACCTTTGCTCTTGAACTGGAATATTCTTAGTCATTTCGAAGAATCCCTCGTCGGAACCGCCTCCTTCTCCAACCCCGGTCGACGCACTAAAGGTTTCGCCAACTATATGACCCCCTCCAGTTTTAGAATGTTCTTGGGACAACACATGCTCTCCAAATTCGGCTTGCCCTTCTTCCCTAGCAGGTGGACTGGGCGCCCTAGTCTTAGACTTTTTCCGTCGGGACTCAGGGGAAGCATCAACCGCCTTCCTCTTTGCATGAGACCGCATTTCCCACTCAGTAGAAATTTCATCAAGAAAACAGGTATCAATGTCCAACACAGTGTCGACCAAGTCTTTCCCTGTTGCTCCAGCAGAAGGGGTTTGGTGATTAGGCTTGACTCATCCATGAGAAGACCGGATAGTATCAACATGTCGTCTCTCACCAAACTATCCACCCACAAACTCCTACAACTGACCTCACAATAACGGGCCATTGCACGCAGAAAACGGGAGTGGGAAGAAGAGATAGGATTTTTTTGTTCAGAAATGGCACCTGGTTAGCATCCGGAAATACAGAAAGGAGATTCCTGTTCAAAAATCTTACGAAGAAGAACTTCTACATCTAGTGCTTATCCTCAGACTCACTATAGAAAAACTTATAGCGAGACTCTCGACGAGTCTAGAGTTTATACCAACCGTGAGTGGATCCTTTGGAGCTACATCGCCCCAAGGAATACAGAGCCCCTAAAATCTCCAGATCGAAACGAATACGAAAAAACCCTAATAAGAAAATTAGGACAATCACAAATCGCCAAACACTTGGGATGAGCAGCGAAGGGTGAATGTTCCAATACCTCAAGATCTCCGTCAGTGGGCTCGTATATGGAATCTTCAAACCATATTTCATACACTGTTTATACATTGAGACACAACCCTCGGGGGGCAAGACTCGCTCTATCCCCTTCGCAAGGTAATACAAATTCGAAATCACTTCTGAAAGACATTTTCTTCCGGACTTCTATCGACATTTTTTTGCTGAAAGAGAAAGCTTTTTTGTGAAAAAAAGAAAATGAGTATTTTCTAAAAAACGAAGACTCTTACAAAGCGTATAAAAGACGGTTCGTGGAAATCGAAGCGGTGAATGTCAAAGTAAAAAGGGACATTCTTTTTCGAGGATTGTCACTCATGGCGCTTTTTCTTCCGAGAAGTCCATGAGTCGGGAGCAAATGATGAGACGTGACCCAAAAACCCAAATCAAGAGAGTCAATTCCCAAAAGACCCCGCGAAGGGCGCTCACGGATCAATCTACCGAAATGTCTTAGTCGCCCAGGTCAATCTACCGAAGGGGTTTAGTCGCCCAGGTCAATTTATCGAAGGGTCTCAGCGACTTGGGTCTCTCGAACAATGCTCTCCGAGCGATAGATAGTCGCCCCGATCGGGCAAGCGAATAGCCGCATACCAATCAGACGAGTCCCGATTAACCCTTTATCAGTCGATCAACCAAACGATGGGCGCACCTCTATAGATTATAAAGGAATATCAGAACTTTCTTGATTTCAGTTTGTTATTTCATAACAGCAATTCCAAAATTTTTCAGATAAGGAAAACATCCCTCCCGAAAAGGAAGTTTTCCCGATATATGAGGATCGTGATCAATTCGTAATATTGATTTCCGAGATTCTCGGATCAGTTCGATAAGAAAGGTAGGGTAGAAGTCCCTCAGCGGTACACAACTTTCACAGGTATAAAAGATCTCAAAAACCCTTGACGTGAGGTACGCTCTCTAGGCCTAACACTCTGGGTACATAGAATACAAGGAACAACTTTCCCATAACTCTCAGGCTGTTTTCTTCTAATAAAAACCGCTATTTACTGTCTTGGGCGTCAGAGTTTTCCCGTCGGAGCACCCTCTGATGGTTTTTGCAGGTGAATCCGTCCATCGACGGCTACTATTCGAGTCAAGAATGAGTTGATATCTATAAAGCCATAATTCACCTCCATCACTTTTCATAGATTTAGAGAATTAAACCGATAGTTTAATCCATAAACTCGATCATTTTTAATATTTTTTTAATATATATTAAGATTTGAACATGAAATTATCATGTTGGGGAAGGAATAGTGACTATTAGGCTGTCCCCTTGGGATATTATATTTGACAATTCACTACTTGATTTTAGTAATATTGTTTAAAGTAATACAAGTAAATATATGTATGTTTATATGTATGAATATTTAAAGATGTATAGATTTGGAATATGATACTATATTGATTAATATGTTAAAAAACATTAATATTAAATTTTTAATGATAGTTTGTATTAGTAAAATATTAAAATTTTTCTAAATTAATTAAAAATATCTAATTTTAAATATATAAAATTACATAAAATTAAGTTCACTTAATTTTTAACTCATTTGAATTTTTTGGTTTTATTTGTTTTGAACCGGTGAAAATACACAAATTAAAGAATGATTTTCACCGGGGATAGACCATACTACGAGTATGCCTTGATCCTTTTATTATTTTTAGTTTTTGAAATTACCAATTTAATTGTTTACGTAAAATTTAAATAAAATTCAGATTTTTATTTTATTTTCAAATTTAATATTGCTAGTCTATTTCTGTCTCATCCTTGCATCCAAACACGGGCTTTCACCTTCATTGAAACGCAAAACCGCACTCCCTTCTTGCATCGCAGATCCGATCTGCAAAATTCAAACGGAGTCTTGCAAAGATGATGGTCGACTTAGGACCATTCTCAGACGAGAAATTCGACGTAAAGAAATGGATAAACAACGTTTGCGAGAGTCGACACCAAGAAGAGGAAGTCGAGAAGCATTTGGTCGACACCGAAATGAAGCTCCAGATGATGTCGGAGGAGATCGCCGCTTCCCTCGAAGAGCAGAGTGCCGCCGCTCTCCTCCGCGTTCCTCGGGCCACTCGCGACGTTCTCCGC
The DNA here is from genome assembly GCA_037126225.1 of Dillenia turbinata. Taxonomy (NCBI): domain Eukaryota; kingdom Viridiplantae; phylum Streptophyta; class Magnoliopsida; order Dilleniales; family Dilleniaceae; genus Dillenia; species Dillenia turbinata. The sequence continues at coordinate 17,985,710 of JBAMMX010000015.1, read as the reverse complement.
CTCCGTGATGACGCCGTCTCTCTCCGCCATTCCGTCTCCTCTATCCTCCAAAAGCTTAAGAAGGTCTGACCATGTAAACCGGCTTAATTTCATATTTCTTCTTCGCCCCTAGGGTTTAATTTGGGCAATTGATCCTCCAAAATTTAATTCTGCGATGAATGGAGATTTATTCAGTTAATTTTGTGTAAACTGAATAGCATTTTCAATCTCTCTCTCCCATTTTGTTATATATGCCTATGCAGGCAGAGGGATCATCCGCAGAGTCTGTAGCGGCTCTGGCGAAAGTTGATATTGTAAAGCAAAGGATGGAAGCGGCTTATGAGACATTACAGGTAATCATATGAATGGCATATGAAAATTTTAGAAAAGTATAAGTTAAGGTGTAATGCATATAATGCACATTTTAGTACTTTGTGCAATTCACACACATATAAGAAAGAGAAATTGACTGTATTATGCAAAGGGGCACAACACAAAATGCATTTGGATTTGGGTGATAATTTTCAGGGAGGGTGGGAGATACAATTTTTAGGGAGCTGAGAACATTTTATAATAATTTGGAACTATATATGTGTGCGTGTGCGCGCACACATATTCCTCAAAATTTCAGGGGGGACAGCTGCCCCTGCTTGCCCCCTCCGTTCACCCCTGATTATGCATAATTTTGTGTTTGTGCATTTTTAGAGTAATGTGTGAGCCAGGGTTTCTGACAATTTGCCATAATGGAAGGAAGCAAATTCGCTATGCAACGCACAACCATTTTAATGTCTCTTATTCACAGGATGCTGCTGGTTTAACTCAATTGAGTTCTACAGTGGAGGATGTTTTTGCTAGTGGGGATCTTCCTCGGGTTGCGGAAACCTTGGCCAACATGAGGCATTGTTTGTCTGCCGTTGGGGAGGTAATATATTTTACAATCAATGGTCTTACAACAAGGAATAGGTTACTTCTCCAGGTCATGGTTAGATAATAGCTTGCAAATTGATGGTCTGATTTGTGTTTCCTGCTTCTCCAGGTTGCGGAATTTGCAAATGTTAGGAAGCAGCTTGAAGTCTTGGAGGATAGGCTGGATTCAATGGTCCAACCCCGCTTAACAGATGCCTTTTCTAATCGCATGGTATCCTTTTCTTCTGAATTTGTTTTATGGGTACTTAATTCCAGCTGTGAACCTCTAATTTTTGTTTGATCTATCGGGAGTTGAATTTTTATGTATATATATCCTATTGAAAATATTTAGGTTGATGTTGCTCAAGATTTACGTGGAATTCTCATTCGAATTGGAAGATTCAAGTCTTTAGAGTCGCATTATACAAAAGTTCACCTCAAACCTCTAAAGCAGCTGTGGGAAGATTTTGATGCAAGACAACAATCTAATAAACTTTCAAATGAAAATAACGAGTCCGAGAGGCTATCAAGCAGTAAAGAGGATCAATCAGCTTTGCCAACAGTTCCATTTTCCAGTTGGCTACCAAGTTTCTATGATGAATTACTACTCTATCTTGAACAAGAGTGGAAGTGGTATACTTCTCAGGCCTTTTCCCCGTTTCCCTATTTTGTTTGCCTAATAGCTTCATGGGGATGTATGCGCAAGTTATCCAAAGTCTCAATGCGAACTGCAAAGTCTCATCTTATTTCTTCAATTCATTCTCAAAACACTAGCATCATTTCCTAAGTTTTTGGGGAAATATTTCGAAAATGTGAGTTATAAGTGTTCCACTTTTCTCATGTCTCCAGGTGCATGCTTGCTTTTCCTGATGATTATAGATCTCTTGTCCCAAAGCTGCTGATTGAATTGATGACATCAGTTACTGCAAGTTTTGTTTCCCGCATCAATATTTCAACTGGAGAAGTTGTTCCTGAAACAAAAACATTGGCTAAAGGTCTGTGCTTTTGCGTTTTGCCTTTTGGGTGTGCATGTTATATTTTCCATGGTTTGGTTCTTTAATAGCATCTCTCTCTTCAAAACATCCCTTTCTTTCACATCCTCTGATTTCCAGAAATGACTCCCACAGTTTAGGGTCTAACTCATAGCATTTGGCATGTGCCCTACATCCAATTTCCGTGTCCCTGTTTGTAGGTTGTTCCAACAAGGGAAAGTCTTTCCTACATCTAGATATTCTTAAAACTAAGCAGAGCAGATGACTTGTAGGTGCAATTGTCCTATCAACCGATTAATTTAGGCCAATTGTTATCTCATATACATTGGAGGTTTTTTTTTTGGGGGGGGGGGGCTCTAGGAAGAAATCTAACTTTTCTAGAGAGTGTTGTCTGTCTATATTCCATACCAATGGAATTGGCTGGTTGTCCTATGAATAGGATATTGCTTTGATTTTGCATGGTGTTTTATGCCTAACGGAGTCATTTACATTTCAAAACTGAACGGCTCCATTTTTTTCCAACTTCTTTTGGTGCATTCTCTGATGAATAACTTTTTTGAATGGTCATCTGCCACTGCCTCCTGCCAACAGTGACACTTCCTTTGGTTTTTAAGCATTGGACTTCCAACACCACTCATTAAACCAACATCTTTCCCCCCCCCTTAATCTTTCTCATATTTGTCTCTCAAATAACCGACCCCAATTGTTGGGATTAAGGCTCGGATTGTTATCCTTTAAGCATTGGACTTCAAGAGATTGAGATTTTTGATGTCTGGCAACTTGTGCCTCTCTCCTTTAAAAAGTGGATTAATGTCTTCCATGCCTCAGATACACAGCCAGCACCTATGCGATCACTATTTAGTGCCAAGTTCTCTCCATTATCAATTTTTCTTTGATTTTAAGTTGTGCTGCATTTCCTGGCCATTTTACAAGTTTGTTTGTTTCTTTCTTTTTTTTTCTTTTTTCCCCCCATATGAATTTCTTGCACATCTTATCATTAGTTTCATGTTGCTAAATTCAGGTATCTTAGATATTGTATCTGGGGATATGCCAAAAGGAATCAAGATCCAGACTAAGCATCTTGAAGCTCTGATTGACGTACACAACATGACAGGTACATTTGCCAGGAATATTCAGCACCTTTTTTCAGAATCTGATCTGCAGATTTTGCTCGATACCTTGAAGGCTGTATACTATCCTTATGAATCATTCAAACAAAGGTAAGATAACTTAAATTTACTCAAATAGTTAATTATTTAGTCTATGCAAGTGTCGACGTTGCCATTTTTATCTACTGAACAAATGTCATCTGGTGTACTGGGTAGTGGCATGTACCTTTTCTTTTTTCCCCCTCCTTTCCCTTGATTTGATGTATTGATTGCAGAGACAAAACTAATAGGGTCCCTGTCCCTCATATGACAATTATTGAGGCAAAAATGGGATACCGTGTCAGAAAATAACAGTTCATATGAAAACATTGGGGAATTAAACGAAGAATTTTAGCACTCTGTTTATGTGATACTCAAATTCAATGCTCCCCTCCGACCACTACGGTAGCTAGCTCTTTTGTAACCTTGTTTTCCAAGTCATAGCAGTAAGAAGACGACAACTTTGCACGCCAACATAGTTGCTTAGAGCATGAGCATATCCTGTCTAATTCTGGGAACTTACCTGAACTGAAATCTTGCACCTTTTGCCTATGTTCCATTCTCGCAACTGATACAGTTGAGCTATTAACCTTTGCAGCTGCATCATAATCTATGCCCCTACCCCCAAGACAGCCATATTTTCTAGTCCAAAGACAAATTACCTTATTTTTTTTTATTTATTTTTTTCTGGTGCTTCGATAATTTTTCATCCTTCAATAATTTTTTTTTTTTCTTTGTCTAGAATGAGATATCATGGTGCATATTTTTTGTAAATGATATAATGTTAGTCGATGAAATTAGGGATGATATTAGCATTAAAATGGGGTTATGGAGGAACACACTAGAAACCAAATAATTTAGATTAAGTCGATCAAAACTAAGTATATGAGATATATGTTTGATGGTAGTCATAAGTATGATGGAGAAATGATTAAGTTAAGAGAGCATAATATATCAAAGAGTGAACGTTTTAAATATTCTTGATCTATTATTTACAACGCTGGCAACATAGATAGGAATATGAATTATAGGATCCAAGCGGTTTAGATGAAATGGAGAAGTGCATCTGGAATTCTTTGCGATCGCATAATACCATTATGGTTGAAGTAAAGATTTATAGAAGCGCAGTAAGATCTGCATTATTATATGGCATCAAAAGTTAAGGCATTAAACAACACCACCACCACAACAACAACTACTACCTGAGCCATTAAACAACAAGAACATAAAATGGCTGTAGTTAAAACGAGGATAATCTGTATATGTAGTAAAACTAGAAAAGATACTAAATTGAGAGTTAAAACTAGAAAAGATACTAAATTGAGAGTTAGTTTAATTATGAATAAGATGAGAGAATATCATTTAAGATTGTGCAACAAAAGGCCAAAGATACACCAGTTAAGAGGAGTGAGATTTTAAATGTAGGAGATTTAGTGCAACTTCGGATAAACTGTTGAAAACATTAATGTAAATTATTCGTAAGGATATAAGTGTTAAGGGTTTAGTTGAGTAAATGATTTTAAATAGTAATGAATGGTGTGGGAGAATTTGAACCAGTTGAATTAGTACACTATTATTATTAATATTATTATTAAAGTTTAAATGGATTTTTTTCGCTCTCTTTTCTCCTATATTGGTCTCAAATGGTCAACCCTAAAATTTAGAATTAAGGTTCAATTTGTTGTTTGTTATTGTTTGCTTTGATAATTTTTCAATTATTATAGTTTCTCTTTCCTATTGTGCTGTTTTCTCATGGCATTTCTTGATGATTTTGATATCATACCATATGTATTTGACCTGTGTTCTAGGTATGGACAAATGGAGCGTGCTGTCCTTTCTTCTGAGATCTCTGGAATAGATCTCAGAGGTGCTGTTGCACGTGGTATTGGAGCCCAGGGAATTGAACTCAGTGAAACAGTTCGAAGGATGGAAGAGTCAATTCCTCAGGTCATTCTGCTTTTCGAAGCTGCTGTTGAGAGGTGCATCAGCTTGACTGGTGGTTCTGAGGCTGACGAACTAATCCATGCTCTAGATAACATAATGTTACAATACATTTCTAGTCTTCAAGAGAATCTGAAATCTTTAAGAGCTGTTTGTGGAGTTGATAAGACCAATGAGGGTGTAAATATGAAGAAAGAAATGGGATTGGACAGAAAGGAAGGAACTCAGAAGGCTCATAAAGTAGACATGATCTCAAATGAGGAAGAGTGGTCTATTGTCCAAGGTGCGTTGCAGATACTCACTGTGGCAGATTGCCTAACAAGCAGATCCTCTGTATTTGAAGCTTCCTTGAGAGCAACTCTTGCCAGACTTAGCACAAGCTTGTCTGTTTCTGTTTTTGGTTCAAGCCTTAATCAGAATCAGACACATGATGCAACTGAAGACAAAAGTGAATTTTCTTTGGCTGGAAGAGCTGCGTTGGATGTGGCAGCTGTGCGGCTTGCTGATGTTCCTGACAAGGCTAGAAAGCTCTTTAATCTTCTTGAACAGGTAAGTTGTACCAATAGAGGTCTTCTACTTTGATTCAAACATATCTTATGGAAAACAAGCAAAATCACATAAAGGAGTTGGAAAGTACTAAACCATTGCATTTCTTATTACATTTCTGACATCCCCATGCATGATAGTCTAGGACTTGGTGTTTCACAGTAGTTGCTCTTACAATTTGCACATGCATATGAGGTTCGACATTCATGGCTTTCCTTTGTGCAAGGAAAAATTTCATCGATTAACATTTATGTCTTTCATTCATTATCTGACTTTCATGTCAAGCAGTCCAAAGATCCTCGTTTCCATGCCCTACCACTTGCATCACAAAGAGTTGCAGCATTTGCTGATGCGGTAAATGAACTTGTCTATGATGTCCTCCTATCTAAAGTACGGCAACGCCTTAGTGAAGTGTCTCATCTGCCGATCTGGTCCTCGGTGGAGGAACCCAGTGCTTTCCCTCTCCCAAGCTTTAGTGCATACCCCCAGTCTTACGTCACCAGCGTAGGTGAATACCTTCTCACTTTACCCCAACAGTTGGAACCACTAGCCGAGGGCATCTCCGACAATGACGATAGTACTGATGAAGCTCAGTTTTTTGCAACTGAATGGATGTTCAAGGTAAGCTATGTCTCAACTCTTAAAAGGGCTTTTTCATTCCAGGATAGATATGTGGTAACATAACCTTGTCCTGCCACTTTAATTGAAACATAAGCACCAGATCCTAATGTTATTTCAAGTAGTGAATCAATTAATCACTGGGGAACCCAGGTCCTTTAATCAGATTTTCTTGTGATCATGGTGCATTCTGATGACGAGTACTAAACCCAAACTGACAGGAACAACCCGTGATTAGAATTTACTTATTGTTAATTTAGATAGAGAATCCTAGGATTTTCTCCGGTCAAGAGGCTAGCAGTGTTTTGAAATCATACTATTCCTTCAAGACTCACCAAATTTTTTGTTGTGTTGATTATCATGAAGGTTGCGGAAGGTGCAACAGATATTTACATGGAGCAGCTGCGGGGAATTCAGTATATCACAGACCGAGGTGCACAACAATTGGCAACTGATATTGAATATTTGAGCAATGTGCTTTCCGCCCTATCAATGCCAATCCCTCCAATCCTCTCCACATTCCAAACATGTCTTTCGACCCCAAGAGATCAGCTCAAATATCTTCTGAAATCTGATTCTGCAAACCAGCTTGACGTGGCTACAGCAAACCTTGTGTGTAAGATGAGGCGTGTGAGTTTAGAATAGGGTGTATATATATAATAATATCAAGCGGTCTTTTTGCCCGTTGTTATGGAGCTCAATGGACCTTCATCAGAAATCTGCTCATGGTATACATGACAGTAGATGATGCAATGCTCGCCTTGACAGAGACAGGTGGTAAACGTCATCATGTGGATGATGCTACAAACGTGGAAAATATCTTAGTGTGATCTCAGATTGAGTTGTTCGTGGGTAGAAATTTTATTTGTTGGTGTTTTAAAGTGCGTCCCACAGATTTGTTTTTATGCCTTCTATTTGGACAATATTTGTAGCCTACCCATTCGTAATTCTAGTCGTGAAATTCAAAGCCGCAATGTCAAAAAGAACAAAGAATTCCATTAAAGAAAGAAATAAATCTTTCTCGCCACCATGTACCCTTCATTTATAATTTTACAGGCTGATTTTGCTACTCAACATTTTGAGTTAAAAACTTTTGTACTCCCGACATTCTATCCACTCTCAGACCCGAAAAGGGTCGCTTTATTATCTTATAAACATATAATTTTACATATAAATGGGGCAGAAAAAGCACAACGATCTCAAAACAGCCAGCCAATCATGACACACTGGAAATGAAGAGCTAATACAGTCTTCATATTTAATTGGTCCTATAATAGTTCCACCACTGCTAAGAATGGGGCTGATCGTAATCAAACCACAGCCAATCGAGTCTGTTTACAATGTACACCCAGACAGCTTAATCAGGAATATGAAATATTTACCTCAATATCTTTGGGAATCTTGTAAGAAATGATATCCAATCTACAACCCTGTGGATTTTATAAGAGGACCTGCATGCAATCAAAGGAAATATATCTGACAAAATGAGCCAGATCGAACATGGGACCAAGCGAGCTTCAATGCTCAACTCATATTTTCTGCGGCCCCAGCTACCGTCATTTGGAAGCTGCTTGCAAAAAGCCAAGGCCATGACTAATTTGAAGTGGTTGGCATTACATTCTCGCAAGTAGAGTCCAATCAAACCATTCACAAATTCAATAGAACTAATTATTTTATTCCCAAATGGTTGGACATATATTATGGCTAAACCACAAATTTCTAAATCAGTTACCTCAGTTACCCAAACAACTGCTATGCCAACGTGGCAACTTCCATTTGCATCTGTTGAACAAAATCCAGAAACTGAAAATGGAACTTGTGCTGAGGAAAATATAGTTTAAAGAAGAATTCAGTACCAACTATAAAATATAACTCTGGATGGACAATTCTACCAACTATTGAATTGCAATACTTAGGCCCATCGAGAGAAGCCCGGTATGCCTAATCCATCCATGCTAACAATACTAAGATATGAGAGAGAACCTAGTAAGGAGCTAACAATGGCACATCATAATAGACTGAAAGGGATTCTGATGAGTTACGTCCACATCACATAAATTTGGGGGGGGGGGGGACATCCCGGATCACATAAGGACGCATGGCATTTTCACATTTAGAATTCCCATTGGCCTACCAATATCATCCTACAAAAGTTCTTTGGTTTAAATACACGATAGGGAACTTAATGATGAGAAATGAAAAGTCAAAACCAACCTGTTAGCAAGGCCATTCTTTTACATATTCTGGTTTACCTTGGAAGGGGGGAGGAACAGCAAACGTCTGCCAGCTCCAGCATGGTTCATGTGGATAATTCAACTTTCCTTCGAGTATTCAAAATTTGGGAAAATAATGACTTAAGAAGAGGAGACAATATAAAACAGTATTTCAATAATGATAAATGGAACAAATTCCTTCAACCACGGGCTTTAGATGAAGTTATACCTACCTCAAACACCTTTCTCCTCTAAAAATATTGTTGATAAGGAGATAACTAAGTATGAGCTGTGAGATAACAAAAAACAGTTTAACCCATGATGACATTTTTAACTTGGGACTCCAAAGCACACATTGATATAACTTCTTGAGATAGGAGGCTACCTCTTGTGGTTTCAAAGCCATTCATCTATCTACACAATCAACTAATATTGGCGAACTGGACTCCTTGAAGACCTCCTGCGACCATGCCTGATTGGGGAGCGTGACCTGCTCCTGTCACGATATCTGTCACGTCCTCCATCTCGTCCATTTCTGTAGTTATTTTGTCTCCAATCCATGGCCCTTCCCCTATCCCGATTTCCTCTACCATTTCGATCTCGAGACCTTTCCCTCTCAAAGTCCCGATCTTGATATCTATCATGATCCCTGCCTCGGTCTCTATCTTGATGCCTGTCCCTGTCAGTTGAATTACTTCTTCTATCTATGCGATCATATTCCTTTTCTCTCTGCTTCTTTCGTTCTTCAGCTTCTTTTTCTCTAGCTAATCTTTCCTCTTCCCTTGCTTTCTCCTTGGCTTCCTGTGAACAGGACACATTTTTCATTCACAACAAATGTTTGACATGCAAGATCAATCTTCAAAACCAAAGTACAGAACTAACCTTGTACTCGGTGATGAAATCTCGAACCAAGCCAAAACCAATATGCTGCTTTCCAGTGACATGTGACTGAGTTCTCTCAGCAGCATCATTTGCCACCAGAAAAGAGCCACATACCTCACAAAGAGCCATCTTTTTCTCCTGGGCAAGCATCATCACTTTGTCGGCAGGTTGTTGAGCCAAAAGTGTCTTCTCAGCATTAAGCATATCCACCTAAAGGATAACAAAGAAAAACAAAGTTAGCAGATGCTCAGAGCCACATCTATCACTAAGTTTGTTGGTACATAAGAGATTTTTTTCTTTTTCTTTTTCTTTTTTTTTTTTCAAAAAGGAAATAACAGTATCTTAAAGCTCGAAGGGCCTATAATTGTGGAAATTTTGACAGTCTACAATGCAATATATTGCCTCTTGTTCAAGTATTGTTCCCCTTCAAAAGACTAAATAATGGTTCAAACAAATCTTAGCATAGTTAATTTAAAATCCCTCATATGTTCAGAGGCCCTCAAGATAAGGGTGTTCATTATTTGCGTAAATCCATTCACCCATTTCAAAATCGGGTATTCGGATTTGGGTAAATTGAATTCGGTTCGGTTAAATGGTTCCATCTAAATAAGAATTCGGATAAATGGTTCGGTTTTGAAAATGAATATTTTTATTCGGAGTCCGCCCGAAACCCGAATAAAATCACATGACACACATACCCGCCCCAGCCCGATTTTATTTTTTTAGGGGTTTTTTTGACTTTTCATCATCCCACTCTCACTCACATGACACACATACCCTAATTTATATCTCAAGTTATACGTTCACATCATACTTCACAATTCACATTTCCTTTCCATTAGCTGCCACCTAGCTTTCCCTTCGCCTTCATCTTCTCAGACTCTTCACTCACTGTGCTTAGTGCTTGGATTGAGAGAGAGAGAGAGAGAGAGAGAGAGAGAGAGAGAGGGAGAAGAAGAAGAAGAAGAAGTATCATTTGAACAAGTTTTGTTTGTTTGTTTGTGTGTGTGTGTGTGTGTGTTTTTTTTTTTTTTTTTTTCGTCCGTCTTTAGTTTCACTGCTTTATGTCTCCTTTCGTCTTCACGATCATGACTTCTTTACCACTTGATTCATTTTTTTCCCCTCATATCTTGTTTCTAAGCTGTCGGTACCGGGTCCAAGAGTGAGAGGTGAGAAGAAACAAGTTTTTCCTTCAGATCTGGGTCAGATTTGGGTCTCTCAAAGAAAGGTACCCTCGAACACCCCTTGATCCATTATTATTATTATTTTTTTAACTCTGCTATAGATTAGGAAAAAAATTTTCCCCTCAGATCAGATGCAGGTTTCTTGAACACCCCTTGATCCATTATTCCTTTTTAACTCTACTATAGATTAGGAAAAAAAAATTTCCCCTCAGATCTGATGCAGGTCTCTCAAAACCCCTTGATCCATTATTTTATTTTATTTTATTTTTTTAACTCTGCTATAGATTAGGAATTTTTCTACTATAGATTATTTTTTTAACTCTCGAAACCTCTCAGATGAATTACTAATTAAACTAAATACATTCCATTATTGATTTTTTTTTTTATTTTCTCTATATTTTATTTTATTTTACTTCTAAAGAAGTAAATTACACCCCTCAAATTTTTCCCCTTTGTTTTTTTCCCCTGAGGACAGAGCTAAGCTTTGTTAAATAGAATCAAATCAAAATGACTTAAATCAAAATGACTTAAATCAAAATTTATTTTCCCCTGTTTTTTTTTTAACCTAAGCTTTGTTAATTTCTTTTATTAAATTTGTGAACCGTCTTTTTTTTTTAACCTTTTGATCCATTTAACCATTCTACAAATTTGTTTCAAATGTCTCAACCTGAGGACAGAGCTACAAGTACTGAAGAGATGGTAACGGACTTAGAGGAATTGGAAACTAAAATGGAGGAATAACCAAAGAAACGTAGAGCAACTCGCAAAAGATCTAAAGTTTGGGATCACTTTGATTCTTTTGTAAATGAGAAAGGTGAGAATAAAAACACTTGTAGATATTGTGGAAAATAGTACTTTTCTTCCACTAGAATACATGGAACTAGTACTCTATTGAGTCATTTGAAAGTATGTGCTTTATATCTTGCAAATAAGCTCTTTGGTCAAACTAAAATAGCTCTCCAAAGTGGAGATGGTGATGGGAAAAAGGTTAATTTAATTGCTTGGAAATTTGATCAACAAGCCATTAGGAAGGCGTTACCTCACATGATCATTGTAGATGAACTTCCTTTAAGTTTGTAGAAGGAAAGGGGTTTAAACATTTTATGAGTGTTTGTCAACCTTCATATCAGATTCCATCTAGAATCACTGTGGCTAGAGACTGCCATCATTTGTATTTGGAGGAAAAGAAAAGAGTTAGGGCTCAAATCAAAGGAAATGTTGGTAGGATTTGTTTAACTACCGACACTTGGACTTCTTTGCAAAAAGTCAATTATATGTGTATCACGGCTCATTTTGTTGATAATAATTGAAGGTTACAAAAGAGAGTGTTGAGTTTTTGTCCTGTGTCAGGTCATAGAGGAAATGATATTGAGAAAGCCGTTGAGATATGTTTACTTGAATGGGGTATTGACAATATTTCTACAATAAAAGTTGATAATGCTAGTGCAAATGATGTGACTGTTGCATATTTAAAAACAAAGTTTGCTAATTGGGAAAAGTGTCTTTTGGGAGGGAAATGGACACATTCGATGAGTTGCCCACATCATGAATTTGATAGTTCAAAATGGCTTAAGCCACATTGGTGGTTTTGTTGATTATATTCATGCTGCAGTTAAATATGTTAGGCAGTCTCCTGCAAGAATAAAAAAATTTAAAAGTTTTGCTGAAATTGAGAAGTGTCCTACCACTAAGAATTTGGTCCTCGATATCCCAACAAGGTGGAATTCCACTTATTTGATATTGGAGACAACCCAAGCTTATGAAAGAGCATTTAATAGATTAAATGTAGAGGGTCGACACTTTAGGGAGGATCTTGAAAAGACTGGGGTGTCTAGTTCATTGGATTGGGCAAATGTTAGAAGATTGGTAGGCCTTTTTCAACATTTCTATGAACTTACTTTGAAAGTATCAGGGACAAAGTATGTGACTACTCATACTTTTTTGGATGACATAACTTGCATTGATGTGGATCTGAAAAAATGTCTTAATGAAGCCGAAGATTTCGGTCTTATAGACATGGCAACAATGATGAAGGCTAAATTTGACAAGTATTATGGGAAGATTGAAAAATTGAACATGCTTATTTTTATTGCTTTTGTACTTGATCCTAGAAATAAATTTGAGTATCTTGAGATTTTACTTTGTGATATGTATGGGAAAGTAGATGGAACATCAATGGCTAAACTAGTCAAAGATTCCATGTATGATTTGTATGATGACCATGCGAGAATTCATGCTCCTCCTATTATGCCCTCTTCCTCTACTTGCGAGTCCTCTTCTTCTCCCTCATCATTAGGGAAGAGGGTTACACCGGCTGATGTGGAGCCCGCAAAAATATTGAAGGAAAAGTTCAGAATGGAGATGAAAATGAGGAAAATTAAGAGTGGTATTAGGGACTCTAAATCTGAGTTAAATAAGTATTTGAATGAGGAGGTTGATAATGATTCTGCTCAATTTGAGATTTTGAACCGGTGGAAAGTTAATAGTCCAAGATTTCTCATTTTATCTTTGATGGCTCGTGATGTTTTGGTGATTTCAATCTCCACGGTGGCTTCCGAATCTAATTTTAGTACAAGTGGAAGAGTTTTAGATGCATTTAGGAGTTCTTTAACTCCTAAAATAGTTCAAGCATTAATTTGCACTCAAGGTTGGCTTCGTGCAAATTCTACCCCAATCGAGGTTGAAGAAATTTGGGAAGAACTTCAACAAATAGAAGAAGGTTATATTATAATGTCTTAAAATTTGTTAATATTTTTAGTTATATTTTTTTCATCTTTCTTGATAATTTACAATTGTTTTTTTTTTTTTTTTTTTTTTTTTCCGATTTAATGGCAGAATTAGGGGCAGATGCTTCTGGTATAAGTGTGGTGGCTTCCTTTCCTGATGCAGCTGAAATTTGGCAGATGCTTCTGATTTTATCTTCATGGACCTACTAATGTATTGGCTGTAAACTACTGAACTTTCCACTGATGAAATTCTGCTGCTCGCTGTGAAATTTAGCTTGCTTCTGATGCTTCTGTTTCTAATGTATTGGCTGTATGGACCTACTAATGTCCTAATTTCGTACCTAAAATTCTGATGAAATAGGCTGTATGTATAGACATAGCTTTCTATTCTTTTTTAGCACACTGTTCAGATGAGTGAAATGGGCTGCAGCTTGCTGTGAATGAAGTAGGAGAAATGCTATAGTTTGGATGTCCCAGGCTTTCTGTGAATGCTGCGTTGGGATGTCCCATGCTCTTCTTTTTCTAATGCTGCAGTGGGATGTCCCATGCTTAGTTATAGTTATAGTTATAGTTTGGATGTCCCAGGCTTTCTGTTCTTTTTCTAATGCTGTGAATGCTGCAGATGGACATAGCTTTCTGTTATAGTATGCAGCTTTAATTTTCTGCAATGGGAGAAACCCTGTGACTGAAATGAAATTCTGCAATGGGATGTCCCATGTTCTTTTTTTCAGTTGCTATATTTTTTTTTTGTTATTTTGTTGGTTATTTTGGATCTCCCAGGCCTGGTGTATAGAAATGTAAGCACAGGAAGTGAAAATTCTGTTGTTATTTTGTTGGTTATTTTGGTTCAGGGGTTATATTGGTTTAATGATTGGATGGGGTGATTAGAGGAGTTTTTTATGCTATGTTGTTATTCCGGTAAATGAAACCCAATCCGTTTACCCCGAATTTAATTTGGGCAAATTAGTTTGGATTTTACTGTATTCGGTTCGGGTGTCAGTTGGATTCTTTAAACTTCACAACCCGAATAATCCGAATCGAATAACCTGAAAAACCGAAAACCTGCCCAAATGAACACCCCTACCTCAAGACTGTAAAAGAGATTTCATACTGTTGCAAAAAAAAATCATAAAGAGGAGGCAAGGCTCTGGCCCTCATGACATACCTTCCTCATGAGTGCCTCGGCTTCATCAACTTTCCCAGCTTCACCTAGAGATTCGACTTGCTCCAGTAGATTCTTTATCTTCTCCTCCAGCACAGATAACTGCTCAGATTTTTCAGCAGAGATTGGTGGGGGAGGTGAAACTTCAACCTCTTGAGCCAGGCGTTCCCTCCCACGCCTAATTCTTCTATCCAGGTCCATTACCTGCAATTTTAGAAAAGAAATGATTGTCAACAACATAAATGAGAACAGTAGTTCCTGAATTATCCATGTCAGGAAATACATATCATAATGATGGTAAACAGAGCTCACCAATCTCTCACAGAAATGAGAGAGTTCAGCTTCAAACTTGGGTACAAAGGAGTCATGCCTTGGAGACTTCTCGAAGCTACAGAAATCAACAAAACAAATACCCACCAAAAACCAAATTTTCAGTACATTAGAATGACACTAATCATGTTGAATGCCCCTCAAGAGCTTCAACAAGACAAGCAAAAGATATGACCAGTACTAGGGTTGTTATGTGAACCGAGTCGAGCTCGAGTCGCTCACGAGCCTCTCGATCAATGGCTCGACTTGACTTGACTTTGACCGAGTTCGAGTCGAATTCATTATATAATTGAGTCGAATTCGAATAGTAGAATTTCAAAATTCAAAAACTCATTGAATAGCTTGATAACATATATTAATATATATTATATATATTTATATATATTATAATATAAAAAATTAAATTAAATAGAATATATATATGTTATATATATACAAATTGCTGGACGAGTTCGAGTTCAAGCGGTTTTATTATACAAACGAGTCGAGTTTGAGTCATTTTACTTATTACTCGTCGCGTTCGAGTTCTTCCTTTATTTTGTAATATTTCAGCCAGTGATTCACCTCTCTCTTATCAGATCCTATTCATACCCTGGAAAACCTACTTCACAACAAGGTTAGAATTTCTCATTCTTGATATAACCAGTGAGAAGGAAATGACAAAGAAGTGTATCTTTGTGCTCCTTGCTCCATTGTTCATTGATTTGACACTAACTTCACATATAACTTCTCCCAGAGATTACTAAAATTTATAGTTTGTAAAAGCTCAAGGAGAAAATTTATTTAACAATGGCAAAACATACTTGGGAATTCTCACAGTGATGATAAATAAAAGGACACTCTGGTCTAGTATTGGTAATTTCGTCATAATAGGGGTCAAATTGAAGTTGAAATAAGCTAATCAGACTGGGAAGTAAACCAAAAGTCCCATGTAGCATCCAACTCATACAGTGATCAATGGGCCAAGAAAGAAAAGGATAATGAAATATTTAATGAAGCAATGCTCTGCTGTTTGTTCATGTTGGTGCCTAAATAGATTTGCCACTTTATTTAAAAATCATATTTCACCTTTTCCTTCCTTTCATAAACCTTTTTATGGCCCAGCAGTCACAAGCATAAATTACTCAGACATATTTGCATCATCATTCACATGGATCTAGAATTTTCAAACAAAAGAAGGTGCGAGGCAATGTAATAAAGTTAAAACACACAAATCAATATCAAATTTCAGCATTGACTTAGGAAGTAGCATCTGGGCATAGAAAGAACATAATCTTGAACCCAATACTTCCAAGAACATCTAGCACAGTCAATAAGATTAAAAAGTCAACTGACCAAAGAAGAGTTAGGGAGCATTTAATTAGATTTGGTTTGGTACCATGCAATGATCATGGAAAAATGGCCACAGAAAGATGATCTATGAACTAAGCAACAAGTAAACACAAACAATAAAATTGACACTCAATGCATACCACCATTCAAGAATATATACACTCAATGATAATGTAAATAACCTTTGAGCTACATTATAGACTTCCACTGTAAAAGAAATGGTTTACCTAATTTTCAATCTGGACCTTGCTATCTACATGACAAGATATCTAGGTTTCCAACCTAGGTAAAGGCAGTGATTCATTACACAAGTTGATAATTGGGAAGGGAAAACAAACCATGTTTCCCTTGCAAGTAACACAACAGTCACCTCAAAAGCCTGCAACATCGAAAACTCCATATGATTTATTTAGCATACCTCATAATTGAGTTCCATCCTAAACCACACTTATAGAACTCAAAATTGCACATTAAGGATTTAGAAAAAACAGCATATACTAATACCCTTCTAAACATTTATATTGCATTGCCTTAGATTCTATATGAGAATTAGAAACAAAATAATGCCCCTGCATACACCATCCATTCCAGACTTGTAAAGGAACCCCCAAAGCTCAAGATGATACAGCAAAGCAACATTCAAGGTTTTTCCTTCTTTTATTTTATTTTATTTTTTTGTTCTTTGAAGTAGTGGAAAAACAATCTTAAATTAATGTCACAATACAATTCTGTTCGATTGATTACCTTTCTTTCAACTTCGGATCATGAATTCTAGGGCACGGTCCTGATTCCAGAACAAACAAAGAAAACAACGATGTTTAATAATAAATTCACAAATTTAAGAAATAAATTCACTAGAAAATTGAACGAGAAAAAAAAAGAAAGAAAAAAAGGAAGAAGATACCGAGATCGCTACGAGTATTGACGAACAAATCGTGAGGGCAAAATCGAACCATGTAGGAACCACAAACTTCCTTATCATCCCAAGTCACCTCTTTATATCCTTTCTTCTCTTCCTCCGTCAGATTTCGAGCTTTTATAAAAGTGTAAGTCAAACAACAATTATCTAATAACTTAATTTGAAATTATAGGGAATTTTGTGTGTGTGTGTGTGTGAGAGAGAGAGAGAGAGAGAGAGAGGGAGGGAGTTACCAGCACCCATGAGTTCATCAAGCAGAGCTCTTTGCGCATCCATGGTTTCTTATGGACAAACAATGAGAGAAGGAGACGGAGAAAGGGAACGAATCCTAACCCTAATTTTTAGTGGAAGGATGAAGTGGAGCGCGTCTGGTCTTTTAGGGTTTCTAAATCCTCGACTTGAACAAGAAATGAGAAAATTCTACTTCCTTTGAGAGATGGGGCATTTAAGCGCTGCGGATTCACGCAGTGACGTGGCGATGGGCAGCTTCTCCTTCTCGCACGCGAAAAAGCCTGGGGATTGATTGCTGCGGGTGAGTCGAAATCAGCCATGTGCCCTAAGATCATGCACTCCCCTCATTTGATCGAATAATAATTAATAAAATATATATATTTTTTATTTCATTATAACCAACGTAACGAGAAATATGATAATGTTAATTTATATTCTTGAGTTATTATAAGTAATATGAAAGTGTCGAGAAGAAATATTATAACATTTAGCTAAATCATATTATTACAAAATAAGTATTAATTACGTTTAAAGTTTCAAATTTATAACGATAGATAAATTTAAATTTATTTATAATAGTAATAGAAAATAATTTAAGTTTAAATTAAATTAATTTTTTCCATTTAGCAAGAGGAAAGGGAGGTGAAAACAAAGAAAAAGAAAAGTGTATTAATAAATGCGTATTTAAAGGTGGTATAAATTTGAAAGTACTTAATATTGTATTATGTTCTTTGTGTGGATACTAAATGTTATCAATGATAAATCCAGAAAACCACGAAGTCCTTCGTATACGGTGAATGCAATAGAGCAATGATTTTTAAAGCAAGGGATTTGTGAAGTATATCATAAACATCTATTCAAATTATTTTAATTCTCAATCTTTTAGTTTTATATTTATCGTAATTTAAAAAATAAATATTACATTTAAAGATATTATAACGAATTTGTAGAAATAATAATGTAATCATTTTTAGTTGTATAAAATACTATAGGACTGTACTAGAGTTGATAGTTAAGTGGTTGGTTTACCTTATATGTTTAAACTTAATATGAAATCTTTGTTTTTTATATTTTGAAAATTTTTGAATTACTAAAATTTGATACTAAGTTGTTTGCTGACTACAGTCTGTTTCGTAGGTAGTAATGCCTAAGACAACGATAAAAAAAATCATTTTAGGGAGAAATGAAATAAAATCAAAGTTGGACAATGGTATTCCATGTCACATTTCTGAGCTCAAATTCATTGTTTTACTCAATATATCTAATTGGTAAATTTGTGTATATAAATATATATATTCAATAAGTTTACATATACATATTCAAAAGAAAATAGCCGAAAACCACTATTATAAAGAAAAAAATGAAAAATAAAAAACACAAACAAAACAAACAAATAAAAACTAAAACTACTGGATGGAGAAGTAAGCAGAACATGGTACAACCAAATGTACATCCAAAAACTATGCATATTATCCAAAAACAAGCTTTCTGTGGCCATCGTTCACTTTTAATTTTAACCAAAAGCTCACATACACAACCAAATTCCTACTCTACCTCATCATTTCCTCCCACTCCCACCATCTAAACCACTAAAAAAAGCTACAAAGTCAAGCTCTCTCTCTCTCTCTCTCTCTGACATTCGCACTTTGAACCCTGAATGACACAGTGGACAAGCTAGTCATCTTTCTAGCAAAGAGAGATGGCATTGACAAGCTTGTCAAGACTTTCCAATATGTTTCCAAGTTAGTCCACTGGCACGTTGAGAAAACTCACCCCCATGTGGCTAGTAGAGCCAGACAATAGGAGGTGGCTTCGGGACTCAGCCGCAAGGCCTTCAGAAGTGGTCGTTTCCTCACTGGATTCAATGCCCAGCGCCGAAATCCGGGCCCCACGCCATCCCTAAGAACCCTTGCCGTCCTAGCCTATGCGGGGGAGATGGTCTACTTCTTTTTTGACCATTTTCTTTGGGTGTCAAGGATTGGAGTCCTTAATGCCCACTTGGCAAGAAAAATGAGCTTCATATCAGCATTTGGTGAGTCTTTTGGCTACATTTTTTTCATCATATTGGATTTGATTGCTTTGACAGAGGGAGTAGAGGGAGAGAGGAAAATTGCCAGGAGCGAGGAAACGTTGGATGAGGCAAATGAGAAAATAAGGAAAATTAAAGGGGATAGAGCGATGAGGTTGATAGCTATTGCGGCTGATGTTGCAGATTTGGTTATTGCTATAGCTGATATCGAGCCAAACCCATTTTGTAACCATGCAGTTTCTCTTGGTATTAGTGGCCTTGTCTCTGCTTGGGCTGGTTGGTATAGAAATTGGCCCTCTTGAAGATGCTATCAATTTTGAACAAGGAAAATCCTTATCATGCAACTTGAATTTTCCTACTCCATGTAAACAAAGTGTGAAGCAAGTATTTTGCCCAAAACCAAAAGTGAGTTCTTTGTAAGTTATTTGCTGCTTTGGAACATAATTCAGAATAATTGTCAAAAATAATTTATTATGTAACTTAATAACCATTGTGCATTAAAAAAAAGGCACCATGCCATTAAATTATTCATTATTATGAAACATAATAATTTTGGAATCTGAAAAGATTCAAAATAGGCTATCCCCACCCGTGATCAACCAAGAAACTACCAATTCATTGATCCTCCTCCATTGATCATGTCACTAACAATGCCCAGACAGCAAATTATTTTATGGATCAGGTGCAGTGGTAATCACTCAGGAAGTCAGGATAAATATAAATAAATAATCTATGATATATATAATTATAAATTACATCATTATTATTGAATAAAAAAAAATGAAGGCATGAATCGAGACCACCAAATAATTCCCCGTATCCTTTTTCCCATGACTATGTTTCTTTACACTAATGCACTGAGATAGAATGTTAAATCTTTAATCAAATCTTAAATTTGAAATTTGGGAATAAAAAAATCTAAGTTGAGAGAGTTATCTCTTAAATAAGACTCTTGTAAATACTAAAATCGTATTAATCAAAATATAATTTTAAATATCAACAATAGGAAAGAAAAGGGTTTCTTTACATTCCGTTGGCAATTGGGTCAAGGTTTCGTTGTTTACTTAGTCTGGGCGGAATCACATTCAGGCCCATGAGGAAGTTGTAGAATTTTAGTAGTTTCTATTTCGTGCTATCCTCTTCAGAGGACAACCATTCACAGAAACGTTTCCAATTTCAACAACAAAAATATATATTGGTTCATGTCATCAGTCAATAATTAATTAAATTAATTTTATATAGTTCCCTTTTAGTAACTTTTAATATAGTATCTTTTTTATTATTATTAATATGTTATTTTGGAGATTCCCAAACTTTTTTTTTCCCTCCCATTTTAGGATGGGGAAATACTTGCAGAACTTTCATGAGGTTGCAGAAGATGAGTATGTCATGAGCAAAGTTTGTCTTGACAAATTCCTAGAAGTGCCATGGAAGTTAAGTGCAGAAGCTGCATTATTTTTTTTTTACCCAGTTCAAACATTTGCGATGGTTCTATTTATGGAACGACGCTATTAACATAATTTTTTTCATTCATAAATTTCGAGCCTAAGATTTGATTAAGAAATCTAATATTATATTCCATTAAGTTGATTTATCGGTAAAGCTTCTTCTTTTTTTAGGCGTGGAATGGTAAGCTTTTCCTGCATTTATTTTTTCTGTTTCGTTTTGCTTTTCCTTGATTTTATAATTATTTCAAAATTTTCTTGATTTTTCAGTTGTTAAAATTGATACCTTTTTATTTTTATTTTTATTTTTAATGTTATTGCTTAATATCAAGGTTTTAACAAACCGCATGTTTTTAATAACTTACCACAATTTTAGACTTTGATCGGGCTCTATCCATAAATCGAAAAAGATAAATAGTAAGCAATTAAAATTTATGTATCAGCAAAAATGAGCCAAATTTGAGTTTTGAATCACTAATACTTTGTAACAACAGTCAAGAGGAGGCACCACCTCCTTGCTGGTTTATTGATTGGATAGCAAAAATAGATGCTTGGAGAATTTTGTTCTTTGAAAGTTCAATCCGTTTTGAACTGAATTTAGTTTATTCTAATATGATTATCGGATAATGGTGATTTATTAAAAAAAATCAAGGGGAGGCAATTTTCTTTCCTTTATTCTTGATGTGTAAAGAGGCTTATTTTCGTTGATTGTGATATTAAAAATCTAATTTGATTCGAATGGAATTTAGTTGAATGTAACGTGATTATCGAATATCAATAATTTATACAATAACAAAAAATTAAATTTTAATTTCAAATTTTGATATTGGTCATTTGAAATATCAATATAGAAAACAGAAAAAATGAAAAAGAAAGTAATAAAAAATATAAAAAATATAAAATTAAAGTTTAAAAATAAAAATAAGAATAAAATAATGAAAGATTCAATTGTTTTGGATTCTTCTATGCTGTTACTGCGTAAAGTTATAATCTCAACTAAATTCTTAATATTTATATCTTTATTGATAACTTATATCTAAATTTTTAATGATCTATTTGATTTTTCACTAAATTTTTGACATTTAAGATCTTGATTCTCCTGATTAATGCATTTTTTGAATTTTCATTATATATCTCCAAATCACTTTAAGCTATACTCTCTCATATTATGCATAATTAGATTTACTTTCAACTTAGTACGTATTTTAATATTTCTAATTTTATCTTTTTTAATTTTATCACATAGCCATCCGGACATCCTAATTCGAGGACAAATATAGAAAATCAGTGCAATATAAAAATAATAATAAGGGAGGGAGTTTTCTTTCCTTTGTTCTTGAGGTTTTTTCATTTATTTATTTACTTTTTTGACTGTGACACCTTTGGACCCGATTATCAGGTTCACACCATTTTGAAGATCAAATTCGTTATTCTAGTTGTTAAGTCGAGTGGCCCAATTTGGTATACATGAACCAGAGGGTCGGCCCAATATCCTGTTCCCCACTCAACTCCTCAACACTCAGAAAAACGCAAGGGAGGCATACTAATTCAAAGCCCTTTCTACTTTCTTGCACGCAATAAAACGCAGCGTTTCAAGATCATGACATGCAGAAAAGAAATGGTCCGCGTTCCAATCCGAGGCGGCTTGCTCAAATCAAACCAACTTATTTTATTAAGCTCGTGTTATGGCTTTCAACTTTATTAATAATAATTACTCGTCTTCCTCTCTCTTGTTGTCCATCATGAGTTAGGTTCACCATTTCTCGTAAATAATATTTTGGATTAAATCCTAGTATGTTAATAAAAATCTATCAAATCTGATTTATATTAAATCCTAGTATTTATATTTATATTTTTCTAGGTTTATTTTTGGAAGTTGTTCACTATGTCAAGTCATGCTCTTTTCATGCCTTACAAACGAAGATATTGGAACTCAAAATCTTAAAAAATAAAAGGACGATATTAGTTAAAATATATCTCACTCATAGTGTTTTTTTTTTTTTGTTACGATAGAAAAAAACCTAAATTATGAAATCAGAGGAAGAGAGTTGTTGCCACTGGAATGTACCTCAGGAACATCTCATTCATAGTTTCAAATGTAGAAGTGTATTGAAAATTGTTTGGGGCTTGTAAGGCAAACAATTTTCTGTGATGACAATCCTCAGATAGATGTGCCGAAAACATCTCCTTATTAACAATTTATTTATCCATTGAATGTATTATTACGTACATTCTAATAAAAAAATTGAAAAATATTATATAAATTAAATGTATCAAATCTTAAGTGACAGTCAAAATTAACATATTTCATTAAATTATCAATCAAATATTTATAATTTGGTCTGAGCCGATTAAGAATTAATAGTTACATAAATTTTGATTTCTATAATTTATGATTAATTTAATTTTATCTAATATTATTTTTTAAGAAATTAAATAATACTATATGTCACGGCCTAATTTTGCAGACGCAGACAAAATATCCTTGCAGGAAAAAAGGTGATGAATTTTAACCTAGAAAAAAGAGAAAAGCATAAAGTGATGAGATTCTGACCAAATATATATATTTTTTTCTAATGTAAATTATTTAAAATATCGGGAAAGAGTAATGAATTTCTGTCTCGTAAAATAAGTAATAAATGAATAAATAAAAGTGATGAATGTGCATCATTCGTGGGACGGGCAAACAGAAGGACTCAATAAATGAGGTAATAATGCATGCAAGACAAAGACGATGTGATAGTTTTTTGGGTGGTGGGGGGAGGGGAGAGAGAGAGACAGGAGACCCAAGAGACTTCCATTCCATTTCTATCAAAGAGAAGAGGTGTAAAGAAGAGAGAGACAGAGAGAGAAGGAAGCTTCTTTGTGGTTTCATATGTCCCCATTGCCTAGCTCTCGAATAATTAATTTTATTTCAAAATTTGACACCAAAAAATATCAATCCATCATTTTCCAAGTCTAACTGCACCTAGTCCACACCACACATGCAAACGGTGCCACCAAAGGTATGTCTGTCTTCGGACACATAAAAGTGATAGAATATTAATTTTTTTTATTAGACCCTTTAATTTCAAATATTAAAAGAATCAATTCCTAAATTAAACTTTATAATTACTTAAATTAAATTAGTTCAGCTTTTAAATATTTGTACTTAATTAAAAAAATAAATAAATATTTTTTTTATAGGAAGACCCAAATTTGAATTCTTTAAATAAAGAGAAATGATATCAATTGAATTATAATTCATTAATAAAATTAAGCAAATGCTGACTCAAGGTACTCTGTCCCAACAAATACAGACCCTATGGTAAAAAATTATAATTACTAATGAAAAATTTATAAAATTTTATAATAAATTGGAGATGTGGGATGATGCTGCGCGCCACTCTCCTACGCAAATGACGCGAAGGGTAATGCTTGTGGATATCCGAATATGCCACTTTAGCCGACGCAACACCCAGAATATTTAAAATGAGGCGTCATTTTGTATTTCCCACAACACCCTTTTTTGTCCCAAAAATTACACTCTCAACCATTTTGTAAATACTATACAATCGTAAAATTTGCACACTCGATTATAAGTTTGATTTTGTGGGCCCCGTTTAATTCATATATTATTATATATCAAAATGTCGCTTATTTCTCCCATCGGTGTTGATGGGCAAATTTGGAAAGTGAAGAAGAAGTGGGACTTGTGCAAAATATGGGAATGTGACTGACGATGTCTCGGAATTTTACTGACCAGGCGCTTCCACCGTAACCATCTAGACTTTAGCCCGCACAGAAACAAAAATAGGAAAATGAACATGAATATACATAAAATACTATAAAAAAAGGGTAAAAAATAAAAACACGAAAACTATGTAAGTATAAAAAATATAAAAATTTTTATATAAATATTAATGACTCAATTTTTTTTTTTATGACAAAAATTAATGAATATATGAGCGCATGGGCAGAAGGGAGGGGGACAACGGCTCTTGGGATTTTTTTTTTAAATATATTATATATAAAATTTTTTCAATTATAATTTTAATGTTATCCAACTCTTAAAATCTATAATTTTACTTATTTCTAATGAAAATTTATATTTTACCTCTTATAATTTTTTAACTTTCGCTTCATATATATAAATGTATTGGTTAACCAAACAGTTTAATTTTCTCTCTTTTCCCTTTAAACACTCAATTAATGAATTTCACTCGGCCCGCTGCATGTAACCAAAAATTATTTTTTGGAAGGCATAAGTTGGAAGAGGATAAAGTGGGGGCCAACTAATCCAGAAACGAAGCTGATTTTTTTTTTTTTTTTTGGTAGTAGAAAAATGATAGATTAAAAAGAAAAATAACAAATGAAAAGCCAAAGTATAAGATCAGCACATCATTCAATGAATTGAGTTCCAAGCTTGTTTTCTTCTTCTCCTTTTCGATCACAAATTCAGACCATATCGGTGGAAGAAACATTTCCGATTAATAGATTTTACTTGTTACTATTTTTTATTTTTATTTATTCATTTCACATCAAAGAATAAATGATATAAGCCAAGTATAACCTTTTTTTTAAAAAAAAAAAAAATTCAAAATAAGTTTGCCTAGTCTTATTTCAAAGGTTTTATAAATTAGATGGAAGACTTTTGGGAATAACGGTGGGGCGTTATATTTTTGTAATTATGAGTCTCGAGTTTAAATCATGGGATTGAAGAAATAGGTTTTGAGAGAGTCAACTCCTCTATAAAGAGTCTTATAACATTCAGATCAGATTAATTAGACAGAATTTAAATATCAATTTACAATAAATAATTCATTTAAAAAAAACAAAAAAGTGAAGTGCATTCTCAATAACCAGGTGCGGCCCTTTGAATGCTCTCCTCACAAGGCTGATGATCTTTAAGTCGTTATCGAATGATTTTATTATTTTCCCTACGTAGAGAAGGATGTGGTTGTTGGATAGCAATTGAATTACAACCATCCGATGAGTATCATTACATAACTTGTGAAAAAGTAGAAAAACTCGTGACACTTGTTTGTCAGCTATAATGGCGCTTCTGTCTCTATCTAACTTTTTATTTTTTTTAAAAAAATAATATATAAAATTTTTGTATTCTTTTTAAATATCAATAACATTAAAATCTTTCGTAATATTATTTTTTATTCAACAAATTGTCATTTGGCCTTGAGTCCTGCATGTTTGTACTTCATTTCCACTGAATTTAATTTCTAGTTGGGCCTGCTACCGGTATTTATGGGCAAGGTATGGTTCCCATGGTTTCTCTTGTTAAATGTCATGGGTTTTTCTCCATATGGGATTTGTGACTTTGCGGATGTGATACGTCACAATGATCTTCTACCCCAACTAAGGGCACCCAACCCCCATACCTATACATATGGCTAACTACTATATATCCCAACACTTGAAACAAGTTCAATTCTTAAATCATCAAAACGACAACTTTTCTATGAAGTCAACGTTGGGGTTCTGACTCAAAAAAAAATTAGGTCGAACTAGAGACCTTTGTAAGAAGAAATAAAAACAATATCAACTGAATTAAAATTTATTGACATATCTGTTCCACATTACATGAATTAAAGAAAATTAGAAATTGCTTTCGGCCTTTTTTATAGAAAAAAGATTGTGCCTATTTAAAATTAATCAAATCTAATATTTTTTGTATATTAGTCTATTTTATTCTTGATTTATTTTGTTTATTAATAATGTTTTCATTTTTTTTAAATTTAAAAAATGTGTTTTGTTGCGGCGAGAGAAGTGGGATTTTGCTTTCCAACCTATTTTTGTAGAAATTCTTTTTATTTGTTATATCGTGATTTAAATTTAAAATCATCAGGTTAAAAAAGTAGAATTATGACTAGTAAATTATTTCTTAGGAACATTTATGTCGAAATTTTACATATATCATTCAACAAAATTTTATATACCTAATTTTTTTTATAATAAGAAATAATACATTGATACTATAAACACATGTATATCCACTTTAATTAAATTAAAGGTAAGACACTGTTTATATGTATTTTAATGAATAAAATAAAAATAAATTGATCTAACAGTTCTTTTGCTTTGAAATGGACACTCGACAGACAAAAGAAAAAGCAATCAATCAATGAAAACCTATGTTGCTTTGGTTTTCTTTACGCAAACGAAACAGACCGGCCATCCATTTCTGTTCACTAAATTTTAATTTCAATTATCAAGCCTAAAAAAATTAAAGAAATAATAATTTCAATCGTTTATCACTTTTTGTATAACCGATTAATATTCAAAATAATATTTCGATTAATTCACTCTAACTCATGGGTTTATGGAATTCGGATTTTGTCCAAAACTAGGAAAATAAAAAAAGTAATTTATAATTATTTCTTCGTTTATCCAGAAAATAGGAAAAATCTGAATTATGATGACCTCCCTTTTATTTATCAATATAAGCTTTAAAATTATCTATTTATGTTCACGAATTATTTTTTATTATTACAAATAATGAATAACTAGAGATGTGGAGTTTGCCGCTTTCTTTGCATTTCCTTCATTCTATTTTCATAGTGTACTCTAATTTAAAATATACAAAAAATAAGTGCATAAACTTATAAAAAAAATGGTATTTAATAACTCGAAAGAATAAAATATTTGATTTTTCCCAAGTTAACTTGGGTGGAGAACAGATTAAATAAATAAATAAATAAATAAAATTATTAATAGAAAAGTTTTAATTTTTATTTAGAAAAAAATTGTAAAATTACTCCTTTTAGTAAAATTAATCTTTTCCCTCAAATATATGCTAAGTTTAATTTTGTGTAGTTAAAATGATGAATTTATCCACAGGTAAAATGAGAAATGTATCCTGCAGTTGTCATTCATTCTTTCTTATTTCTCTTCTTCTATCATTTAATTTAAAAAATTACCAAAAAATTAATAATAAGTTCATGAAACTCAGTAATAGCAATAATTTCAATTATTCAAATTGAAACTTAAAAGTTTTCATCCTTCAATTGATAGAGGCAGCAGTCTATAGGAGGACGAACACAAAAATCACTACAATATGCAAAACTGAATTAAATAAATTTTATATAACAATTCACAATTATTTCTTAATCAATTTTATTTTGAGTAATTTAAATAGATATTTAATTAAAAATAACCAATTCGTTGATATAAACTATAATATAAAAATTCATCAATTTGGTTTATGATTCGTCTTTCATATAAAAAAAATTTTACTTGGGATAATAAGAGAGTAGTTTTTTTTTATTATTTTTAAATTTTGAATTTGGAGTTTAATTACGGAATTTAGCACTTTTATTTTTAGACAGAATCTCGATTGTTGGGATAATAAGAGACTTCTGGCCCTGATTTTTATTTTTTTATTTTTTTATTTGGCATTATTTTTTTTTTCTTTTCGACAAAAATGTGGCTTACCATGGAAATGAGTTTGGTTAACGTTAGGTTCCTAAAGATAAAAGGGCTATGTCAATATCACAATTTGAATTGCTTGCTCTGTCTTCAACAATATACCCCACCTACCCCAAGGAAAGCACAAAGGTTATGTGAATTTGTGACGGAATATTAAATTTTCTAAATTAAAATATTGAGTTTAAATTTTAAGAATAAAAAATTATTTATTGTGAGAGTCGACTCTTAAATTAAATCACACATTACTCAAACTAGATTCATCAGTTGTATATTAAAAAAAAAAAACTTTTCTTTCTTATCTCTTGGAGTAATGCGTTTGCTCCACTCAATAGAAAAACTAAATTTAATTTAATTTTATCTAATTTATTTATAATAATTTTTTATTACAATGAGAGTGTTTGATTAAAAAATAAAATTTTGTAAGTAAAAATTATTTTCTCTATAAAAAAATTAAAACTTGTTATTATATTAATAAATTTTTACATCAACAATCTTACGGGCTATTAGTTAAAGTTACTATTTACTTCTCAATGCCATGGAACTAGAAGTATCATGAGGGGGCAGTTAAACCCTTAAAATTTTAAGAGAATATATATATATAATTTAAAAAACCAAAAAATCTAATTGTAAAAATCATCCATTCCCTAAAAATTATTACATTCTCTCTTAAAAGTATAAAAAAAATACCAAAGTTTGATTATATCTCCTTTAAAAAAAGAAAAAAAAATCCAAGTCCCTGCCTAGTTTTTTTTTTTTTTTTTTTTTTTTTTTAATACATGCTTTTATTTTGTTTTACTCAAAATTTGGTGAACAACGTAGTCAGAGAAGCCTTTTCTATCATTAACCTTCTTGATTACACCAAAATAGTAATAATAATTTACTGATAATCGTGTTAATTTTTTTTTTCTGGGTACAGTGTTAAGGTTTACTGCATTTGATAAGTCAGGAATTGAGTTCATTTGCAGTAAATGGCTCATGAGCAGCTGACTAAGTGTTTTATGGATACTGTTGGATTAATATTCTGGTAACATCGTGGTAACAAACTCGTCAAATAATTAATAACTATAATTAAAACCAAATTTTAATAACAATTAGAAAATAATTTTGGGATATAATTAATAGGGATTCAGAATTCAAAGATAGTGAAGATAAAATATTTTCACAAGGGTAGTGATCAATTTTAATAAGATAATATTTTGAGTTGAATAGAATAATATTTATTTGATATATAAAAAATAACAGAATTATTTTGATTTAATGGGACAATTGCCTATCATCCTTTTTATGTGACTCCGCCATCGGATATAATTATATTATTATTCTAATCTATCATTTATTTTAGCTATTTTTTACTAATATCTAGTCGGTGGATATTAATACCCTTTAAATAAGATTTCTGGATCGATTTATGTATACGAAGAAATAAATGCGGGAGAGATTTATACTTTAAGGGATCAAATTGATTCGAATTGAATTTAATTAAATTTAATATAATTATTAGATACGTGTATTTACTAAAAAAAAATATTCTAACCATTTTAGAGGTGAGACATTTGTGATTTTGGGTGGTGCTTCTTAAATATATTTATTTCCCTATAATAGTTAAAATGGCACAAGACGTCTGCAATATAAATCGAAGTGTAAATTGCAAGTCTATAACACTTATTTTATTTTTAAATATTTTTTCTATTATTTCATGCCATTTTTTATTTAGACAAAAACTTTTCTTATATGTCTTAGGTGGGTGGGGGTGTGTGTGTGTGTGTGTGTGTGTTTTTTTTTTTTTTTTTTTTTTTTTTTTTTTTTTTATGGGGGCGGGGGTTTAACTTGTAGAAAGGAAATCAGTGTGTTGGGATAAGGATCAGATAGGGACGTTTCACATGCATTTTACTATTTTTATTATTATTATTATTATTTTTACGGTAATGAAATCTTTCTCCCCCAAATGAAAATGCATTGAAGGAAAACAAAGTTAGTGCCTATCAAAATTCAATTCACAGAATAAAACCTAAAATGAATCCCCACGGTATAGAGTGTTTCCTTGTTCTACCGATTAATAACAATTATGAGGACAACATTCCGATAAATCATAATTAAAATGATTAAAATTAAAATAATTAATTTAATTTAATTATATAGTTTTTATAATCATAATCTAACTAAATAAATTAAAAATCGATCAATTATTTAATCAAATTAAGATCAATAATTCGTTGGTCTAGTGAAAAATATACTAAAATCTTATACCAAATACTCGGTTTTAAGTTTTGAGAGTGACAAAAACGATATTTGAATAATTCCCTCTGAATAAGGATCTAACTGCGGCTCAACATAGATTAGTTGGAACAAAACTCTGGATACTAAGTAGTGGACCAAGTTCAAAGTACAAAAAAAAATTTAATTGAATTAGAGAGTTAATTTGATTCGATTATTCAAATTATTGATTTACTGCATTTTGGTTAACAACCTGAGAGGTTAAAAGATTCTTTTACAACTTCAAATTAGACGTTATTTTTTGTCATCACTATATTATCTAAATTTTAAATTTGGGAATAGAAGAATCATATTAAAAATAGAAAGGTTAAATCAAAATGTGGAAATTGAAAATATTTCATTAATTGTTTGTGCACTCTCTTTTTTAATTTTTTTTCTTTTTTAGAATAATCTCATTAGAAATAGAAAGATCAAATTAAAAAATAAAAATTGATTTTTTTTAATACATTTTTTGAAGATTTTTTCTTTTTTAAAATAGTCACAAAAAAATCAAAACAAAAAAATCAAATCAAAACGTGAAAATCGAAAAAATTTTATTAATTATACATCTTTAAAAAAAAAAAAATTCTATTTTTGAATTTTTTTTAAAAATATGATATTTTTCTCTTTTAAATTTTAATTATAATATTGAAATAATATTTATATAAATAAAATTTATCTAAAAATGTATAATATTTTTATTTAATTTGATTAATTCAGTTTAAACGAAATAAAAATTTTTAAAACTGATAATCGTTCAAATAAATCAAATTAAAATTCGATTTTACTCAAAACTGAATCAAATACCTAATAAATCATCAAAAATATAAAAAACGGTTTGATGAAAATAATTTTTTCAGTTTTAAGTAAATAGTGGTCACCCTCGGCATCAACCTTATTTTTGTAGAAAAATACATCAAACCCAGATTATTATAAAAATACTTTCCAAAAATTCGTTGGCAATTTATGAAGAAATTTAGTTACAAGGTTAGAAAATTACAACATACCATGAACAGAAGCAGACAAAGCTGGGGCACTTCGCAATTCCAAGGTAAGAAAAGGGCACTCTCGGTACTCCAGAAAATCTGTTCAACTTAAAGAATCGTCCTCTTGCCTCTCTCGAAGCCCAGAAGCAATTTATTGTTAGTTAAGCAACTGAAAAAACCAGTGATAGAGAGAGAGAGAGACAGAGAGAGAGGCGATTGCCAAGCTCAACAAAGCTATATATGTAAGTTTCTCCGAAAGCATATTCCGATGATTATACCTTTTCTTATTCTCTGTCATTTATCTTTATATGGTTGACCAATTGTTTACAGACATTTTCTTAATTAGCTGTTCATTTTTTAACGTGACCCTTCATTGATTGCTTGTAACTTAAGAAACATATCTCTCTCAAAAACAATGAAGAAAAGGGTGTTTTTCCACTCGATCTACTCTTTCCGGCTAGAACAAGAAAAATGAAATCCTGGGTTTATCGCAGAATGTTTGAAATGAAGTTCTATTCTTGTCATTTCGTTGTTTGACTTTCGCCGAATGTTTCCGATGAAGGTTTGATTTCTTGATTTTCTGGGGTTATTTCGTTTATGATTGCTCTGGAAAATTTATAGTGCTTTTTGAAACATTTTTGGACTTATTTGACTAAATATTTAGTTCTGATGATATTTATTTGATTATTCTTCTCTATGATTTACAAAAATAGAAATTTCCCCCTCTGGAAAATGTGGGATTTTGGTGGTGGTTGTGAGAAATTTCGTCTTTATGCTTTTATGTCCCCCCTCCCCCAACCAAAAAAAAAAAAAAAAGATTTTCCAATTCATTTATCTGAATCAATTTCTCAAAAAACTAATTGGAGTATTGGGAAATTAATTAAGTCTTGATCTGTTTCGGAATTTTTATCATTTTACGAATATGAATGTGAATAAACTGAGGTGTCTCCCAATTTTGGTAATTTTGGGAACCCAGTAATTCTTCAATTTCCAATTTTTATTCCCTACATGGCTTCTCTTCAGGTCAAGTTGTAGCTTTTTCTTTATTTAGAATGAGGAAGCCTAAAGACACTGACTATTAATTTGTTTTGTCTTATTCAGACTAATGTTTTTGGCTCTATAAGTGGAAGTAGAGCTTCTTCACAAGTTCTTTAAGACATTAAGTGCAATATGGGTTCAGTGGAGGAATCAATGACCAAGTCTGAGAGGAACTACGATGACAAACCCTATGGAATTCGGTTTGTTGAGTTCATCGAAAGAAAGTCACTCTCCTATAAAACCCACCAGTTCATTGTCCTAATTGTAACATTTCTCTCATATACATGCTACCATGCCACTAGAAAAACTACCAGCATTGTCAAAAGTGTGCTTGATCCAGAATCATCTGATACGAGTTTGCAATCTTTGCCATGGGAGAGAACGTCCACGGGGTTGATTGCAAGCAAATTAAGTTATTGGATACTTGGGAGTGGTTGGGCACCGTTCAATGGATCAAATGGCACAGTCTTGTTGGGAGACATTGACCTGGCTTTCCTCGGAATGTATGCTATAGGAATGTATTTCTCTGGACAATTGGGTGACAGATTGAATTTGAGGATATTTTTGACAGTGGGAATGGTGGGAACTGGCATATTTACAGCACTTTTTGGTGCTGGATACTGGCTGAACATTCATATTTTCTATTATTTCTTGGTAGTGCAAATGATTGCGGGCTTGTTCCAATCCACTGGATGGCCTTCAGTGGTTGCTGTAGTTGGGAATTGGTTTGGGAAGAGTAAAAGAGGGCTTATAATGGGCATTTGGAATGCTCATACATCTGTTGGGAACATTACAGGATCTTTGATTGCTTCAGCTATGTTGCAGTATGGCTGGGGTTGGTCCTTTGCTGTGCCCGCCATGATCATTGCTTTCATTGGTATGGTTGTGTTTCTTTTCCTGCCAGTTAGCCCTGAGTCTGTTGGTGCTGATAAACAGGAAGATGAACTGCAATCTCCTAAGAAAGCTGGGGAAGCAGTCACAGAACCACTATTGAATTCTAAGAAAGTTGCTCATGATAGACCA
The DNA here is from genome assembly GCA_037126225.1 of Dillenia turbinata. Lineage (NCBI taxonomy): Eukaryota > Viridiplantae > Streptophyta > Magnoliopsida > Dilleniales > Dilleniaceae > Dillenia > Dillenia turbinata. Next base: position 17,952,405 of record JBAMMX010000015.1, on the reverse strand, counting down.
GTAGGATTTATTGAGGCATGGAAGATCCCTGGAGTTGCTGCTTTCGCTCTTTGCCTCTTCTTTGCAAAATTGGTTGCCTATACATTCCTATATTGGCTTCCTTTTTACATAAGCCACACAGGTATGTGATTTGTAAGTTCTCCATTCTCTAACATAAAAATGCTTTCTACATTTTAATGTTATTATTCAGTGTAGACTTGAGTCCGTAGTGACCTGGGTAGCAACTAAATAATGCAATGAAGAATGTAGGTTTGTTGAAGTAATCATTTGAAAATCTGCTCAACATTTTTGAGGGGATATTTTATTCCCTGTCGCATGAGAAAACCACAGGAGTTTTGAGTGCTTTAACATTTTCTTAATGCTGTCATCACAACCTGAAAAGTGCAAACAAATGGATTGACTGACCAATCCCTAAAAGTTTAGGAGGCTCATGAGATTTTCTTTTGAGCCATGTTAAAGATGATTTCTTCTGATAAATACTTGCATTCCTTGTTTCCAATTCTAGTTGCAATTTTACTTGTCCTATAGTCTTGAAAACCCCACATAGAAGCAGAATGTGATTCTATTAGTTGATGATCTGCAGAAATTGATGGAAAATATTATTCGAGTGAGACGGCTGGAAACTTGTCTACATTGTTTGATGTTGGGGGAGTGGTAGGAGGGATCCTAGCTGGCCACATTTCAGACCGCCTGGATGCCAGAGCTATAACAGCAGCAAGTTTTATGTATTTGGCAATCCCTGCTCTCTTTCTATACCGATGCTACGGATATGTGTCCCTGACTGTTAACATCATGCTCATGCTCATCACTGGATTGTTTGTTAATGGCCCCTATGCCCTTATAACAACAGCTGTCTCAGCTGACTTAGGAACCCATGGTTCCTTGAAAGGGAATTCACGGGCATTGGCAACTGTCACAGCCATTATAGATGGAACTGGCTCTGTTGGTGCTGCCATTGGACCCTTGTTGACAGGCTACATTTCTGCTGTGAGCTGGAGTGCTGTTTTCACAATGTTGATGGTTTCAGCTCTTATTGCAGGATTGCTTCTGACTAAACTTGTGATGGCCGAGGTGGCTGCTAAGATTGAGGAAGCAAGGCTGCGGAGAGATACTTTGTCAGGGTCCCCCGTAGAGTCTATTGAGGTGTGAAATAGCTGGAGAAGATGAAGGGTTCCTTCTGTATTCTTGTTGTTGTTGTGTGTAGAATGGGCGGGCATGAACTTTCAGTTCATTGGCCGCAAATGGCGTTAAAATGAAGAGGACAGAGATCCTCAGATCGTGTTGATACGTAGGAGAGGGTGTTTTTTCCATCCTTCTTCAAGATTTCAATTTGGAACGTGGGGGAAAAAATTGATAATCTACATGTATGTTTCTGTGTGTTAAGAAAGATCAAGCAATGGAAAGATTTGCTCTTGTTCACGAATATTGCAAATTGCAGATTGGAAAAGGCCGGTGACCCTTTTTACTGGACATTGTTAGACTATGCAAAATAGTCTAATGCACTTTTTTTTGGAGACCCCAATTTGGTTTTTTTTTATCACTATTTTTTTTTTCTTATATTTTACTTATCATATTTTTTAACTCAAATAAAAAATATTTAATAAAAAATATAGGGGTTTGTAGGTAAGAGTCAATTCTTTCATAAAAAGATTAAAATTATTATTGTATTAATCATTTCCTAGATTGATTTTTTTTTTTTCTTTTTGCGTCAAATGAACTTGATCTCAACTTTTTAAAATGATACCTGTAAAATAAAAAAATAGAATGAAGATGTGCCCAATATATTTGCCACAACAAAAATATTTTTATTATTATTTTACAAATATTTTAAACTCATTTATCACATTTACTCGCCCCCTCCAGACAATTTGCCACAGATAGTGAAATGTGAATGAAAGAAGTTCACAAGATAGAAAATGGTAAATAGAAAAGCAAAGTTGATGCTGTGGGGGCTGAGTCTGTGGAAATTTGAATCTGTACCACTAGTTATGTTCCCCACCGCAATTTCTTATTGTATGACTAAGACTGGACAACTTGTGTAGACTACTAGCTATCTAATTATTATGATTTTTTTTTATTTTTATTTTTTTTTAATTCTTGTTAGGACAAGAATCACCGAGAAACATTATAAAAAGAGCACAAACAAAGGCTCCTCTTTCTGAACTTTTTGAGGGCAGGGGGACCAAAGAGGTTGAAATGGCACATAGATTGAGGTAAGGCATTTTAACTTGTGGCTTCAATGATACCATGTTAATCAAATTGGGAATAAAGCATTCAAGTTGTTTGGTGGATTAAACCTGGTTGATGGATGTGTCACAAACCTAGTTATCGTTTCGAGTAAAGGAAAAATGTGAATCATTCAACATTGAGACACAAAGACCCACCATTCTCCAAACCATGCACAGCATAAACATATTTTCTTTTCTTTTTTCTCTCCGGAATAAAGCATTCAAGTTGTTTGGTGGATTAAACCTGGTTGATGGATGTGTCACAAACCTAGTTAGTAAAGGAAAAATGTGAATCATTCAACATTGAGACACAAAGACCCACCATTCTCCAAACCATGCACAGCATAAACATATTTTCTTTTCTTTTTTCTCTCATTTATTTTCTTGATATACAAAAAGGTTTAAATTCGATAATTTTATGAGAGAAAAGAAGATGACGTCAGTTAAATTATAACTTATTAACTTTTTTTTTTTCACTCTCTAAGGCCATTCTAAAATATTAATTAAGATCTCTAAAGATAACAATAGCCTTCCTCATCTAATTTCTATTTGGGGTTTGATTTCAATTATTAAAAAAAAAAGGGTCCACCAAGCAGAACAGTCCTCGTACACAGTTTAATGCCCACTTTGAAAATCTTAGCCATCAAGAAATGTCTCGTCTCCAATGCCATTACTCTTAGGGTTTTCATTTCTCTCTCCCCCCCCTCTCTCTCTCTTCACCGGTTTCACTTGGATTAATCACTCTCTCCAAAACTAATCTTACATGGCTTAAGTTTAAAAGAAGTTTCAAAGAAGTTTTTCCCAATCCCTAAGTAATCTAATTAATTTGCTTTGAGATTATGTTGCAATGCGTTCATTTTAATTTATCTACATAGAGAAATATATTAAGTAAAATAGTATGTAGGTAAATATGTCCATGTAAAATTATTTTATTTGAAGTTAAAAATTTAAAATTTGAATTAGAGATAATGAGTGGTTACCAGCATCCCTACTCCCCTAATATCACTCCCACTAAAACTCTACATGAGTTACATTAAGCAATGAATTGAACATCATTTTGTGGGGGTTGTTCACAATAATTGAAATAGTGTTTTTTGAGTTAAACTTATATTCTTCAAAGAGAGAGAAAATTGAGGGCTTAGTAAATTTTAAGTAGGGAATTCTCATTTTTAATCACCGGACTTCGAATCGTAGCATTGTGAATTCATGGTGATAGTTCATTTTTCGTGATTATTATCTGACTACGAGTTTATTCGAAAAAGTTTTGTGATTCTTGACTTTTTCTGTGATTTACTCATTGAGATATATCCTAAAATTATATCTATTTATTTTTCTAAAAAATTGATCTACATACTTCCACTTATACGTATGTGATAAATAAATTTAACATAGTATTACCTGCTGCTTATTGTTAAATTGATCGTTCTTTTTAAACTATACAAAAAATTTTGTTTAACTATTACCTTTTTTTCTCCCTATTTTGGAAAATTAAATCTAGACTCAATTACAATTAAGTGAGATGTTCAAATCAAAAGATTAATGTAACAATAATTTTGATTTGTTGTTTAAAGAAATTTAATCTTGTAAATTTCAACATTTTTTTATTATTATTTTTTTAAAATATCACTTAAAAATAATATAAAATAGAGATAAATCAAATGAAATAGTAGCAGGTATCTACTTATGATGTCTCGAAAGATGATCCACTTCTGCAGTCTTTGCGCCCTCTCCGCTGGCATTTGCGGCCTCTTCCTTTTGCTCAAAAGGACAATCAATGGCTCTTTCTTTTTAGTCCCGCCGTCAGCAGCCATTGCTTCTTTTTCGTTGGCATTTGCAGTCTACTGCATTAGCTCATAAAGATCCACAAATGACTCTTCCTTCTGCACACCAAAAAAAAAAATAAATAAAGACTCTTCCTTCTGAGTTTAACCTCCACCTTTGTTCTCCTATGGTCATTGTGACACATTAAAAAGGACCCGCATTAGTTCACACGACTTTTGAGGTGGCGCAACATATAGACTTGGAGATCTCTCTGTTTTAAGTGATACTTTGAAGTTTTGATCAGAGTTAAAAGGTCAACTACTACAATATAGTAAGGATTATCATACCTCAGTCTTCTTCTAAGTGACACGATTGCCAGCAGCCTCAGGGAGGGACGGATTGCCAGCAGGCCGAGTGACAGTATAGTTTCTCCAAATGTCGAACACTTGAACAATAATCCATATAGTGAGAGAGCATCTGCAACCAACAACAATGACGGCAGCCTAGAAGGTAAAAAGAAGAGGAACGTAGAACATTATAAGCATCATAAAATAAAATAGGTTCTGGATTTCAGTTGTATGCTCTAAGCCAAAGACTATATACAATTCTAATGCAAGGATGTTCTCATTTAGCTCTGCCATACAAATTATAGGAAAACATTTCCACTATCTGAGTTAGGCTCACCCTGACAATGCAGGTTCTCTGAATCAAGGTATGATGTGAGGCTTTCGGGTTGTGAATACTGAGAGAGTTATATGTGGATTTATGGTCAGGCTCACCCATGGATTTCAGCTTGGGGGGAGGCAAAGACGTCGATGACGAAGGTTTGAAAGTACCTGAGAAGAGACTGGTCCCCATTCTATGATCTCCACGGCTTCAGCCGTAGATTCCTTGATCCCAAAAGTGAGTTTGGCAGTGAAAATTTTGGTTGCTGAATTGGCAGTTTAAAATGATTAGTAATGAACCACATGAGAAGACAATTTCCTTTCTCCTAGATTTTATGTTTCATCCTTGGTAAGATTTCGTCATAGGCTGCAAAATTCCTCTTAAGGCAATTAATATGTCAAAACCATTACCACTGTGATCTCCGCAGGGCATTGAATCAGTCACTGGGAATGAGCTTATGGCTTATACATAAGCTGTTGTTTAAAATTAACCCTACTGGATCATCAATTCTTAGCTCAAGGAACATAACTTTCTCTTGAATTTAATGTATTTTGAATTGGAATTTGGGTTGTCAGTATGAACCCAGCCATTGCATGTCCTATTTCAACCCTTGTTGCTTCTTTGATTTCTAAACCAAAGGTGATTATTGAGATTTTTGAAATCGAGATCAAATTGAGAGGAAAAATATAAATATCAGACTGTTAGCTTAAGACTAAACCAAAGGTGGTCTTTTATAAGACAATCTTCACGGCAACAATAAATTCCGAATTTATTGATTGATCGGTAATTCTTAACATAGCATGCTTCGCTGTGAACCATTATGGCAATTGAGTACGAAAAGGCTGCCGTAGGATTACTCTGTGCTCCTCTTTTCAGCATTTAAGGCTGGCGGTGAAATTGTTCTCTTTGGTTAACAAGTGACTGTCAGTGGGGGCTAGAGTTGTATTTATTGATGAGGCTTTGTCTCAATTTGCGCAAGCGCGAGAGGTGTGGTTCTTGTCACCGGTTCTGTCCTATTGCCTTTCGTCGAAGTTCCTACAATGTCATCTGTACTCTTTACAATGTGTGTGCCAAGGGACTGAACTGTTAATCTACAATGCTGTGTGCTGTTTGGGTTGTTTGCCTTGAAAGCGGAGTTTGCCAATCCTATTGTAGTGTCGTCACAATTTAATCTGCACCCTTTTCCTCTTCTGCAGTTTAAACTATCATGGTGTGTTTATCTTGGGGGATGGAAGGTCAAACTTTTGCAGAGCTTTTACCTCAAGGAGCTGGAAATGATGGCAACTCAGGTATGGTTCTCTTGACTGCAACCAGTAGTTTTATTCTTGCAATCCATCTTCAATCTGCATCACTACCCCGCCCAGGGACTAAATTTCTTCGAATAGCTCCTGATTCCCATTGGGTAATATTTGGCATCTGATTTAAGTGAACACCACCTGGATCCAGTCCAGAGAACGGGACTACAAGTTCCCATGACTGAAGACAATAATGTCATGGCCAAATGAATGATGGACCGCTGAGTCCAATCATACAGTACAGGCATTCAAATATACATTTAGTGAAAGACTATTACATAAAAATTAAATCATCCAAGATTCATTTGTTTCACATAACATTATTAATTAGCTTATATGTTCCGGATGGAATAAGCCCATCATGACCCAAATTTGGGGAATGAGACCAACTGGGCATCCCCAGTTTCAGACCTTGAAAATAATGTCCCTTCCAACTCTTGTTTCAACCCTAGGGTTTTGCCTTTCGTTTCCTGGACATTTCGTCTATCATTGGATCATCCAATGATTTAGAAGACTCATAAAACAAAAGATATTATTACTGGATAGTAATAAAATACAACATATGAGATGCCTTAAGAGCACCCAACCCAAAAAAAAATTCATCTTCTGGTCATTTCCTAGTTATTCTCTCTCTCTCGGGAAAACAAAAAATCCGGTGGAAGGAAAAAATGGATACGGGAAGAAACCTTCTAATCGTCGTCTTTTTTCTTCCTGGGCCTTCTGTACTTCTCTTCCATCTGTTTAGCCCTGGAGAGAGCAGTGTTGGCCAGCTCTTTGATGTTGGGAACATCATAGTTTTGTGCTACGTATACTCCGCACACAATTCCTGCTATGAACACCAAGTTGCTCGTTATTATCCCCATTTTCTTCTTCTTCTGCTTCTCACCCGGCTTCTGATCTAAATTCGATCTAGGGTTTTTCCTAAGAACAGCGTTTTGTTTTCTCAAAGTTTCTGGACGGCAAGGGGGACTCCGACTCCGACCCACGCTTTAATTTTATAATAGTTTCTCGGCCCGCTTTTGCACGGAGATATAATTTGTATTTTTTTAATTATATAAATAATTATTCCACTCATAAGCACCTTAATATCTGAATTTAATTATTTTTATATTATTAATTTATTTATATAAAAATATTATTACTAGACATAATGATAATCATATGTTCCTTAAAAACAGTTTAAACGATAGAGTCTCCCTACTTTTATTATTTTTTTTCTAATTTGATTTCATTTGATTGTATTTTTTTATACTAACAGAAAATAATGATAATCATATTTGAGAAATAATGATATTTAATAATAATATTTATACTAAAAGAAATAATACTCTAATTATAATATTGAAATATGAATCATACAAAATATAAAATATGTTAGTGTATATAGATTTCAGTTTTAATTTATATTAGCCGATGATAACATTAAACAACATTAATAAAATAGAAATAAAAAAATATGTATGAAGATGTAAATTTATAAAAATTCGTATTAAAATGAACATAAAGAATGTGATATTCAATGAATTAAGAGATGGTGCAACGTGATTTTTTTTTTTGAAACACTTAAGTAGAAAATAGTGGATGACATTAGTTTATTGCCTCTCCCAAATAACAAAAAATCATTTCTTTTAAGACGCTTATAAAACAAATGAGATAATATTATAAAATTTATATAAATAATTTAATATTTTATAAATATTTTAATTTTAATTTTATATCGTAAGTATGCAATATTTTAAATATATATATTAAATATCTAATATATAATTTTTTAAATATTAATTATTTAATATTACTAACTAAATATCTTTCCATTTTTGTAAAAAAATTTTTTTATGAAAAATTTATTTTAATAATTTACAAAATTTAGAAAATAATTAAATATTTTGGGAACGTTTAAAATTGTGTTTTAATAAATCAATTTAAAAATTACATTTATATTGAAACCAATCAGTTAAAAATAAATAAATTTTTTTTCAACAATTTTTTAATTATACCAGAGATTTTTGTTAATATGTTTTTAATTTTGAAATATGGGTACCACACAACATATTACAAAATTTATTCAAATATATAATAAATTAATTTATTCAAAAATATCTTCATTTTATCTTATTCTATCTATAATATATAATTGTTAAAATAAAAGTTTTTTTATAATTAAAAATTAAATATTTCATGAAAGAACTAAAATGATTGTTATATAATTATTGTATTACAATACAATATAATTTTATTTTATTTTTTCTTAAAACATCCCTTGAGTTTTAACAAACTATGATATTTTTCTCATGTTCTAAATGGAAATGACAAATATATGATTATAAAAAAAAGAGTATAGCCAAATTATGATTACCATAGCATTTGTAAATATTAAATATATAAAAAATTAAAATTATAAAAATTATATTACTATTATTAAATAAAAAATTAAAAAACATGTGATTGTAATTTAGTAAACAAATAACAAATAAGATGATGCCCGAGTAGAAAAATATATGATTCCACTTATCAATTTATATTATTTTCTATTTTTATTCAATAATAATTATATGAAATTAAAATATTAATGATAAAAATAAAATAAAAATATGGAATAAATGTTAAAAATGATTTAAATAATAGCAAAATTAATAATATAAGAAATATAAAATTTTAAATAAAATTATTAATGCAAAAAATAAAATAAAAATGTTAATGTTGAATAATTAAATTTTTAAATATGTAATATTTTATTTTTAATTCTAAAGTATAAGAATAAATTTTTAATATAAAATTTATATAAATAATTTGATAATTTATAAATATTTTAATTTTAATCTAATATTGTAAATATTTAATTATTTGAATATATATTTTTTGGGTTTAAGTTGAGAATGAAAAAAAAAAAAAGCTCAAAAAAATGTTGTGGTAAAAGAAAAACAAAAGGATGGGGATGGGGATGGGGGGTTGGGGATGAGAGTGGAGAGAGAGAGAGAGAGAGAGAGAGAGAGAGAGAGAGAGAGAGGTGGTGGGCGCCACAAGGGATTGGGAAGTCAGGGAAGACGTGAAAGGGAGAGAGGGGAAAAAAAAAAAAAAGGTGGGGGCCACAAAGGATTGGGAAGAGGGGAGAGGAAACGTGAAAGAAAAGAAAAAAAAAAGACGAACGCACCAAATGACGAACGGATGAATGCACCTTCGACGCTTTATATATATCAGGATTACTTCTAGGGTTATGAAAAGTGAATTTTCTCTTTCCTGGTAATTCACCAACCCTATTAGCATGTTTCTCACGGTGATTGTGCGTTTTTTCATAGATTCTTGATTTACAAAATTACATCTTCATATAATTATAATTATAATTTAATTTTAATATTTTCTTTTAATAATATTATATATATATACCAAAAAAGCCAACAATCGAATAAATTATAAATTCTTATTGGCCCAATATTAAAATATCTTAAATAATTTCTTTATTAGAATACTTGTTAAATAAAGAAAAAAAATTAAAAGGTATTAATGTCAATTTATGTAAAATTTTATCTATTTGGTTATTTAATTTAATATATATATTTGGAAGGGCTGGAATTAACTAGAATTAATTTTTTCATTTTGTCCTGTTATAGGTTGAATTAAGAAAAGTCTATGATTTCTATTTTGAATCGCTGTTTGTTGTGTTGCATCTGCATGAAATGGTCAGCCTCAGCCTCCTCAGCTATATATATATATCCAATTTCTTGAGAGATTTTTTACCTTTAGATGAAAGGTAATGCAACAAATATTATTTTTTAATATAATAATTTGACTAATTATGTGATAGATAACTTTTAAAATAAAATTAATAATATTTATATTAAAGATATGATGCGTAACAAATATAAAAAATTATTTGAAAAAGGTAAATGAATTTGAAAAAACATAGACAATTATTAAATGATTTTCCTTTTAAAAATATTTTTAATAATTAACCCACTAATTTTAAGAATATATGTAAAAAATTTGTGTTTTGTATTACATAATATTAAAACCAAATAAATAATTCCAAATCATAGTAAGAAAACGAACTATTTCTGTTTTGGTATTATTAAGGTTAAATTAAGAAATAAAAAACAACCGACGGAGGAGAATAAGAAACGAATAAAACCTTCTTTCTAAATCTCCGAATTTTAATAGAAGGATTATTCCAAGCGGAGACTAACAAGGCAAAGGCGAAATTATGGTATTTTTCTCTCACTTCTCCTTTTTTCCATTTTTTCCGTGTCTTTGATATTCTATCAATTTTTGGCTTTCTCTTTCCCGCAAAAATCCTGTGACCTAAATCCTCTCCTCTCCCGTTCTTGAAATTCCCTCTCTTTAGGAAATGCAATGCAAAGGACGACGGCAAAGATAGTAACCGGCGCGATTGTATATTCGTGTTAGATCGAATCAGGTTCCCTATTCAATCTGTTCTCTTCTTCCCTCTCTCGTCATTTTCATCTAATTTGATTTGACAAATTTTGACGAATTCTTATGTGAATTTTTATTTTGTTTGTTAACATTTTTTGACCAAATTTCTGCTTAGTCTAGGGTATAGATTCCAAATTTATCGCCCGGATCGATTTTAGGGTTTTGGTCGTTTTTCTTTTCGATTTTATTCGTGTTGATTAGTTTCTCTCTTTTGTTTGATCGTATTTTAGCTCTTGCTGTGAAACAAAGAACAATACGATTGTTGCTAGTAATTATTGGAATTTTGTGGAATATTTCGGTCAAAATTCGCCTAAATGTCGATGTTGTCATGTATGTTGTGGGTCATAACCCTTATTCAGATTATGAGAAAATAAAATTGGGAAATTATTACTCTGCTATGATTATTTGTTTTCACATAATCGAAAATTGGAGTGAAAAAAGTTGTCCCGATCAAAATGTTAAATCCAAGACCATGGTCAATGATTCGAAACATAACTCACATTTTTTCAGTTGTTATCTCACATATTGTGTTTTTATCTGTCTTTGCCTCCAGATTCGCAGGTTTTGTCCTGTGGTTAATCCTGACTTAATCTTGAGACTGGGGAAGTACAAGTGATTTGTTTTGTGCTTTGCTTCGGCTTTGTATTGCTTTGTTCCTGTCAATTGTGTGGTGTAGAGAGAGCATAAGATAATTCCCATCGAATGATAGTTTGTGGACACCTTTTTGTTGGAGAGGATATATAGGTACACATGGGTGTGAGCTACTTGTCCGTCTCAGCAGTGTGCACATTGTTGAGCTTTGCGGGTCTCCAGTATTGGACAATTGTATCTCTGGAAAACCTAAAATCACAGGGGCGGATTGGTGATAATATTATAAGCTCTGGGAATCTTGCACATACTCTCAAGCTGCTTTTGGCTTCTCACGCCACTGTTGCTTTGGTGGTGAACTTAGCTATTAATGTATTTATTCTACTCATTTTGTCTCTCAAGGTAAACATTTTTCCATGTTTTAACAGTATGTTTGGAAGTTTTGAAAAGAAAAGAAAATAAAATAAAAGTTATAATTTTCTCTCATGTTGTTTGGGAGTTATAGGAAAGATGTGGGATTCATCCGGAATTAAATATTTCTTTGTCACTTTTTTAAGGATAAATTTGGTAAATTAAAAAGTTAACGTGAGACAACTTTTATTTTCTTTCCTTTTCTTTCCACTTTTGGGAAGAAATTTTTTTTATATTTTTAAGAATAAAAAATCATCTTATTGTTTTTCTTTTCTCTCCACATAAAACTCCCAAACGAAAAAAATAGAGACACTTTCTCTCCAAATTTTTTCTTTTCTTCCCAAATCACTCCATCCAAACGTACTGTAAATCTTTGCCGTAACTAAGTTTTTCATTCAGACAAATAAAACTTGGACTGAAGGAGTCATTGGCTCAAATGATGGAATGAACTGTGCCTGCGGTTTGATTCCATGGTTATTGCCCTACACTTTGTTAAACAAACAATAGTTGCAGTGTATCTTAAAGGTTATAGTCATTTTGGTCATCAGGTCGTTCCCTACAAATAGCAAATCTTTGGGGAGAAGAGGGAAAGTGCAACAGAATTTTTACCCCATAGTAAATTAGATATAAGAAGTGAGGGAAAATTGCACTATGTGACTTAATTTGACAAAGTGTCATTAATATTTTTAATAATTATAGCAATTGTGCCATGGTCATTATGGTTATGGTTATTGCTATTTAATCACTAAATAGCAATGACTTATTTAGTGATTGCAATCATTTTGTGAGTGATATAATTTTGATGAATGGTCTAATATTTCTTATATGCAGACAATATTCTTTGGGGTGCTGTATCCTTCTGAAACTAGAAAAGTGGTGGAGCGCCTTATCAATTATGTTATCTACAAGGTTGATTTCTTTACAAGAAACTGGTATCAAGCTGCTTTTTTTTTTTGGCACGTTATGCACATGTTTGATCACTGGATATGTATTTGTACTGTTTCCACTTTGTATCAAACATTGCTTCATTGTAAATATGGCTAATACCCCATTACAGATGGTGTCTGGAGTTTACCAGTTCTATCATCCATCAACAATAAGTAACCATTTAAAAGAAAATTTAGAAAAAGATTTTCAAATCATGGTTATTAGCTTGTCATAATTTCCAATGGTAGAAAATCATAGAGTAACATGTGAAATTGCAATTTAGCTTGCTACCGTGGTATTGTGTAAAAGTTGGCAGTGCTCGCTTGCAATCTGTCAGTGTCCCAGGGAGGCATGTAAAGCATATGGTGATTTTGACCTAATTAAGGCCTGGGGCAAAGGGTTCAATTGTTAGGTTTGAGAGAGTGATAATGTCAATGATTGCTTAGGGTTTGAACATGTGCTTTAGCTATGGAAGAGCAACCACGGGTGTTACTTGTAAACTTTTGGTCCAAAAGAAGTAGAACCTGATGCGGTTGAGACACCTAAGCATATGATGATTTTGCCAACATTCACTATGTACTGCGAGTACATCAAGATAAAACATAGTGGAAGAAGTTCACATCGAGTCATTGGTCATGCATGAAGATAAAAAGGAGCACTTGTATTTGGATTGAGGCTGCTCAAGTCTGATATCCAGTTTTAAAGATAACTCATATCAGAGGTAGTGCTTCTCCTTCAATGAAATCATTTTCACAAAAACATTCTCTTGTTGGGATACATAGCTGGTCTTGATCAGCCATGGTTCAAACACAGTTTGTATAATTTGTGCACCAATCTGGAGATGTGTTGTCTTTTTTGTTGAAGCTACTGCAAGGATGAGAAAGACCAAAAGAATGCTGGTCAAGCTGTCAGGTGGAAGATATGAATTTTTTTTTTCCTTATATGAATTTTACCTAGCCAGTTGATTTTTTCCCCTTTTCTGCACGGATGTATTTGTTATTTGGATTTTTCACTTTGCTCACATCTAGGAAAATAAATATGATAGTTTTTGGTTTTAGTCACAGGTGCAAAGTACTTAAATTTGTTGAAAGTTAAGAGTTCTTTGGCATTTGGAGATGTGGAACGACTCCAAACTCTATGAATGATTGGATGTATGAACATAAAAAGTTCAAAAATTTTGAACTGAACAAAACATGGCATGATACAGAATTTTTTTTTTTTTTGGGTAATTGTATGTAAATATGTAAAGTATGTGCACGAGTACCAAATGTGAAGTAATGTGGGAGAACGGTGTATAAGGGGTGAAGGGTGTTGTGGACTTGGAGCGGTGAGCTAACCAATTATGCTATAGCAGGACTTATACGGTGACACCTGAGAAGATAATATACTATTTGCCTTTCCATTTTGGGGGGGGGGGACTCTCTGGGTGACATAATAATTGATGAAATATCAACTTCTTGATCATATGTACAATTTGACTCAATAGTCTATACACTTAAAAAAAAATTCATTACATGATATAACAAAGCAAAAAACAACAAAAATAGTAATGGGCAAAATTGCATTGTGATGGTGTAAGAGGTGGCAATGCTGGCTACTCAGTAGGCAATAGGCATTGAGTGACTCGGTGTTGCAAAACTGCTTGACAAAATTCGCTGGCGTTGAGGAGTTGCATTTTATACATTGTTCACTAGATTATATTTTGAATTTTGGGAAGATGTTTGTTAAGTATTTGATTGTGTATATATGGTGGACAGGGTACTTTTCTTCCACTGGTTGTCCAGCCAACAATATTTCAAGCTGGCATGTGGTCCACATGGATGACAGTTATTTGTTCACTGAAGGTACTTGTTTTGTTATTACAGTGCACATTTCCTTGACTGGTTTTGCCCTAATTCTTATCTCTATGAGTAGCTCATTTTTTCAGCTCCATTTTTATATGTGCTGTACAGATGTTCCAAGCTATGGCCAGAGATAGACTTGAACGCTTGAATGCATCTCCTTCCGCGACACCATGGACATATTCCCGTGTCTTTCTCGCTTTACTCTTTGTCTTGTTCGTTGATTTGTTCTGGTAGTACTTTACCTTACAAGTTTAATAATGATTTTGTTTCTTTCCTCGTATCAAGTTGTGATAGCATAACTATATGCTTAAATGCTACAATAAAATGAGATGCTTCTTTAGGAGTTACTTTCTGATAACATCTATTCTTTTTGCAGTACTTTACATTATGCTTCTGTCCTTTTCTTGTAATTGTAGGATAAGGGTGTGTTTTGTCATATATCAAACATTTGGATCCTCTAGTTGCTTGTTGTTCTTTGAGCCTGCGAGTATTGCTTTTGAAACACTTCAGGTAATAAAATGGATGATGCTTTAAATCTTATTGATTAATGGAAGTATTATGGAATTGCATTCTGACTAAAGATTCACCATACATAAATCTTTTCTGTAGGCCATTGTAGTTCATGGATTTCAGTTGCTTGATATATGGCTCCATCATACCGCAGAAAGCAGTGCAAGTTGCCAGAGATCCAAATTTTTTGATTTATCAGCTACAGGTAGTATGCTTTATCCTACTTATTCAGATGATTGAGTTCGTAATGAAGTGGTTGCTTTTATGTTTCTCGTATCTTTAACTACTTTATATTAAAAAAAGAAAAAAAAAGGAAAAGGCTACGACCATGACCTCAGCGTCTGTATTCGGTTAAGGATTCAAGTTTGCTCTCCCTATCAATAGAAAGAAATTTGATGATGAATTTATTATTGTACTATTTTTTAGAAAATTTTCATTTCAAATCTTGAAATCAGAACTCTTTTTTCTGAATAGACGTGTTTTTCCCGCAATTGATGATGTTTCTGTTGTCTGCTGGAGGCTTTGAAAATTTAAACAACCACCTCATGTGAATTGGCAGCATGGCAATTCATATAATATTGTGTTTCTAGTCCTTGTTCCCCGGATTGTCATGGCATATCTGCCATTTTTTTTTTTTTTAAACCTTTGTAAATAAATTTATGCTGTTCACTATTACCTATATCATGCTTGTGGTGGATTTCATCTTTTATTAATCAAGGCTGGTTACTGCAGGCTTTTTGTGGGAATGGAAAAGCATTATTATCCGGAATTTTGGTTTTTTTCTGGATATGATGACATTGTTGATGGCACTTGGTCATTACATTCATATTTGGTGGCTTCATGGCATGGCGTTCCAGCTTGTGGATGCAGTACTTTTCCTGAATATACGTGTAAATCATATATTCCACTTTCCTTTGCATTGTCATATTTTATTTTATTTTTGTTTTGTTTTGTTTTCAATTAAATTGGAGATAGTATGCATGCCTTCACTCATGGCTTTTGTTATATAATGAGCAGGCCTTACTAAGTGCTATTGCAAAGCGTGTCAAAGGTTTCATTAAACTAAGGATAGCTTTAGGCACACTTCATGGGGCACTTCCTGATGCAACATCTGAGGAGATACAGGCATATAATGATGAATGCGCCATCTGTAGAGTAAGCTTATCCTGCTATCATATTTTGATTTTCTTCTTTTGGCTCTCCTAGTGGTACTGATTTGGAGAAACAACAGGAACCAATGGCTAAAGCTAAAAAGCTTTCTTGCAATCACCTATTTCATCTTGCCTGCTTGCGATCTTGGTAAAAATTTAATGTGCTTGTCTATGAGATTCTTTGGTTTTTTATGCAAGTCTTTGGAGTCATATTATGATCCCAAATTTTACATATGATGCTAGGTTGGATCAAGGTCTAAATGATGTATATTCTTGCCCTACCTGTCGAAAGCCACTTTTTGTAAGCAGATCTGAAGATGAAAGAAATCCCCGTGCTGCTGATGTTTCAAGTGATGAGCAGCTTGCCCGGCAAATTAGTTCAGGGTTTGAACAGCAAACCTCATTGGTTCATGCTGTGCCTGCAGGAATTTTTTCGAATCAGATGCAGAATCCTTTAGAAAGTGGTTCTTGGAGGTTAGTGTTCTTGTCAAGTGACATGTTTTGTTTTGTTTTTTTTTTTTATTTTTGGTGGCCTCATTTAGCTTTGCCTGTAACAGCTGGTCTTCCTACTTCTTGCTGGTGAAATCAGCCTGGACAAATTGTTTTAGAAACAATTGCTGCTTTTGTAGGTTGATTAGAGATTTTAAAATTTTATGGTGGGAGTGGAAAAAGAAAAAAAAAAAACAAGTTCTGGTAATTTAAGTGAGGTTCAACTACTCAGGTAGTTGAGCAATCCATTAAATGATATTAAGGCAGAACGTGGGATGATTCTCATCCACACCCCCCCCCCCCGGCCCCCCAAAAAAAAAAGAAAAAAAAAAGGGAAAACCGCCATAGATCAACCTATTTTTCTTGCTTTCGCTGTTTAGGGGTACAGGGCTGGATTCAAGCTGGTTAAACACTTGGCAATCCCAGGGTCTTGACGGAGCTGGTCCATCAAATGCTATGAGATCTGTGGGGTTAGGGAGGGTTCAGATGATGATGAGGCATCTTGCATCTGTAGGTGAAACTTATGCCCAGACTGCGTTTGAGGATGCTGCATGGAACCTTTGGCCAATGAATCCATCTCAGGCTTCTGGTTCTGCTTCACCCATCCCTCCTACTACTGCTGGTGTTAGATTTGCTGGCAATACTACTGGTCTACACAGGAGGACAATGTCACGCACTGCAGGTGACAACATTGCAAACTTGCTTGCAATGGCTGAGACTGTACGAGAGGTGCTACCTCATATACCTGATGAATTAGTTTTTCAGGTACATTCTAGACTTTTGAAACTTTTACTTTCCTGGATTTCTTGCTTGTCAATCTTTGTTGGTTTTGTTAAAGTGAGATAGTGTTATTAGTTGTCTTTTTGGTGTTCAAAAACCAGACATGGTTTTTTCCTCTTGAGGTCTGACTTGTTCTCTTTCCTTCTTCGGGTTTTGGTGGAAGGTTGTAGTTGGGCAGAGTTTGACTGCCATGGGCATCCTGATCTTTATTTCTGTTGACCTTGTGTTTTTTGATTTTTCTATTTCTGCTTTTAACATCCCTTCTACCTTTGAATTTCTAAAGTTCAATTCAGTCATAGGATTCATAAACCTAATATGACTTGATATCTTTTATATAATGCTTAGATCAGAATCCAATGGTTTGCCTACATGAGCCCCCGTCTTGTTCAAATATTTCAGGACTTGCAGAGGACGAATTCTGTCACTGTAACTGTGAATAATCTGCTCCAAATGTGAAATGCGTATCATTTTCTTGTATCACAATATTCCTGCTTGACGTGGAGATGATATTTGCTGTAATTTAGCATTTGAAGCTTTGGATGCCCACATAACTTGCAGAGAGTCCAAAATTGCTGTGGAAAGATGATCATCACCCATAAGCTTCAAATTCTTCTGTATATAAAGGCGGTCCCTGAATCACCTGTTACCAAACGAAAAGAAATGAGAACAAGGAAATTGTTCTTCAAGCATAGTTTCTTTCTTTTTTTTTTTTTTTTTTTTTTTTTTTTAATGAGCCCAAAATAAGTTTAATGTAGATGCAAACAAGGCTGTTTTGGATGTACTTTTGAACTTAAACAGGAAAGTAGCTGCCCTTGTGAATCAAATTATTCAATTTTTTTTTCCTTCTGATTTTTTTTGGTGGAAGGTGAGAAACTTTCCTTTTGATTTTGTGTTTCCAGAGGCGGGGCTTGACAAATTTGGGCATGATAAAATTTGAATCATATGATGCACATACGACTGGGTCCTTTTCTTGGTTGTGTAATTTTCAAAATAAACCAATATGTGGGATGCCAGTACTTTTGTTTTTTTTTTGGTTAATTTGAATTTGAATTTGAACTTGGGATTAGCGGGTTAGAGGAGAGGGATTGTGACTATCAGACTGTTTTCTTGCGAGGTTGTCAGACAAACTTCTGTCTGGCCACGTTATCGTGGATGGCCCAGCTTGAAATTACCTCAGCCCAATGAATCCACATCAGTCACCTTCCCAATGAATCCTCACCAGCCCAATTTTATACCATGGGTGGGGCTAAGTTGGGTTGGTCTCAGCCCAGGCGGGAAGCCTTAGGCCATGGCATTTGCCCATTCTGTCCGAGTCCAAGCCTGATCGATCAACACTTGGAATTTCTCATATCTCATCTCAAGTCTCAACCGTGATGGTTAGTGCTCGAGCCCGACAGAAGGTCTCAAATTGCATCCAATCCGTTAACCTCTCCCCCTGCGGATTTGCGGGTCAAAAGGAAAGGTAAAGCATAAGATTACTTTCGGAAAAAAAATTTAAATCAGGTGAAGTCACCTTACAAGGTTAGTAAAATTTAAAAGAGAAAAAGTGGGATATGATGGCCGTTGTTTGAAGGCGTTCACATAAAACGACGGCGGGCTAGAGAAAACGACAACCAAAAAGAAAAAAAAATAGGAGCTCAAAACTGGGATTCGAGCTCGGCGAGTACACGTGTCCTCCAAAAGTCCGACAATGGTGTTCGGCCCATCGCCGCTGTCTCGACGGCGTCGATTGTGGGGGCCCCGCCAGTTTACAGTTTGAAGTGACGGTGCCTGTTTGGCCTCCCCTCACCTATTTGCCCAATTGCACAATCACCTCATAATTGCAAAAGTGCCCCAGATGATTGAATGGGTTGCATTTGGATACCAAGGATATGTCAGCTTGATCCTTGTATTAGGATGCCCAAGCAAGAAATTCCTATGGCTATGTTTAGTGCTAGGTGTAAATATAAAAATGTATAAGTAAATTACATAATTATGCCAAATGCATAGATATTGAGGTTATTAATTCTATTCAACTTAATGTTTTTTCCTTGGTATGATTCATTTTGGTTTCGGAGTATTTTAACATATTTCTTTACAATCTTATATATATATATATATATATATGTATAATTCAAAATATAAAAATTTCAATTCAGTGAATATAAATTAATTTCAAATTATTCCATCAAAATAAATCTCTTTCATCTTTTGAAGTCCAAGTGGCGAAGTTACCTCAACGGTCTATCAATTTAAATCCTCCCATCTTTTATCAAAAAAAAAATAGATAAATTAAATTTGAAATATTTGGACTTCTGAATTAGATAAAATTTGTCTAAATTCTTTTCCTTTTTTAGAAAAACTATGAAATATACAAATCATTCCAATATATATCATAATAGAATTAACAATTTTGATACGTATTTGAACAATACTAGAAAAAAGGGGAAGAAATGGTGGTAAATAAGAGCTAGAAGGTCCTTCACTTATTTATTTCTTTTTTAAATCTTTCACGCGTGGCTGAATTCTTTTCTCAATAGCATAACCCCATACACAGTGTGCATTACCCTTTCTAGTAATCTACACCTACAGTTAGGCCTTTCTGACCCCCAACATTTTATCTTTGTAAATTTCATAGGAGACAAACTATAGAGGTCTCATGCAACTGCCTTAAATTTTCCTAGTCCTTGAGTCTTATAACTGAAACACACTAGCATGTTCTCTTTGGACATGTCCTCTTAGATCTCTGTTGTGGAAAAAACGGGCCCTCTCTTTAGTGCTGCTTTTCTCCACAGCAGATAGTCAAACTCAAAGCTCTAACCATATCACTATATATTGTACTTCATCACCCACAATACATAATCCTACGTTATCAATTCAAAGCCCATCTCACTTGTGTCTTTCAAGTACTCCTCAAAGTATAACACATTAATCATAAACCCATCTCTGGTTTCATCATGTCTTTCACTTTTTCTTCTCTCCTCATAAACTTCATCATCTTCTGTCTTTCAATCTATGCATGCATTGCTCGTCCCACCCCATTTGCTTCTACTAAGGAGGTTGGTGCTCTAATGTTGTAGATTTTCTAACTTGACACCCGCTTACAAACCAAAAGGTGTTTTCTTTGTTTTCAAATATTTGACTATTGATATTGATGCAGGTTTCAGACAAGGGTCAACTCAGCAATATGGTTCCAACACAAGAAGTGGGTACAGAAGCAGAAGTTCTTTTAAGTTCAAAGCAGGCACTGACGGATCTACACAAGGAATCACTTGGAAATAACATGAGAGATGCAAATTCAGGTGTAGTTGAAAGCCAAACAGAATCTCTTGTTTCAGTTTCTTGGCAAGTACCACTCCAAAGTCACGAAAGACACCCTGGCTTCCACTCTGATTATTCTCGTCCTCGGACAAGACCTCCTTCTCACAATTAAGAAAACTTATCCTCCCCTAATTTCATCATTCATTTTGCTCGATATAATACTAGAGAGCTTCATTTGACCTATAGTGAGCTAACATTCCCTTGACCGGACCAGTAATTACTATGGGGAAAAGTATTCCTAGAGCCTTAAAATCTGACTCTGTAACTACAAGCCTGTTCCATTTTGATCATATAAGAGTTTGAATTAGTTTTACATTCTTCTTTTTGGTTCTCTTATCACCTTGCTCTTCTTCTAGATTATAGACAAATATGATATTATGTTTGATAAAGATGGGAAATGCAGGAATTCAGAATGCTATCTCCTCTCCAAATGTGGGTCTGCTAAAGACAATCAAAGTTAAGGTAAACTAGTTTACCCCCTTCATATTAATTCATTAGTTTTGAAATGCATTAGCATTTTTGAAATATAGATAAGGGAATTACTCAGTGAGGACTACTTGTTCGTGATTTCCAACATAAGGATGGAACATAATGTGTCCAGCAGACAGTCGAGTCCTGCATCAGTTATGATTGGTGGCGATTGTGGTCATAAAATCAATAAAGATAATTCCTGAGAAAGCGAATGCTAAGTTTCCCATTTTGCGAGAATTTTCACTCACCAAGTTCATCTAAGGGGAAGCAAAATGAAAATGTGTAAGTGTTCAGAGT
The DNA here is from genome assembly GCA_037126225.1 of Dillenia turbinata. NCBI lineage: Eukaryota > Viridiplantae > Streptophyta > Magnoliopsida > Dilleniales > Dilleniaceae > Dillenia > Dillenia turbinata. The sequence continues at coordinate 17,931,259 of JBAMMX010000015.1, read as the reverse complement.
AGTTTAGAAAAATAGGGCAAAAACTCCATCAGTAAAAGTCTGAACAGTTTGCCAATTTTGTGGTATGGCCATATGAAATTTCTTGCATCCCACTCCTGAGATTTTGCTCACACGCACATGAAAGGAGGTAATTATGGTCCTGAGTATTGGCTTGACAAACTATCCTTCTGATGCTTGTGTAGGGACTAAGAAGGCGAAGAAGGTCAATTCTAGGATTTGAGTCGCACGTTAAGGAGGAAGCTATAGGTTCCAAGCAAAACAGGATACACAGGGATATAGAAGTGACAGATTATAATCCACCACATCGAAAACCACCCATACACAACAGGAGATTCTAAACAACATTATTCTCATTTTGCAGTTTTACTAAATTAGTCTATAGAAGAATAAGGGATGTCGCTTGAGATCTCGAGGGAGATACAGTGGATAACAGTCCTTCCCAGTATTTCGTTTCATTTGGACTGTTATAGAGATACTTGTAATGAGAGGCCAATGTTTTGGTGGAAAAGCAGAGTAGCTAAAATGTAGTATTCACTGTATTCTGAAATAAAACAGAAGCATTCATTTAGTTCTTCAAAAGAGCAACGCATATTTATCATCAAATCATGCCTTACTGCACTTCAGGAGTTCCACACGTTTCCTGGATACTTGATTTATGACAAAAGGCAAAGTTCTACTGCACATACCAGTCCTAATAGCCGGGCGAACTACAATGGAAGACCAATGGAAATTCTGTGGTTTAGCACAGGTTTCAGTTTTATGGAAATCTTAAATCAAACTAACCTTCCTAAACCAAACTGAATTAGTCCAACGAGAGTAAAATTGATACTGGTCAAGACCGCAGTTCACACTAGTTTTACAAAAAATAAGGTTGCCTCATCGTACCATTTCTATAGGTTTTCATAGTTTCTTACAATGATATCAACGGGAAAAGAAGTGGATTAACAGTTGGCGTTACATGTTTTTCAATCAGCTCTGAGACAAGTGTAAATGAGAGTCTACTAGATGTGGAATTCTAAACACTCCTCCCAAAGCCTTAAACGGTGTGCCCTAAATTTGCGTTTGACCAAATACCGAAATGGTAGGACATGGATTAGCCTGCAATTTTGTAATTATTGTCTCATTAGTAGTCTTAAGGTAGAGTAGAGAGACACAAGAATGCAACCATATCAAGAATGTCTCCCTCATACTTTAAAGAACTAATATAGTATTCATTTTCAACAGATTCTATACACACAAAGCAAACATCCTAGGAAAAAGGCAAACGACTTTTAAGAAAAATACTTTGGTGGCTATGACACGCAAACCGCATAAACAATCAAATCCAAATCCCCAGAAAAAAAGAGTGAATCATTTTATACTAAATGATCGCGACAAACTGTTGATGGAAGCAGATTCCAAAGGTCTATTTTATTGTTTAATCTCCACCAGACATGCCTTAATAAACTTTGGAACAATGTGCCCCACTAGGATCCTACCCATAATCAAAAGTTATGCTATACCACTCTAGATCCATAAGGGATTTCATGCAAGAGCTTTCCTCAGTCTGGGGAGGGAGAATTGGCTGAAAAAACTTCGACCACGGACAAAGTTTTGACCTTTGGGGTTTTGCATGTGGTCTCATTCTATGATTTCCCCATGAAAAATAAAGGAGGCAGACATCACTGTGGCGGATTTAACTCATTCAAGCTCCACTCTGTATTGCCTCTCCAACATGGTGTCTAAAAAAGGTGATTGCACTCTCTATATGGTAGGTGCCAAAAGCTTCTCATACCTTTAATTTTATTAAATGGATGAAGCAAGTAAAAGTCCTGAGACATTGCTAACTTCTTTTGGTTAATTGGAACACGCCGGAGGAGTTGGTTTCTCAAATGTCATGTGCTCCTATATTGTGGGTCTGTCTTGTGAGTGATCAGGAGAAGTTCTCAGTAGCCTATTTCACACGCACATTATTCTACAGATGCCCATAAGTATCTCTATAAGCGTAACAACGTTTATATAACACCGAAAATTCAGTGTTTAAATTATTAATTTTTGTTCCTATATGTTTAATTTCGGGAATAAATTCAATAAGCTTATAAATTCATTAATACTCCATATAAATATCAAAAGTTGAAATGGTCTGGTGGTTTGATAATGGGATTATTGTGGGATTTTATAAATTAGGTTGATTTATAGAGAGTTAGGTTGGCTTATGACGAAAATAATAATAATAATAATAAATAAATAAATAAATAAAAAAGAGAGTGATGGATCGCCCAGTGAATGGGTCTGGGTCGACTCGTGTACAGGTTTGTGTGATTTGGGTCACCCTTTCCAACAAGGACAATCCAAGGACGCGTAGAGTGATGGGTTCTAAGAGTTAATAGTCTTGGATCGTCCTGCTCAAGGTTTTGGGTCAATCTAAGACATGAGAATTAGGGGATAGGGCACCTCGCTTGGATGTTGAGTTGCCTTATGGATTTGGTGAGATGTGCTCGAGTATTGGGTTGAGATTGGGCCCCCTTGTGCAATAGGAGGACGACCCAAGATTTGTGCAGAAGGGAGGATTTGAGACTTGTCATTGTTGGGTCGACCCACTAATGGGCTTGGGTTGTCCTGGTGAGCTTGCAATGAAAGGTTTCTAGGCGATGATCTATTGGGTCATCCTGTCTCATTTCTTAGGTCGATCCAATGCTGAAAAACTATGAAAATTTGCCCTAGCCTATGTTGAGGTGACCTAGGACCCATGTAAAACAAAGAATGGGTCGCCTTGCCTATGAGCAGGACGACCCACCCATGTAGAAATTGAACTATAGATCATCCTGACCATTTTGTGGGTTACCCTATCCATTCGATCATCAATAAATTGAGATGCAAAATGATCAAAATGCACTCCAACTTCAAGTAAAACTTAAAACTTATGAGGGACAAGATGATAATTTTACTATCCTTTATAACAATGATTGAACAATACTTCACTCCTCATTTTTCTTTCTTGCATCTCTCGAACTCCCTCTCTTCTCTCTACATTCTTGCACTCTCTCCTCCTCATTTTTTATTTTTCTCTCCAGAAAATTAAATATCCCCCATTAAATCACTCCAACCGACTTGCAATAACTTCAATTAAACTCAAGAAAGGAAGATTCAAGGAAAATCTAGGGATTGTTCAACGAAGGAGAAAATTAGGGTTTTTGAAACCCAACATCCAAAATCCAATCCAAACTCAAAATTAAGATAATTTCTGCTCTCTAATCTTGAGTTTAACTTCTTTAATATTAGATTTGATGAGAGGCTACCCCCTCGGGCTGGTACCTTCACTCAAAGTATTGTCTTCATAAGTCCGGCATTTGACCCTTCGCATCTTTGCAGGGCCTTGGCGTTGAATCACGACCTACCCCTTTACACCCCCTCAGGAGGTCGCCTCTCACCAATTGGGCTTCGAATGCCGGACCTACGGAGACAATACCTTGAGTGAAGGTACCCGTCCGAGGGGGGTAACCTCTTACATTTGATTTTATTGTCGAGATTTGATGGAATTTCATAAAAAGATCAAAACCTTAAGTTTGTGAATTGTGAAAAACTGGGAAAAAAAGAAATGAAAAATTATAGAAAGGTTCAAATGATGTACAGGTGGTGGAAATAGAACCATGAGTATAGATTATTAGTTTGGAAAAAATTAGGGTTTGTACAAAATTTGAGAAAAATTCATAAATCCTAGAATTAGGGGTGAATTAACAACTAAATTGTGGTTATTGATCTAGAAAAATAAATTGAGCCCAAGCAGGCATTATATTAGATTAAATTGTGGAATTGAGAGTGAATACTCTTCCAAAAGGTGAGTGGATGGTTGTGATTCGTATGAATGAGTAAATTATTTTCAATTATGATTTATAAATTAAATTTTGAATGAATTTGAAATGAATTTATAATATTTTGTGATTATAATATACCTTGAATGAAGTTTGATCAATCTATGACTCTTGAGTTTGAAATATTGAATTATTTATACCACGTTACATTTGGACATTTATATGAATTGTGAAATGTTGTTCTACCTTAATGAATTGATTGATAAATTAAAAATTGATAACATGGTACTAGAAAATGACTACAGTTTGACTTTTGCTATGGATCGAACCATCAGGGCTGCGTGGTTAAAACTGATTTGATTGAGAATTAGAGGGTTAGAGGAGGCGGGATGGAGAGCCACTCAAGTCGGCCGGATGACGTGGTGACACCTCACGAAAACAATTCCGGGCCAATGCCAAGGTGAAGAGGATTTTATAAAAATTGTGAAAAATCACTTGGTGGATTCTACCAACGGTCATTGGTAAGAAAGAGATTTTGGCAAAACTCAAAAATTTGAAAATAGAAGTTTAAATTGTTTAATGATTGAAAACAAATGAGTCATGGTGAAATGTGATTTAAATTTCAAATTTATGTAAATTGTTTTATCTACTGAAATGTGATTTAAATTTTAAATTTATATAAATTGTTTTATCTATTGAAATGAGATGAATTTGGTGATATATGTTTGATACCACCATGCTTACCCTTCATTTATGCGTTACATGTCATTGCACTCCACTCCTCATCTCTTCTATATTTTTCAGAAGAAGTTTAGGTGGGAGACACTATTTAGAGACAGTCGAAAAAGTCATTTTTGCTTAACTTTGATAGTATTAATGAACGTAGATTATATTTGTGGGATTGATGTAGTATGATCTATGGAAATGAAACTTTTGTGTTCCTCACTTAGTTTGAATTTAATTGAAACTTGCTTTATTTTTTTTTTCAAGCAAGTGTTGGTAGAATTTCTATTTGGATAAATGTGGAATTTTGTTAATTTTTGTTTAAATTTTCCTTTTGTAAAGTTTATTGTTTTTATTGGGATATTTAAATTTTATTTTGAATTTTGTGTTGAAAATGGATGAGAAGGTGTTGGAAATTGTTTGGAAAGTCGGGTTGGCTAAATTGTATGTGTGCATGGACATGGACATATCAGGTGGATCCTTGATTATGTGATAAATGCATGCATGTGTAGAACATGGATAGATCAGATAAGTCCTTTGATTGTGAATAGATGCATACTCGTTTATTTTGATAGATTTCTTTATTTTGGAAAATTATTACATGAGTTGAATGCTTTACGATATCTCGGTATATAGAGAGATAATGTACGTATATCAAGATAACACGATGATTGCTACGTACTTGATGGGAGAGTTGGGACGTCACGGTTTACCCGCATTTTCACCGTATTGCCAGAATCTTCGGACCGGGGCATTGTGTTGTCAACCACAATACGCTGATACCTCCCGCGCTTGTTTACCTGGGACCGGGGGCATAGGAACAAAACCCCTCATGAAATCCCAACCTCCAACATTACATTCTCATCCCATCGGTGGGGAAAAGTTTGTAGAAGCAGTACATCAAATCTTGAAAATAAATAAAATAAAAAGATAGATCCACAACTGATAACATTCATTTTGGTTTTTACAAAAAAAATTAATGAGAACTAACACAAAACTTGTATGCCTTGCATAATATTAAGAGTTTGAGTAATTCTAATTGACCCATCTACATTGGAAAACTACTGAATCATGGAAACCGAGGCCTTTTAACATGGGCATGTCTTTCAAGTCATCTGGATCACCATTGGCTTCAAAGCTGTCAATTAGTCATCTACTTCATTTAATCTATTATCAGATTCCTTACTCAGAATTCCTAGAATATAAGTAATAAACATACCCTCCCTTTGTTTCGGAAACAGGGTCTTCAGATTGAAAAATCCTTCTAGAACTCTATTATCATAGTTCCATCTTCCAAATTTTGTCCCCAAGTCCTTTTCATTTTCTACAAGGACACGTTTGATTAAATCCATGTAACCAAAAATTTGATCTATATGTATACTAGGTAGTTGATTTGCTCCATAGAGTTGTTCTGAAAAACTTGAACTTCATCCTCTTCTTTGAAGTGTAACCAATGTAATTTCAGTCGGAACCCTAATATTTTTCCCCCCAAGTCAAGAATCTCAACCATATGTCCGCCATTGAATTGTGGAGACACACATTAGAGGAAACCCTACCTTCGACATGGAAAACGAAGGAACAGTTCAAACGCAAATGATAACTGGGGAAATCCAATTCAAAGGCGAAGCGTATCAGTCTTCCAATAACATTAGCACCATCAAAACGGACTAAAGCCCACGGGCCGGCCTGGCCGGTCCGCACAAATGGATGGGCTTAGGCCTATCTGAAAGGCAGTCTAAATGCGAGCCTACTTGGCCTGGCCTGTTTAACCCACGGGCTGGTATGGGCCGATGTGGGCTAGCCCTTCTAAGGTTGGACTTTGTTTGCATTGAATAAGGTATAATGCATAAAAGAATTCATATAACTGATTCTACTTGATAGGATAAAAAAAACTCAGTTGTTATTATTATTGCTATTTACTTTAGTTATACTTCTTAATGGTTTAATGCGTGACGAAATTGAACAATCAAAGCAAACTTGCCCTTTTGTCGGTCGCTACAACCTCTAAAGATTTTGACATTGTCTTTCACAACAATAATATAAATATATATTTATATATATATAAAAGATTGATTCATAGTTTATTTTAAGGCGTTAATTTTCATATTGACTAATTTAATTTTTAAATAACAATATAGAAATATGAACTCTAAGCCATAATAGTTTAATTTTAAGGTGCAAAACTCTCCAAATGTAATATCAGAGTCACCTTAAAATCCAAATCCATTACATCAAACTCACCTTTCATCTCAGCGGAATTATCTCATATATATAATTGGAATTAGTTCTCACGTTGATGAATTCAATTTTTAAGAATAATAAATAAATATGAAAAGTGTCTATTTAACAAAAATAGTAATTAAGAAAAATGGTAATAAATAGTACTTCTGACAAGAGGGAGGATTAGAGCTAGCAAAAACTTGCATGTTTGTCACCGACGGAGCAAGGCACGCGAAGACAATGATTAAGACAAAATACAATTTTTCATTCATTTAGTGATAAAGATATTAAAATTTTATATTAATTGTTTGAGTTTGAGTTTTAATAATAATAAAATTGATATTGGAAGAGTTCATTTTAAATGAAAATCCGACAGTAATTTAGACTAAATTAGTCGAATCAAAACTTTAAATATTAGGTAGTGAATAAATCCAGAAAAAAAAATATTAAGACAAAAGGTATGACCGATTATATCACCAATTTGATTATATCATCAATGACCCCCTCAATTCAAATTAAATTAAAATAATTGTTTGAACAAATCAGTAATGAAGCATATGATTTGGTGAGTATGGAAACAGATAGATATGGAGCCTTAAGGTTAATGATTCTCTGTCCTCAGGCAAATCCCAACCACATGTTTTGCACAGTAATCACACCCGTGAGCCCCCCCCCCACCAGCTATGAGGTTTTATGTTCTTTGTGAGTTGTCTTTGATAATCATGCCAATTTTGATCCCATCTAGAATAATCAAATTCGGGGATGTGCTCACACTAAAACCTTTGTTTCATTTTAAGGAATTTTTATGGTACCATTTTTTGTTTTGTTCCAATCAAACTGCGTGCTGCCCTTAGTATCAAAACTGAATAGGAATCCTCCGCTCACAATCATTAATATTTTGTAAAAAAAAAAAAAAAAGAAAAAGAAAGATTAAGATTATTTATCTGATTAATAAAAATTATTATCTAAACTATAAAAATTATATATAATGGAGGGTTCATGTGTAAGAGAAGAATCACTGCATTGTGTGACTTAATCTAATTTTTGCTTCAACAATGAATTTTAGCTCAGGTAGCACCTCTTTACTCTCCCCTTGTGATAGGATCAGGTTTGAGTGTCACTGTGTCCATAAAAAAAAAAATCTAATTTTTGCTTCAAAAAAGAACAAATTAAACAAAAATTGTTGATCGTGTGGTCTAATTGAAAGACCTCACAAGAAGTAAAAGACTTGGATTACATTATACTCGTGTATAAGTTTTAGAGTTAATGATTAAATATAATATAATATATATAATGGAAATTTAATTATCAATAATTGTATTTAGAGTGTTTTGATGTATTGAGTGTGGGGTGGGGAAGGTTTATCCTCCGGAATTTGTTAAGTATGTTCTTATTTATTTTCTAGATTTTCAAGTTATTATGTACTATTTTATTATAAGAATATATTTAAAGATAATGATTGAAATTTTATTAAAATAAATAATTTTTGGGAAAAAAAAACTTGGCCGCATATCGTATACTAGTAAAATACAAAAGTCGTACCGTAGCTTTCTCTAGCCACTTATCATTTACTACTCGTAATTAGATATGGTCGTAATTAGTGGCGCCATGAGTGAATAGTTGTCGTCTCATGATTTAAATTATCTAACCTGGTCTATGATTTTGCGCTGTTGAGATCCCATAGTTACGCAAGATGTTCGCATTTTGACAAAAATAAACCAGGGCTTGATTTGCTCTGGCTTGAAATGGTTCGGCAAAAGTCTCGAATAAGTTATAATTTAATTGGTATCGTTTTTCTTTTTGTTTTTTTTCCCTTTAAAAGTCTCAAATTTAAGTCTTACAAAAAAAAAAAAAAAGGAAAATGGTTCGGCGAGTGAACCTCATAATTATGATGTCACCTTGTCAATTTATCTTACTATTTTATTTGTTTTAACCCTTGACGGCTAGACGCATCTCCCACGAGATGAAATGAAGATTCACCAATTATCAAGTTCTCATAGATAATTTTATAAATACAAATTTACTTGAATGAAGGAAACTAATCCCTTAAAGCAAATGTCCTAACCGAAAATATGAAGAAAAAAATATTATGGGAAGTGAATAATAAAATTATACCATTTTTCATAAAAATAATATATTCTGATAATACAATATAATGGAGAAAAAATGATAAAAAAAAATCTACCAAATATTGCTTTATATAACAAATATATATATATATATATTTCGATAAACCACGGGTATCCGGTGGTCCCTTAAGAGTGGTTAAGGGTAAAACTCATTCGGTATGTGTTTTTATAACAACATGTTTTTTTTTTCAATGAAAAAAATTGGTATTGAATTGGGAAAATAATACGCACTTTGTCCACATTCACCATGGTGTGTTCTGCCAGCTGTGTTCTCTGCGACACGTTCAAAACTACAAACGTTATGTGGGTATAAAAAAAATGTATTTAATTGCCAATTACATCTGAAACTTTACTATAAAAACCAAACTATGGTCGCTACCATGCTCATCACCCAAGGAGCCTAAATCACCAAAGTCGGCCTAAAACATAATTCTAGTTGCAATGGCTTCAAGAGTTCAAGCAACAAGTGCTCTTCTTATTGCTCTCAATCTTCTCTTCTTTTCTTTAGTCTCTGCCAACCACAAAGCTTGCCCACCCCCGCCCCCATCCACTGCTAAGCCGGCCACCTGTCCCAAAGACACCCTAAAACTAGGAGTATGTGCAAACCTGTTGGAGCACTTGTTGAAAATTAAGATTGGTACCCCACCAAAGACACCTTGCTGCAGTCTTATTGAGGGTTTGGTTGATTTGGAGGCCGCTGTCTGCCTTTGCACTGCTATTAAGGCTAATGTTTTGGGCCTTAAGCTTGACATTCCTCTCTCCTTGAGCTTGCTCTTGAACTATTGTGGCAATAAGGTTCCTGAAGGTTTTAAATGCGCTTAATTAGTTCATCTTATATTAGCCATTTTCTCTCTATTTGCTTTTGAGTGTGGATGAGTGATTGATGTTGGAATTTTCTAGCTACTTCGTTTGTGCTTGTCAAACTTTGTGTTTGATAGCCATGATTCTTCTATCTACTTCTACTCTTTCATTTTTTTTTCCTCTTTTAGTTCAATTATAATAAGGTATTTGTTTGGTTTGTAAGTGTACCATTTGAAAGCAATTCGTAAACAAGGTCAAGACTTTGCAAAGTCTATAATAAGAGTTTTCTTCTGCATGCCGATCACTTAACCTGCAGATGTAACAGTTCGGACAACCATAAAGCTTCCTTATTCTTTGCGTAGGTTATTGCAATGTTTTAGCAACCAAAAACCTAATAATTTAGGCGATTATATATATATATATATATATATATATATATATATATATATATGTATATATATATATATATATATGAAGATTGTTATATTTTAGGGTGTGTTATCTTCTATTATGATGGGCCAATGATAAGAAGTGAGAGAATTGTGACTCGAACGCTAGCCAAATTGCCTGCTACAGTTCAAATCCACACCATCTATGATCAATGAGCCACAAATCCTGGTCAAATTTGATCAATAGTTAAAAAGCTATATATGATTTTGAGAAAATTAATGTTGTTAGATCAATTCTCGTTTTATTTTAATTAAGGATAAAAATTAAAAAAAAAATTAGGGTGAAGTTAAGTAATTTCCTAGATGCAAATTCTGCACACTCTTATTGTTAAGCAGGACAATTTTTTTTTAAACTTTTTTTTATGGGGGTAGAATAATTGTGGAAAGATGATCACATGATTCATGTGAGACAAAGATTCTAATTAATATACTTCATTAATAAATCTGTCTCTGGTTACTAGAGATCGAGCAAGCACCCGTGACAAGCTCCTTCGATGCCAAATTCTTAGTCTCCTGTTGAGCCGAAGGTATAGTTCAATCCCATGAATATATTACACCAAAATCTATAAGAGATTGTAGATAGAAGCCTAGCAGCAAATCGGTGTTTTTTTTTTTGTTTTTTTTTCCCTCCTTAATAAGAGTGTAAAAATAATAATCACTATTCTCATGATATGGGTTATTGTAATGCAATGGTCGAATAGATAATTACTTATTTCTTTCGGGATCAATACTTATAAAAATAATATATATATATATATATATATTTATATATATTTTAGTTATGTGTAATCTGAAAGTCCACCGGCATGAGGTATAATGTCAAAGTCACATTAAATGAAGGAAAAATTGTATTATTCCTGACAAAAATGAAGCAGGAACACAATTGATGGTCCAGCTTTACATGAGGAAAAAGAAACCGAAACTACCGCTGAAGTGAGAGAAAAATAGATTGCTCTAGGATGCTCATTTGCATGTGTACGAAACAACCTTTCCACAAGCACCAAGAATCATGGTAAAGGACGTCTGCCAGTCAAAGATGACACCCAATATATTGGCTTTAATTGCACTGCAAAGGCATATAGCGGCCTCCATGTCAACCAGGGGCTCAAGCACTGAGCAGCAGGGTGTAGATAGAGGAGCGGGGGCAGTGCCATTTTTCAATTCATTCAGCAGTGTCTTACACACGGCCAACCTCAGCACATCTGTGGCGCAAGTCACTGGGCCTGGATGTGGTGGTGGGCTAACTGGTGGGACAGGAACAGGTTTTGGTTTTGGTGGGTGAGGGCATGATGTGCTCTCGGAGCACACCATGACATCGCTAGAGCTCACCGTGCTAAAGAAAAGAAGGTTCACTATTAGAAAAAGAGCAATTGAAACAGAAGTTTCTGATACCGCCATGGTGACTGAAAATCTCACAGTTGTTTCGATGAAAATGATGTTTGTGTTTGATGCGATGATGGGGTTGAGTGGAGAGGGGTGGTATTTATAGGACAACATTTTGAATTGTCAGTTATGGTCAATGCAAATGTGGGAGAAGATTTCTGAGGTGATTGTGGTTGGGAATGAAAATTGTGAGCCCTATGTTAGCTCTAGCTGTAGCATGTGTAGTTGTGACTGAGCTAGTAGTCTTGTGAATCCTCGGACACTTTTTTTTTCCCCGCTATGTTCCAGGCGATGTGTTAGAAGAATGTGCCAAGTCCGAGGAGATACTCTTGTTTTGTCGGGTGTCGAAATCACCTGTTTGTTGATATTTAATTTAGAACAATGTCGAGTGAATAAAACAAAATTTAAACAATAGATTAAATTCTATACTGGCCATTGAGATTCTATACCAATATGATTTCAAACTATTTATTTGAATTAGTTAAAAATATTAATAATTTAATTAAAAATATGGTCGATGTAGATTTTGCTTCTGGTCTTAAAAGCATTTGGTGTAGGATTACTCTTTATTTTTTATGTGAAGGTTAATATGATCGCACCAAGGTGTACACGCAACTATTTTAGCAAGATCTAATTCTAATAAAGTTGGAGCCAAAATGGGCTGTGGGTGGTATTTGAAAAAACTTAATCTTTTAGCTAATCTTAATTTATTTAAATATTAGTATATTTTATTTATAATATTTTTTATTAAAATAAAAATTATATATTTTTATAACAAATATAAATTATTTTACTGAATAGATTAATTTTATCATTACATTAATAATTTTTTTACATGTACATAATGTCATTTTGAACTGAGCTTGAACTTTTCTAAATTGAACCTGATGTGAGAGATAAATCGAACAACTGAATGTTGCTCAATGCTGTTTACTTTAATTTTTGGTCACGAAATGTTTCAAAGTGGAGGCATAATTATTAAACAACATTAAAACATGATAACTTTATCATTAATGATTATAAGAGAGTTCTTGTAGGGACATTCAAATGATAAAAAGGTTTTTACTCAAGTGTCTTCTCTAAAATCTAGTGCTCCAGCTTTTGGTCCGATGTTTTTCTAGTGCAGGCAAAGTGCTTAAGAACCAATTATATGATTCAAATCAAAGGAAGATGGATAATACATTCAGATTTCAAATGGAATCAAACAACTTGGTAAGCTCGAATTCAATATTTTTAATATTATTTTATATTTTATTTAATTATTACTTATTCTTAAATATTAAATTAATAAAAACACATAAAAATCGGCTATCCATATTATTATTTTTATTTATCATTTATCAATTCTAAAAGTGTTTGTGTCATATCTTGGACACTGAATCGAAATATATTTAAATAAGATATGCTTTATTTTCTATTTTGAAAATTCTTTTTAATGATATATCTGTTTCGTTTTTTTTCTTAAATGAATTCATCTTCTTTTCGGAAAGGAAAGAAAGGGGTTTTGTGCTTTTTATATTGTTAATGAAAAGCAATAAATGATCGAAATTGTTAAGCCATGAGTTGCAACAACAAGAATCAAGGAAATACGTCTACACATACACACGCACAAAACACACTGGGGGAAGACAAATGAGGCATAATGAGGCACTTTATGAAGCCAACTATATCCTCGTGCGAACAAAGGTATGATTTGCTTGTACTGTTAGGCCATGGACAAGCAGTTTGAAAATAGTAACTTAATAGAATGAAGGAAATTAACCAAAAGACTAGTAATGGAAGAAGGAAATAAATCTGCTCTTCTCTGGTTAGCATGTGAAGTCAGGTGGAGGGTTCCTCCATCTTGCTATCATAAATATTTTGTAAACAAAAATGAAAGATTAAGATTATTTATTTGATTAATAAAAACTATTATCTAATTATTGCATATAATAAAAATTATATATAATTTTCAGTAGTACCAAATTTAGGGGGGTTTATGTGTAAGAGAAGAATCACTGCATTCTGTGACTTAATCTAAATTTCGGTTGAAAAAAGAACAAATTAAAAAGTTGTTGATTGTCCGAAAGACAACACAAGAAGTAAAAGACTTGGATTACATTGTACTCGCGTATAAGTTTTAGAATCGATGATTAATTATAATATATATATTGCAAATTTAATTATCAATAATTGTATTTTGAGTGTCTTGATGTATTGGGGTGGGGGTGGGGGAGGGTTTATCCTCCAGAATTTGTTTAGTATGTTCTTGTTCGTTTTCTAGATTTTCAAGTTATTATGTGCTATTTTGTAACAAGAACGTATACATAGCGACTAAAATTTTATTAAAATAAATAATTTTTGAAAAAAATTTAGTAGCATATCATTTTCTAGTTAAATACAAAATGCATACTGTAGCTTTCTCTTGCCAATTATTGTTTACTACTTGTAATTTTATTTTATTTTTTTCCATCTATGAATACAAAATACTTACTGTAGTTTTTCAAATTAGATTTGGTTGTAATTAGTGGCGGCATGAGTGATTAGTTGTTGTCTCATGATTTAAATTATCTAACTTGGTCTATGTGTAACATCGGAAATTCAGTGTTATAAAGTTTTTATTTAATTTATTGTAAAATATAGGGAGAAATTTGATTTTAATTTATTTTTGATCTTGGAATGTAACATTTGAAAATTTGAGGATATGAAATTGCAATTTGTAAATTTTACTTCCTTAAAAAAAAGGGGAGAAATCAACTCACAAATTGAAGTGAGTTGAGTTGGTAATGTGCAGAAAGGGAGTTCTGTGAGTTGAACATGACAAATCGACTCATCCAAGTGATGAATCGATTTGTGTGGAGACAATGAGGAAGGAAATCGACTCATGCAATGAGGCAAGTCGATTTGCATGAGGAAGAAAGGGAGGGAAGTCGATTTACCAAAGGGAGTCGAGTCGATTCACATGAGGAGATAAGGAAGGGAAGTCGATTTGGCCAGGAGATGAGTCATTCGGCTTCTCCGCAGGCATGACTTCTGAGGTTTGATCATCACAAGTCGATTTGCCCCATTTGCAAATCAACTTGGTTAGCATTTTAGAGGGATTCCTGAGGCTAGGCAACTATAAATCGACTTGGCAGTTTTAGTTTTGCAAAGTTGAGTCGATTCATTTAGGTAGCAAGCCGATTCGACCCTCAAACACACACACACGAATCGATTTATAAGGCACATGAATCGACTTGTACACTCGGTGGAATTAATAAATAACCAAAATATCCCCAAACACAAATAAAACTTGAAAACCATGAGGGGTAAAATGGTAATTTCATCTGCACAATTAATAGAGATAACTAAACCCTTTTCATTTAATTTTCCCCTTCATTTGTCTCTTGACACTCACTCTTTCTTCCTCTTTGCATTCTTACCTCTCTCTCCCTCACTCTTGATTTCTCTCTCTAGAAATCAAGTTATGCCTTCATTAAATCACCCCACCAGGTGTCTAAAACTTCAATCAAACTCAAGAATATGAGGATTAAAGGAAATCTGAGGTTACTCTTCGAAGGAGAAAAGCTAGGGTTTTGAAGCCCAATCTTCAAAATCTAATCCAACTCTAAAATTAAGGTATTTTCCCCTCCCTAATTTTGGGTTTAACTTTCTTATTATTAGATTTAATTGTATTATTGAGATTTGAAATATTTCATTTTAAGATCAAAACTCTAGTAATGGAGAATTATAAAATTGGGAAAAAATGTAATGAAAAATTGTATAAATGTACAAATGATGTGCAAATGGTAGAAATAGAATCTACATTCAAGAATGTGAAAAAATAGGGTTTGTGCAAAATTAAGGAAAATCTATAAACTCTAGAAATAATTATGAATTGACATTAAATTTGTAATTATTGGTTTATGACAACCAATTGGAATTTGAAAAGGGATTTCATTGGATTAAATTGTAGAATTGGGAGTGAATACCTTTCCAAGAAGTGAGTGGATGTCTATGTTGCATATGAGTAAGAAAATTGATTTCAATTATGATTTATAAATTGAATTTTCAAATGAATTTGAAATTGTTTTATATTATTTTGTGATTGTGGCGTGACTGAAATGAAATTGTGATAAATCCATAACTCTTGAACTTGAATATTAAATTATTTGTACCATGTTATATTTGAATATTTATTGTGAAATGTGAATAATGCTCTATTTTGTAAATGAGTATAATTGGTACGACGAATTGAATTTTGATAATATGGTGCAGAGAAAATAACTATAATTTAAGTTTTGCCACGGACTGAACCATCGGGGTGGTGTGATTAAGTATGAATTGATTAAAATTAGAGGTTTGGAGGAGACGAGATGGAGAGCCACTCAAGTCGGTCGGATGACGTGGTGGCACTCCACCAAAACAATTCCAACCTAACGCAAAGGGTAGGTAATTTATGAAAAATTATGAAAAACTGTTTGGCAGATCCTACCAACGGCCATTGATAGGAAAGTGGTTTTGGTATACCCCAAAAAAATAGAAATGAATGTTTAAATTGTCTATTGATTGAAACAAATGAGTTACGGTGAATTTGACTTGAAATTCCATTTTTATGTATATGGTTTTATTTATCCTCTTAGAATATATATTTGTCATACATGTTTTGACACCACCACCCTTATCACTCATTCATATTCATCATGTTATTACACTCCATTCACTAAATATTTTTAATACTCACTTCTTTCTTCTAAATTTTTTAGAGGAAACTTAGATTGGAGATTTCATTTTGAGTTAGACAAAGAAATTATTTTTACTGAATCTCGATAGGTAAAAATTGTGAGATTATTTTAGGAATCTAGGTTATATGAATTATTGAATGGAAATTTTGTACATCTCTCTCTATATTTGGATTTGATTGATAATAGTTTTATTTTTCTTTGGATAAGTATCGATAAAATCCTTATTTGGACAATATAGAACTCTGTTTGATTTTTGCTTAATTTTTTTTTTTTGCAAAACCTATTGCTTTCATTGGTACATTTGTGTTATATGGTGAATTTTGAGTATGTTTTGACTAAGAGAATTTTATATTAATGTTGGGAACTCTCTAAAAGGTCGAGTTGGTCAAATTGCATTCATGCTTGAACAGAAAAAAGATCGGGTCGATTTATGATTGTGTAATGAATGCATGTTAAATTATTTTTGATGGTTATATTATTTTGAAAATTGTTGGATATTGATAAATGTCTTACACTATCTTGGTGTACGTGTAGGGATTAGACATATATTAAGATAACGTGACGATTGTTGTGTGCTTGACTTGAGGGTACATTATGATTTTGCGCTATTGAGATCCCATAGTGACGCAAGATGTTGGCATTTTGACAAAAGTAAACCTGTGCTTGGACTTGACTTGCTCTGGCCTGAAACAGCTCGACAAAGGTCTTGAATAAGTTATAGTTCAACTGATATCGTCTTTCTCTTTCCTTTAAAGGTTTCATGTTTGAGTCTTATAAAAAAGAAAAAAGAAAAAAGGAAATGGTTCGGCGAATGAACCTTATAATTATGGTGTCATGCTAGAAGACGATACTATGTCACCTTGTCAATTTATCTTACCATTTTATTTGTTTTGACCCTTGACGGCCAGACGCATCTCCCACGAGATGAAATGAAGATTCACAAATTATCAAGTTCTCATAAATAATTTTATAAATACAAATTTACTTGAATGAAGGAAACTAATCCCTTAAAGAAAATGTCCTGATCGAAAGTATGAAGAAAAAATTATTATGGGAAGTGAATAATAGAAATATGCCATTTTCATAAAAATAATATATTCTGATAATACAATGTCTACGAGATAATGGAGAAAAAATAGTAAAAAAAAAAAACTACCAAATATTGCTTTATACAACAAAATAATAATTTTTTTTTTTAATAAATCACTGGTATCCATGGTTCCTTATTGGTGGTCCTTAAGGGTAAACTCTTTTGGTGCTTATTTTTGTTATATATTGTGATGACATGATTTTTTTTTTAATAAAAAAAAAACCTGGTGTTGAAATGGGAAAATAATACGCACCTGGTCCCAATGTTATCAGAAGCTCACCACACATTGACTCGTGATATTCAAAAATATGATTGAACCAGTTGATCTTTGGATCAATACGGTTGAACCGCTGAGTTTTTAATAATAAATAAAATAATATATAAAATCAATAATTACTCTTAAAACTCATATTAACAAGTAAGAACTAAATAACTAAATTATAAAGTCACCCAAAATATAAATTAAAATCATAATATCTAAAAATTGATAGTCTCATCATCTCATAAAAATTAAAAAAAAAAACAATTTTAAAAGTTCGAATATTTCCAATCAACAAATTTCATATAATTTCATATAACAAACTTCATAAATTCAAAAAACAATCTTGGTTTGTGACATTAATTGTGTTAAAAATACTTTTAACATTGCTAAACAATCGATCAAAGCAGTAAAAACAATGTTTAACAATCAAATAAAGAATCAAAGTTAGGCCAGATAAATCTCAAATCAAAAAACACACAGGGGTCTATTCCAAAAACAACTATGCTTGGAAGGAAACTAACTTGTCCAATGTAGAACATGATAATGAGATAAACTGAGATCAGATTTATAATACATTGATTCGTACTCATAGGGGTCAAATGTTCACATGGATTCATACAAGAGATAAACTGAGATTCAATTCAGAATATATTGATACAGATTCACACATTGATTCATACAAGAGATCAGAATACAGAGGTGATTTCATTGAAATTACATGCTCATGCTTGCGGGAGATCAGATTCATAATACAGAACCTAAAAGAGAGAGATGTTGGGTTCAATGCAGAATGTGTGATGCAAAACCTAAGAGATCGCGACTATAGAATGTGTGATGCAGAACATAAGAGAGAGAGATGTTGGATTCAATGCATAACCTACGTGTGATACAGAACCTAAGATTATTGAAATTGAAGGGGGGAGAGAGAGAGAGAGAGAGAGAGAGAGAGCCAAACATGGAGAATAGATCGCGATTGCAGAACCTTAGAGAGACACGGCTTGTGACTCCAAATCAGAGAACGATCACCTGCAATTAAAATTGAAGATTATTGAAATTGAAATTAGCGGGAAGACGTTATAAAAATTCTAAAAATTAGTACTTCAAGTTCAACACCCAAAAAGCAAGAGAAGATTGTACTCTGATTGCATGGTGATTGCACCTTGATTCATTGTCGAGTCACGAGTGTTGACTTATAGAAGAATCCAGAAGCGAGAGTGAGAGAGCGAGAGAGAGATGAATAGCCGTGAAGACCGTGAAGACGAGAGTGAAGACGAAGAGTGAGAGAGAACAGTGAGAGCAGTGAAAGTGAAAGAGCGAGAGAGAGAAGACGAAGACGAAGGTCAAGGAGTTGCGAAGGCAAAGCAACAAACAAAAAACGCTCCTTTTTTCTACCCTAGACCATGGTTTTGCTTAAACCGCGGTTCATGCGGTTCGCGGTTGAATAACCGGTTCAATGCAAAATGGTATTTAAAATCCGATCAAACTGCCAAAATCTTGTGAGAAGGGTTGAATTGGTTGAACCAAAGGTTCGGTCCGGTTTTTATAACAGTGCCTGGTCCGCATTCCCCATGGTGTGTTCTGTCAGCTGTGTTCTCTAGGACACGTTCAAAACTACAAACGTTATGTGGGAATAAAAAAAAATGTATTTAATTGCCAATTACATATGAAACTTTACTATAAAAACGGAACTATGGTCACTACCATGCTCATCACCCCAAGAGCCTAAATCACCAAAGTCGGCCTAAAACATAATTCTAGTTGCAATGGCTTCAAGAGCTCAAGCAACAAGTGCTCTTCTTATTGCTCTCAATCTTCTCTTCTTTTCTTTAGTCTCCGCCAACCACAAAGCTTGCCCACCCCCGCCTCCATCCACTGCTAAGTCGGCCACCTGTCCCAAAGACACCCTAAAACTCGGAGTATGTGCAAACGTGTTGGAGTACTTGTTGAAAATTAAGATTGGTACCCCACCAAAGACACCTTGCTGCAGTCTTATTGAGGGTTTGGTTGATTTGGAGGCCGCTGTCTGCCTTGCACTGCTATTAAGGCTAATGTTTTGGGCCTTAAGCTTGACATTCCTCTCTCCTTGAGCTTGCTCTTGAACTATTGTGGCAAGAAGGTTCCTGAAGGTTTTAAATGCGCTTAATTAGTTCATCTTATATTAGCCATTTTCTCTCTATTTGCTTTTGAGTGTGGATGAGTGATTGATGTTGGAATTTTCTAGCTACTTCGTTTGTGCTTGTCAAACTTTGTGCTTGATAGCCATGATTCTTCTATCTACTTCTACTCTTTCATTTTTTTTTCCTCTTTTAGTTCAATTACAATAAGGTATTTGTTTGGTTTGTAAGTGTACCATTTGAAAGCAATTCCTAAACAAGGTCAAGACTTTGCAAAGTCTATAATAAGAGTTTTCTTCTGCATGCCGATCACTTAACCTGCAGATGTAACAGTTCGGACAACCATAAAGCTTCCTTATTCTTTGCGTAGGTTATTGCAATGTTTTAGCAACCAAAAACCTAATAATTTAGGCGATTATATATATATATATGAAGATTGTTATATTTTAGGGTGTGTTATCTTCTATTATGATGGCCAATGATAAGAAGTGAGAGAATTGTGACTCGAACACTAGCCAAATTGCCTGCTACAGTTCAAATCCACACCATCTATGATCAATGAGCCACAAATCCTGGTCAAATTTGATCAATAGTTAAAAAGCTATATATGATTTTGAGAAAATTAATGTTGTTAGATCAATTCTCGTTTTATTTTAATTAAGGATAAAAATTAAAAAAAAAATTAGGGTGAAGTTAAGTAATTTCCTAGATGCAAATTCTGCACACTCTTATTGTTAAGCAGGACAATTTTTTTTTTTTTTTAAACTTTGTTTTAAGGGGGTAGAATAATTGTGGAAAGATGATCACATGATTCATGTGAGACAAAGATTCTAATTAATATACTTCATTAATAAATCTGTCTCTGGTTACTAGAGATCGAGCAAGCACCCGTGACAAGCTCCTTCGATGCCAAATTCTTAGTCTCCTGTTGAGCCGAAGGTATAGTTCAATCCCATGAATATATTATACCAAAATCTATAAGAGATTGTAGATAGAAGCCTAGCAGCAAATCGGTTTTTTTTTTTTTTTTTTCCTCCTTAATAAGAGTGTAAAAATAATAATCACTATTCTCATGATATGGGTTATTGTAATGCAATGGTCGAATAGATAATTACTTATTTCTTTCGGGATCAATACTTATAAAAATAATATATATATATATATTTATATATATTTTAGTTATGTGTAATCTGAAAGTCCACCGGCATGAGGTATAATGTCAAAGTCACATTAATTGAAGGAAAAATTGTATTATTCCTGACAAAAATGAAGCTGGAACACAATTGATGGTCCAGCTTTACATGAGGAAAAAGAAACCGAAACTACCGCTGAAGTGAGAGAAAAATAGATTTCTCTAGGATGCTCATTTGCATGTGTACGAAACAACCTTTCCACAAGCACCAAGAATCATGGTAAAGGACGTCTGCCAGTCAAAGATGACACCCAATATATTGGCTTTAATTGCACTGCAAAGGCATATAGCGGCCTCCATGTCAACCAGGGGCTCAAGCACTGAGCAGCAGGGTGTAGATAGAGGAGCGGGGGCAGTGCCATTTTTCAATTCATTCAGCAGTGACTTACACACGGCCAACCTCAGCACATCTGTGGCGCAAGTCACAGGCCCTGGATGTGGTGGTGGGCTAACTGGTGGGACAGGAACAGGTTTTGGTTTTGGTGGGTGAGGGCATGATGTGCTCTCGGAGCACACCATGACATCGCTAGAGCTCACCGTGCAAAAGAAAAGAAGGTTCAATGTTAGAAAAAGAGCAATTGAAACTGAAGTTTCTGATACCGCCATGGTGACTGAAAATCTCACAGTTGTTTCGATGAAAATGATGTTTGTGTTTGATGCGATGATGGGGTTGAGTGGAGAGGGGTGGTATTTATAGGACAACATTTTGAATTGTCAGTTATGGTCAATGCAAATGTGGGAGAAGATTTCTGAGGAGATCGTGGTTGGGAATGAAAATTGTGAGCCCTATTTTAGCTCTAGCTGTAGCATGTGTAGTTGTGACTGAGCTAGTAGTCTTGTGAATCCTCGGACACTTTTTTTTTCCCCGCTATGTTCCTGGCGATGTGTTAGAAGAATGTGCCAAGTCCGAGGAGATACTCTTGTTTTTTCGGGTGTCGAAATCACCTGTTTGTTGATATTTAATTTAGAACAACGTCGAGTGAATAAAACAAATTTTAAACAATAGACTAAATTCTATACTGGCCATTGAGTTTCTATACCAATATGATTTCAAAGTATTTATTTGAATTAGTTAAAAATATTAATAATTTAATTAAAAATATTGTCGATGTAGATTTTGCTTCTGGTCTTAAAAGCATTTGGTGTAGGATTACTCTTTATTTTTTATGTGAAGGTTAATATGATCGCATCAAGGTGTACACGCAACTATTTTAGCAAGATCTAATTCTAATAAAGTTGGAGCGAAAATGGGCTGTGGGTGGTATTTGAAAAAACTTAATCTTTTAGCTCATCTTAATTTATTTAAATATTAGTATATTTTATTTATAATATTTTTTATTAAAATAAAAATTATATATTTTTATAACAAATTTAAATTATTTTACTGAATAGATTAATTTTATCATTACATTAATAATTTTTTTACATGTACAAAATGTCATTTTGAACTGAGCTTGAACTTTTCTAAGTTGAACCTGATGTGAGAGATAAATCGAGCAACTGAATGTTGCTCAATGCTGTTTACTATATTTTTTGGTCACTAAATGTTTCAAAGTGGAGGCATAATTATTAAACAACATTAAAACATGATAACTTTATCATTAATGATTATAAGAGAGTCCTTGTAGGGATATTCAAATGATAAAAAGATTTTACTCAAGTGTCTTCTCTAAAGTCTAGTGCTCCAGCTTTTGGTCCGATGTTTTTCCAGTGCAGGCAAAGTGCTTAAGAACCAATTATATGATTCAAATCAAAGGAAGATGGATAATATATTCAGATTTTAAATGGAATCAAACAACTTGGTAAGCTCGAATTCAATATTTTTAATATTATTTTATATTTTATTTAATTATTACTTATTCTTAAATATTAAATTAATAAAAACACATAAAAATCGGCTATCCATATTATTATTTTTATTTATCATTTATCAATACTAATAGTGTTTGTGTCATATCTTGGACACTGAATCGAAATATATTTAAATAAGATATGCTTTATTTTCTATTTTGAAATTTTTTTTTAATGATATATCTGTTTAGTTTTTTTCTTAAATGAATTCATCTTCTTTTCGGAAAGGAAAGAAAGGGGTTTTGTGCTTTTTATATTGTTAATGAAAAGCAATAAATGATCGAAATTGTTAAGCCATGAGTTGCAACAACAAGAATCAAGGAAATACGTCTACACATACACACGCACAAAACACACTGGGGGAAGACAAATGAGGCATAATGAGGCACTTTATGAAGCCAACTATATCCTCGTGCGAACAAAGGTACGATTTGCTTGTAGTGTTAGGCCATGGACAAGCAGTTTGAAAATAGTAACTTAATAGAATGAAGGAAATTAACCCAAAGACTAGTAATGGAAGAAGGAAATAAATCTGCTCTTCTCTGGTTAGCATGTGAAGTCAGGTGGAGGGTTCCTCCATCTTACTATCATAAATATTTTGTAAACAAAAATGAAAGATTAAGATTATTTATTTGATTAATAAAAACTATTATCTAATTATTGCAAATAATAAAAATTATATATAATTTTCCGTAGTACCAAATTTAGGGGGGTTTATGTGTAAGAGAAGAATCTCTGCATTCTGTGACTTAATCTAAATTTCGGTTGAAAAAAGAACAAATTAAAAAGTTGTTGATTGTCCGAAAGACAGCACAAGAAATAAAAGACTTGGATTACATTGTACTCGCGTGTAAGTTTTAGAATCGATGATTAATTATAATATATATATTGCAAATTTAATTATCAATAATTGTATTTTGAGTGTCTTGATGTATTGGGGTGGGGGTGGGGGAGGGTTTATCCTCCAGAATTTGTTTAGTATGTTCTTGTTCGTTTTCTAGATTTTCAAGTTATTATGTGCTATTTTGTAACAAGAACGTATACATAGCGACTAAAATTTTATTAAAATAAATAATTTTTGAAAAAAATTTAGTAGCATATCATTTTCTAGTTAAATACAAAATGCATACTGTAGCTTTCTCTTGCCAATTATTGTTTACTACTTGTAATTTTATTTTATTTTTTTCCATCTATGAATACAAAATACTTACTGTAGTTTTTCAAATTAGATTTGATTGTAACTAGTGGCGGCATGAGTGATTAGTTGTTGTCTCATGATTTAAATTATCTAACTTGGTCTATATGTAACATAGAAAATTTAGAAAGTTTTTATTTAATTTATTGTAAAATATAGGGAGAAATTGGATTTTAATTTATTTTTGGTCTTGGAATGTAACATTTGAAAATTTGAGGATATGAAATTGCAATTTGTAAATTTTACTTACTTAAAAAAAAAGGGGAGAAATCAACTCACAAATTGAAGTGAGTTGATTTGGTAATGTGCAGAAAGGGAGTTCTGTGAGTTGAACATGACAAATTGACACATCCAAGTGATGAATGGATTTGTGTGGAGACAATGAGGAAGGAAATCGACTCATGCAATGGGGCAAGTCGATTTGCATGAGGAAGAAAGGGAGGGAAGTTGATTTACCAAAGGGAGTCGAGTTGATTCACGTGAGGAGATAAGGAAGGGAAGTCGATTTGGCCAGGAGATGAGTCATTCGGCTTCTCTGTAGGCATGACTTCTGAGGGTTGATCATCACAAGTCGATTTGCCCCATTTGCAAATCAACTTGGTTAGCATTTTAGAGGGATTCCTGAGGCTAGGCAACTATAAATCGACTTGGCAGATTTAGTTTTGCAAAGTTGAGTCGATTCATTTAGGTAGCAAGCCGATTCGACCCTCAAACACACACACACGAATCGATTTATAAGGCACGTGAATCGACTTGTACACTCGGTGGAATTAAAAAATGACCAAAATACCCCCAAACACAAATAAAACTTGAAAACCATGAGGGGTAAAATGATAATTTCATCTGCACAATTAATAGAGATGAACTAACCCTTTTTCATTTAATTTTCCCCTTCATTTCTCTCTTGACACTCACTCTTTCTTCCTCTTTGCATTCTTACCTCTCTCCCCCTCTCTCTTGATTTCTCTCTCTAGAAATCAAGTTATGCCTTCATTAAATCACGCCACCAGGTGTCTAAAACTTCAATCAAACTCAAGAATATGAGGATTAAAGGAAATCTGGGGTTGCCCTTCGAAGGAGAAAAGCTAGGGTTTTGAAGCCCAACCTTCAAAATCTAATCAAACTCTAAAATTAAGGTAATTTCTCCTCCCTAATTTTGGGTTTAACTTTCTTATTATTAGATTTAATTGTATTATTGAGATTTGAAAATTTTCATTTTAAGATCAAAACTCTAGAAATGGAGAATGATAAAATTGGGAAAAAATGGAATGAAAAATTGTATAAATGTACAAATGATGTGTAAATGGTAGAAATAGAATCTATATTCATGAATGTGAAAAAATAGGGTTTGTGCAAAATTAAGGAAAATCTATAAACTCTAGAAATAATTATGAATTGACATTAAATTTGTAATTATTGGTTTATGAACCAATTGGAATTTGAAAAGGGATTTCATTGGATTAAATTGTGGAATTAGGAGTGAATACCTTTTCAAGAAGTGAGTGGATGTCTATGTTGCATATGAGTAAGAAAATTTATTTCAATTATGATTTGAATTTTCAAATGAATTTGAAATTGTTTTATATTATTTTGTGATTGTGGTATAACTGAAATGAAATTGTGATAAATCCATAACTCTTGAACTTGAATATTAAATTATTTGTACCATGTTATATTTGAATATTTATTGTGAAATGTGAATAATACTCTATTTTGTAAATGAGTATAATTGGTATGACGAATTGAATTTTGGTAACATGGTACAGAGAAAATAACTATAATTTAAGTTTTGCCACGGACTGGGCTATCGGGGTGATGTGGTTAAGTATGAATTGATTAAAATTAGAGGTTTGGAGGAGGAGGGATGGAAAGCCACTCAAGTCGGTCGGATGACGTGATGACACTCCACGAAAACAATTCCACTCTAACGCAAAGGGTAGGGAATTTATGAAAAATTATGAAAAACTGTTTGGCAGATCCTACCAACGGTCATTGATACGAAAGAGGTTTTGGTATACCCCCAAAAAATAGAAATGAATGTTTAAATTGTCTATTGATTGAAACAAATGAGTTATGGTGAATTTGAATTGAAATTCCATTTTTATGTATATGGTTTTATTTAGCCTCTTAGAATATATATTTGTCATACATGTTTTGATACCACCACTCTTATCACTCATTCATATTCATCATGTTATTGTACTCCATTCACTGAATATTTTTAATACTCACTTCTTTCTTCTAAATTTTTTAGAGGAAACTTAGATTGGAGATGTCATTTTGAGTGAGTCAAATAAATTATTTTTACTGAATTTCGATAGGTAAAAATTGTGAGATTATTTTAGGAATCTAGGTTATATGAATTATGGAATGGAAATTTTGTACATCTCTCTCTATATTTGGATTTGATTGATAATTGTTGTATTTTTCTTTGGACAAGTATCGATAAAATCCCTATTTGGACAATATGAAACTCTGTTTGATTTTTGCTTAAAAATTTTCTTTTGCAAAACCTATTGCTTTCATTGGTACATTTGCATTATATGGTGAATTTTGAGTATGTTTTGACTAAGAGAATTTTATATAAATGTTGGGAACTGTTTGAAAGGTCAAGTTGGCCAAATTGTATACACGCTTGAACAGAAAAAGATTGGGTCGATTTATGATTGTGTGATGAATGCATGTTAAATTATTTTTGATGGTTACATTATTTTGAAAATTGTTAGATATTGATAAATGTCTTACGCTATCTTGGTGTACATGTAGGGATTAGACATATATTAAGATAACGTGACGATTATTGTGTGCTTGACTTGAGGGTCAGGGCATGACATTATGATTTTGCACTATTGAGATCCCAAGATGTTGGCATTTTGACAAAAGTAAACCTGTGCTTGGACTTGACTTGCTCTGGCCTGAAACAGTTCGGCAAAGGTCTTGAATAAGTTATAGTTCAACTGATATCGTTTTTCTCTTTCCCTTAAAGGTTTCATGTTTGAGGCTTACCAAAAAAAAAAGAAAAAAAGAAAAAAGGAAATGGTTCGGCGAATGAACCTTATAATTATGGTGTCATGCTAGAAGACGATACTATGTCACCTTGTCAATTTATCTTACCATTTTATTTGTTTTGACCCTTGACGGCCAGACGCATCTCCCACGAGATGAAATGAAGATTCACAAATTATCAAGTTCTCATAAATAATTTTATAAATACAAATTTACTTGAATGAAGGAAACTAATCCCTTAAAGAAAATGTCCTGATCGAAAGTATGAAGAAAAAATTATTATGGGAAGTGAATAATAGAAATATGCCATTTTCATAAAAATAATATATTCTGATAATACAATGTCTACGAGATAACGGAGAAAAAATAGTAAAAAAAAAAAAAAAAACTGCCAAATATTGTTTTATATAACAAAATAATAATTTTTTTTTAATAAATCACCGGTATCCATGGTTCCTTAATGGTGGTCCTTAAGGGTAAACTCTTTTGGTGCTTATTTTTGTTATATATTGTGATGACATGATTTTTTTTTTTTAATAAAAAAAAAACCTGGTGTTGAAATGGGAAAATAATACACACCTAGACCCAATGTTATCAGAAGCTCACCACACATTGACCCGTGAAATTAAAAAATATGGTTGAATCAGTTGATCTATGGATCAATACGGTTGAATTGTTGGGTTTTTAATAATAAATAAAAAAATATATAAAATCAATAATTACTCTTAAAACTCTTATTAACAAGTAAGAACTAAATAACTAAATTATAAAGTCACCCAAAATATAAATTAAAATCATAATATCTAAAAATTGATAGTCTCATCATCTCATAAAAATTAAAAAAAAAAAACAATTTTAAAAGTTCGAATATTTCCAATCAACAAATTTCATATAACAAACTTCATAAATTCAAAAAACAATCTTGGTTTGAGGCATTAATTGTGTTAAAAATACTTCTAACATTGCTAAACAATCGATCAAAGCAATAAAAACAATGTTTAACAATCAAATAAAGAATCAAAGTTAGGCCAGACAAATCTCAAATCAAAAAACACATAGGGGTCTATTCCAAAAACAACTATGCTTGGAAGGAAACTAACTTAACATGATCATGAGATAAACTGAGATCAGATTTAGAATACATTGATTCGTACTCATAGGGGTCAAATGTTCACATTGATTCATACAAGAGATCAGAATACAGAGGTGATTTCATTGAAATTACATGCTCATGCTTGCGGGAGATCAGATTCAGAATACAGAACCTAAAAGAGAGAGATGTTGGGTTCAATGCAGAACGTGTGATGCAAAACCTAAGAGATTGCGACTATAGAATGTGTGATGCAGAACATAAGAGAGAGAGAGATGTTGGATTCAATGCAGAACCTACGTGTGATACAGAACCTAAGATTATTGAAATTGAAGGGGGGGA
The DNA here is from genome assembly GCA_037126225.1 of Dillenia turbinata. Lineage (NCBI taxonomy): Eukaryota > Viridiplantae > Streptophyta > Magnoliopsida > Dilleniales > Dilleniaceae > Dillenia > Dillenia turbinata. The sequence continues at coordinate 17,902,918 of JBAMMX010000015.1, read as the reverse complement.
GAGAGAGAGAGAGAGAGAGAGCCAAACTTGGAGAATAGATCGTGATTGCAGAACCTCAGAGAGACACGGCTTGTGACTCCAAATCAGAGAACGATCACCTGCAATTAAAATTGAAGATTATTGAAATTAAAATTAGAGGGAAGATGTTATAAAAATTCTAAAAATTGGTACTTCAAGTTCAACACCCGAAAAGCAAGAGAAGATTGTACTCTGATTGCACGGTGATTGCACCTTGATTCATTGTCGAGTCACGAGTGTTGACTTACAGAAGAATCCAGAAGCGAGAGTGAGAGAGCGAGAGAGAGATGAATAGCCGTGAAGACCATGAAGACGAGAGTGAAGACGAAGAGTGAGAGAGAACAGTGAGAGCAGTGAAAGTGAGAGAGCGAGAGAGAGAAGACGAAGACGAAGGTCAAGGAGTTGCGAAGGCAAAGCAACAAACAAAAAACGCTCCTTTTTTCTATCCTAGACCGCGGTTTTGCTTAAACCGCGGTTCATGCGGTTCGCGGTTGAACAACCGGTTCAATTTGGTTCAATGCAAAATGGTATTTAAAATTCGATCAAGCTGTCAAAATCTTGTGAGAAGGGTTGAATCGGTTGAACCAAAGGTTCGGTCCGGTTTTTATAACAGTGCCTGGTCCGCATTCACCATGGTGTGTCCTGCCAGCTGTGTTCTCTAGGACACGTTCAAAACTACAAACGTTATGTGGGTATAAAAAAAAATGTATTTAATTGCCAATTACATATGAAACTTTACTATAAAAACGGAACTATGGTCACTACCATGCTCATCACCCAAGGAGCCTAAATCATCAAACTCGGCCAAAAACATAATTCAAGTTGCAATGGCTTCAAGAGCTCAAGCAACAAGTGCTCTTCTTATTGCTCTCAATCTTCTCTTCTTTTTTTTTGGTCTCTGCCAACCACAAAGCTTGCCCACCCCCACCCCCATCCACTGCTAAGCCAGCCACCTGTCCCAAAGACACCCTAAAACTAGGTGTGTGTGCAAACGTGTTGGAGTACTTGTTGAAAATCAAGATTGGTACCCCACCAAAGACACCTTGCTGCAGTCTCATTGAGGGTTTGGTTGATTTGGAGGCCGCTGTCTGCCTTTGCACTGCTATTAAGGCTAATGTTTTGGGCCTTAAGCTTAACATTCCTCTCTCCTTGAGCTTGCTCTTGAACTACTGTGGCAAGAAGGTTCCTGAATGTTTTAAAAGCGCTTAATTAGCTGACCTCATACTAGCCATTTTCTCTCGATTTGCTTTTGAGTGTTGATGAGTGATTGATGTTGGGTTTTTCTAGCTACTACGTTTGTGCTTGTCAAACTTTGTGTTTGATAGCCATGATTCTTCTATCTATTTCTACTCTTTCATTTTTTTTCTCTTTTAGTTCAATTACAATAAGGTATTTGTTTGGTTTGTAAGTGTACCATTTGAAAGCAATTCCAAAACAAAGTCATGACTTTGCAAAGTCTATAATAAGAGTTTTCTTCTACATGCCGACACTTAACCTGCAAATGTAACTATTCGGACAACCATAATGCTTTCTTAATATTTGCAAGTTATTGCAAAGTTTTAGCAACAAAAAACCAAATAATTTAGGCGATTATATATATATATATATATATATATATATATATATATATATATATATATATGAAGATCGTTATATTTTAGGGTGTGTTATCTTCTACTATGATGGGCCAATGATAAGAAGTGAGAGAATTGTGACTCGAACTCTGATCAAATTGCTTGCTACAGTTCAAATCCACACCATCTATGATCAATGAGCCACAAATCCTGGTCAAATGTGATCAATAGTTAAAAAGCCATATATGATTTTGAGAAAATTAATGTTGTTAGGATCAAATCCCGTTTTATTTTAATTAAGGATAAAAATTACAAAAAAAAAAAAAAAAATTAGGGTGAAGTAATTTCCTAGATGCAAATTCTGCACACTCTTATTGTTAAGCAGGACAATTTTTTTTTAATACTTTTTTTAAGGAGGTAGAATAATTGTGGAAAGATGATTACATGATTCATGTAAGACAAAGATTCTAATTAATATACTTCATTAATAAATTTGTTTATTGGTTACTAGAGATCAAGCAAGCACTCGTGACAAGCGTCCTTCGATGCCAAATTCTTAGTCTCCTGTTGAGCCGAAGGTATAGTTCAATTCCATGAATATATTATACCAAAATCTATAGGAGATTGTAGATAGCAGCCTAGCAGCAAATCGGGTTCTTTTTTTTTTCTTTTCCCTTAATAAGAGTGTAAAAATATTAATCACTATTCTCATGATATGGGTTATTGTAAAGCAATGGTCGAATAGATAATTACTTATTTCTTTCGGGATCAATACTTATAAAAATAATATATATATATATAGATATTGATATATTAGTTATGTGTAATCTGAAAGTCCACTGGCATGAGGTATAATGTCAAAGTCACATTAATTGAAGGAAAAATTGTATTATTCCCGACAAAAATGAAGCTGGAACACAATTGATGGTCCAGCTTTACATGAGGAAAAAGAAACCGAAACTACCGCTGAAGTGAGAGAAAAATAGATAGGATACTCATTTGCATGTGTACGAAACAACCTTTCCACAAGCACCAAGAATCATGGTAAAGGACGTCTGCCAGTCAAAGATGACACCCAATATATTGGCTTTAATTGCACTGCAAAGGCATATAGCGGCCTCCATGTCAACCAGGGGCTCAAGCACTGAGCAGCAGGGTGTAGATAGAGGAGCGGGGGCAGTGCCATTTTTCAATTCATTCAGCAGTGTCTTACACACGGCCAACCTCAGCACATCTGTGGCGCAAGTCACTGGGCCTGGATGTGGTGGTGGGCTAACTGGTGGGACAGGAACAGGTTTTGGTTTTGGTGGGTGAGGGCATGATGTGCTCTCGGAGCACACCTTGACATCGGTAGAGCTTACCGTGCTAAAGAAAAGAAGGTTCAGTATTAGAAAATGAGCAATTGAAACTGAAGTTTCTGATACCGCCATGGTGACTGAAAATCTCAAAGTTGTTTCGAGGAAAACGATGTTTGTGTTTGATCCGATGATGGGGTTGAGTGGAGAGGGGTGGTATTTATAGGACAACATTTTGAATTGTCAGTAATGGTCTATGCAAATGTGGGAGAAGATTTCTGAGGTGAATGTGGTCGGGAATGAAAATTGTGAGCCCTATTTTGGCTCTAGGGGTAGCATGTGTAGTTGTGACTGAGCTCAGGGATTAGAATACTTTTTCTCCGCTAAGTTCCCGGCGATGTGTTAGAAGAATGCGCCAAGTCCGAGGAGATACTTCTTTTTCTTTTTTTTTTTTTTTTTTTTTTTTTTTTTTTTTTTCCGGTGATTAAGTCATTCCTGTTTATTGATATTTAATTTAGAACAATGTCGTGAGAATAAAACAAATTTTAAATATTAGACTAAATTCTATACTGGCGATTGAGATTCTATGCCAATGTGATTTCAAACTATTTATTTGAATTAGTTAAAAATATTAATAATTTAATTAAAAGTATTGTCAATGTGGATTTTGCTTCTGGTCTTAAAAAGCATTTGGTGTAGGATTACTTTTTATTTTTTATGTGAAGGTTAATATGATCACACCATGGTATACATGCAACTATTTTAGGAAGATCTAATTTGAATAAAGTTGGAGCCAAAATGGGCTTTGGTCAGTATTTGACAAAATGTAATCTTTTAGCTTATCGATCATTTAAAGGACTCACTTATTATACAAAATTCTTCCTGATTTAGTATTGGGTAGGGAGGGACGTAATCTTTTAGCTGTGGTTGGTATTTGTAAAAACGTAATTTTTAACTTATCTTAAAAAGGGTTCATCTAGTGTATAAAAATATTTCTCAACTTAATTTATATTAATTTATTTAAATATTAGTATATTTTATTTATAATATATTTTATTTAAATAAAAAACATAAAATTTTTAATAAATTTAAATTATTTTACTGAATAGATTAATTTTATCATTATATCAATAATTTTATATACATAATGTCATTTGAAGAGAGCTTGAAGTTTTCCAAATTCAACCTTGGGTGACGTGAGAGATAAATCGAGCAACTGAATGTTGCTCAATGCTATTTACCTGATTTTTTGGTTATGGAATGTTTCAAAGTGGAGGTGTAATTATTAACCAACGTTAAAATATGATAAATTTGTCATGAATGGATTATAAGAGATGCCTATGGCATGTTCCCCCTAAATTTGTCATGAATGAATATAATTAGAGATATGATGTTGGAAGAACTCTAGGTTTGATAATATTCAAATTAAATTAATTGAAATATAATTTTAGATACTGATTGATTATAAAAAAAATGAAAGGTTTGCTTTATACAGTCTTTGGTTTAGTGTTTTTCGGGTGCAATCCAAGTGCTTAAGACAAGGACCAAGTATATGATTCAAATCAAAGGAAGATGAATAATACAATCAGATTTCAAATGGAATCAAACAACTTGGTGAGCTCGAATTCAATCTTTTGATATTATTTTATATATTTTTTTAATTATTACTTATTCTAAAATATTCAATTAATAAAAACACATACTATTAATTATTTTAATCTAAAGAACGTTATTCAAAGTTGAGTTCATGTTATTATTGGAATAGATATCTACTGATATATTATTATAAAATAATATGAGTGGTCTACTAATACTATCCATTATCTATGATCGTGTGACAAAGTTTCACAACCATATTTTATGAGTGGATGTCTGTTGAAATACTATAAATTCCATCGTCATAGTGGAAGGGATTATAAGAGACTATTTAGCATTCTTCTAAGAAATGACTCTTCTTGTTAGTATATAGATGTAACCTGATATAAATTTCATGCTATCTTGGTATCCACAAAATCGGAGTCAGTATATCGAATAATTTCAAATTGATCTGACTTCGATATGTAAAATGTGTCCTTTTATTATCTGTAAGTACTATAAGACCCATTTAGTACTTTCTGGTGGACGCGTACATATCTAAACATACATCAAATCCCTCATTATTGATGCATAGGGAATCGTCCGTATTTTTCATTTCTCAAGGTTGCTTTTGGGGCATTTTTTAAGACTAAACTTGTCTCTTTTAACCATATGGGTATCTCTTGATTTATAATCACAAATGCAATATCTTTTGATAATCTTTTTGACATGTAAAATCAGAAAAAAAAAAAAAAAATCTACTCTTACAAAACTTATGATATACATAATGATCAACTGAATTCATCTCAAAACATAACGAGATAATAACTTGGTGAATTGTGAAATATCATTGTCGGGATACTTAAACTCTCACAGATCTTCATAATGAGATAGGTTCTAGAGGTGGTAGAAATTGTTCTTCTGGAATGAAAGTTCTTTAACATTGTCTGATTTTGTTGTGTTTTGAATAGAATCAGAGATATAAATCTGATCAAATCCAATAACACCTATAGGAATATGTTCCTCTTGGAAGACAATATCTCTAACTGTATCTCCCCCCCACAAACTCAACATTCTCAAAGAACCGATCATTTTCTGACTCAAAAATGACTTTATTTGTAGGATCATCAAATTTATACCCTTTAAATTTTTCAGAATACCTTAAAAATAACAACTAATCGTCCTAACGTCCAATTTTTTTTCATTAGGTCTAATAGACCTATCCTTAACTGGACAACCCAAACATGTAGATACTTTAGAATAGAACGTATGTCTGTCTAAAGTTGGTAAGGGGTTTTTGTTATTAACTTAGTGAGAAACCTATTCATGATGTATGCTATAATCTTAAGTGTTTCTTCCCAGAGTGACTCAGGTAGAGTCTTGTTTTGTCTTTCAATAATACCATTTATGATAGATCAGCAAGGTATGGTGTACTGCAGAATGATACTACTTTCCTCTAGGAAACGAACAAATGGTTTCAAACATTGTTCACCTGATCCGTTATTTCTATATAGTATTCTCCATCATGATCAAATCTAACACTCTAATTCTTTTGTCGAATTGATTTTCAATTTTGGTCTTATAAATTTTGAATACGTCCAGAGACTGAGACTAATATGTAAGGTGATACATGTAGTCATATGTTGAATAATTGTCTATGAATATAATTAAATATCATTGACCATTTCATGAAACTGAAGAGAATGACCCACAGATATCCGTGTGTATCAGTTTTAAAACACCTGAAATTCTATTGGCTTCATATTCTCTTTTGTTGATTTGTTTTCCCTTTATACAATTTACATAAATATCAAAATTTGTGAAATCAAAGGAAGTTAGATTTTTTTTGCCATAAGTCTCCCTATTTTTCATTTGGAGGTATAATCCAATCTCTTGTATCACAATTAAGAAAAATTCTCATTGGTTAATTTATGTTTTATACATCAAGTACTAGTTTGTAGGGATTCGTCAAATGAAACAACAGTATTTATAAGAGAAAGATTATCAAATCATGATAAAAAATCAGTACTAACCAATTTGGATTCAAAAAACAAACTTCTTTATTTTCAAAAGAATAAGTAAAATTATATTTGTTCAATACAGAAATGAAAATCAAATTTTATCTAAAAATGGTATAATAAATGTTTCATGTAAATTCAAATAGAATCCAGTTTTTAATAATAATCTAAATTTTCCTATTGTTTCTAATGGAACTTTATTATCATCACCTATATAGATGTATATTTCACCATTATTCAGTGGTTGACAATTTAGACAACTTTGTATAGACACACTACTGTAAGTGGTTGTAGCGAAATCTAGTCACCAAGTATGTCTTGGTACCGAAATCAAATTAACTTCAAAATAAATCAAACTATGGAATATAACAGTATCTTTATCCTATTTCTTTATCTTTCCTTTCTTATCCTTAATTGTCAAGTTTTTTTTACTCTTATACCATTTTAAGATAAAATTTGTAAAAATTGTACCATTCTCAACATTTTTAAACTTATACAAATCGTTTATCAAAATTTTTAAAAAAACTTTTTACTATCATAACAGACTTAAATATTGTGTCTCTAAATGTTTATGGGATAACTCATTTAATAATCATTAGATACATGCGATTTGATCTCTCATACCTTTCAGATTCTCTCTTTTTATCAGTGGTACTTTTATCTGTAAGAGGTGAGAAAGAGTTGATCCTTAATGCAAGGTTTAAGTCCATGACTTAAAAAACTATCAACAAGTCATCTTGCCATGATTTGAAATTTGAACCACTTAATTTAAAAATCAACCTAAGTTGGAAATTAATATTGATGGGAATAGTATTAATTGTGAAATAGAGAACAGTAATCAATGCATGCTCACATGAAATTTTAAAACCAAATATATTTAAATATGAACAATCCCATCATAAGATATTGGACACTCTATTAATATTTCATCTTTGACAAAATAATTAACTTGTAAGTGGTATATTAGTATAATAATCAAACGTTGATAAAAAAACATTTCAACCAATTATCTTCCTTTGAACCGATAAATTGATCATATATAAAATTGAATAATTGTCATGTATTTATTACCATAAGGTGTATATGCAATCTTGTCAAATACGAACCTTCTTTTGAGCTGATCGGTATTTACATGAATTACATACATACAACTTTTTATATCCCAAATAAATTAATTTTCACAACAGAAATTATTTTGACGACATATTGTTTCAATTAATTAATCTCGAAATATATACAAGACCATAGGTGTAGTAATCAAATATTAATAATAAAAATATATCAACCAATTATCTTCCTTTGGACTAATGAATTGGTCATATGTAAAATCAAAAAATTATCATGTATTTATTACCACAAGATGTACATATAATTCTGTCAAGTACCGATGTTCCTTTAAGTCAATTGGTACTCACATAAATTATATGCATAACTTTTTATATCTCAAAATAAATTAATTTCTATAATAGAAATCATTTTGACAACATGTTGTTTTAATTAATTCATCTCGAGATATATATAAAACCATACTTATTTTCAATCATATCAATAACTAAAAATTTTTAATTTTATTCTGATGGACTCAATTTCTTGAAAATTAGACTATTTAAAGTTCAATCCTATAAACTTTAAATATGGTCTATAAAAGTGCAATTTTACAAAATTTGTCTCTATCTTTTTTTTTTCCATTCCTAACTTACATTGTCGGCATAAAACTAAAGTTTTTATCTTTTGTCGACAACTAATCCAAGACTTGGCCAATCTTTGCTCTTTAGCAGGGAGAACCAGGAAAGTTCTTACATGGATAGTGAGTTCATTTAGAACCGTTTAAAAATCAACTAATCTTAGACTTATCTTCATCCTTTTGACAAAACTTTTTTAGACATGTTATGCAATCGCATATTAAAAAAATGATCAGATTTGAATATAAAAAAGATAGTGAAGAAAGATAAAGCCTTTAAAAAAATGGTTCTTTTGTGCCGTAGATTTGCAATAAAAAAAGGGAACAAAAATGTGTTTTATTTTGTTGAAATACGAAAAGTTTTCTTCTAAAATTGGTAAGTCAAATATTAAAAAAAAAAAAAAATGAAATCTAAAAATTTCTTTTTTTTAACAAAAAAATTGAAAATTTCTTAATTGTAATTTTTTTTGTAAAATTAGAAAGTCAAACTTAAAAAAAAAAATAACATTTAGAAGTTTCCCCTTTTTTGTTTTCCAATACTGGAAACTTCCTTAAAAAAATATTTTATTAGAAAATTTTCTTCTAAAATTAGGAAGTCAGACTTAAAAAAAAGTAAATAATTAAAATCTAGAAATTTCTTTTTTTCCTCCCCAAAATCTAAAACTTTTTTTAAAAAAACCAAATTCTAAAAGATTCTATAAAAACCGAAAGTTTCCAAATATATATATATATATATATATATATATATATATATATATATTTCACATAAAAGTCCATATTTTTCCTACTTTTCCTTTTTTTGGAGGTACAAAAGATTCTTTAAAAAAATGTTAACTTTCCAAAAAAAAACCAAAAGAGAAGGAAAGTGAATATTTTTAAACAACAAAATTCTTTGACCTTTTGGAGATTTGCTGTCTTCTTCTGTTTTGCCAAAAATATTTTTTTTAGAATACCGGATGTTGACTTTAATGAAATTGGAGGTTGACTTTGATGAAAATTTCATTTTTTTTTTAACACCAAATGTTGACTTTAATGAAAACTAGAAGTCGACTTTAATGAAAACCTTTCCAAACATTTTTTGATTAAATCCACACCAAAAAATCTTGAATATCTTTTCAAAAAAATCAAAACATCCTCATAATTTCTTTTTTTTTTTTTTAATATGAACATAATATAATTTAATCAAAATTTACATAATCCCAAAATCATATTCAGAAACAAAACATTTATTACAAAATAAAAGAACTCACCCAATACATAAAGTGTTCTTCCGCTTAGTGCAGGGGTAGGGGAGAGTGGACGCATATGTACGCAATCTTTTCTTTGTATTTTATAAAAATACTATTTTCACGTCTCGAATTCATAATTTCGAGGTTATCAAAGTAGAAACTTTACTATTGCATCAAGGCTAAAACCTTTATCACAAAATATGTAGAAAATTTTCGATAATTCAAACACGAGTCATTGATATCACTTGTTGTTGAGAAAATTAACTTTAATACAAAATGTATCAAATATTAAGTTAAATCAGTAAAATTAAAACTTAATAATTGAATTAGAATTTAGATCAGATAAAAAAAATACTTGATTCCATAGCTGAAAAACTCAATTAACTGAATTCTTGGTTTTTGTAGAATCTTAAGTGCGACCTTCCAGCTCAAATGTATTCTCATAAAATCTTTCTGTATAATGGAGGTATCAAAGATTGGATTGATGTATTAACCCGGAGGCTATAACATTTTTTATAAGTATAGGGATGACTTTACCTTTCAAATTCATAACAAAATTTGACTGTTCAGTTTATTTAAGATACCTTACCAAATTCTCGTATATTCAAGTAATTTTTTAGTTGTTCTTAAGTTACTATTCGACATTCTCTATTTAACATATCATATATAGTAAATATCCATTAGTATTCATATGAACTTAACTTAAATGACAGTATACAATATATAATTATTTTAATATATAAACTCAATGTTAGATTAGTGATCTAACAAATTGTGACTCGAACTCTAACCAAATTGTCTGCCACAGTTCAAACCCACACCATCTATGATCAATGAGCTACAAATCCTGGTCAAATGTGATCAATAGTTAAAAAGCTATATATAATTTTGAGAAAATTAATGTTGTTAGGATCAATTCTCGTTTCATTTTAATTAAGGATAAAAATTACAAAAGAAAAAAAGATTACGGTGAAGTTAAGTGATTTCCTAGACGCAAATTTTGCACTCTCTTATTGTTAAGCAGGACATTTTTTTTTTTTTTTTAAAGGAGGTAGAATAATTGTGGAAATATGTTCACATGATTCATGTGAGACAGAGATTCTAATTATGATAAATGATCGGACACTCTACTATCTTAATCAAAAATCTCGAATTCGAATTTTAGAAATGGAAAAAAATGATTTGAAGAGCCAACCCCTAAAATGGACCTGATAGTGCTCAGACTGAATTAATCGAACGAAATTCAGATACCGATCGGTGAAAATAAAAAAAAAAAACGACAAAGATTCTAATTAATAGACTTCATTTAAATTTGTGTCTGATTACTAGAGATCAAGCAAGCACTCGTGACCAGTGTTTTGAAATCCGGACCGGAATACGAACCGGTCATGCCAAGGGATCAATGGGATAAACCGGTCAGTCCGGATGAAAAAATCAGATGATGTCATTATATAATCGTAAATAAATATAAATTCTAAAATTAAAAACACCAACCTCCACATGGCCTAGTGGTGAAAGCGGTGACTTTTTGCACTCCAGCGCATAAGTTCAACTCCTGTTACAAATTTTATCACATATTTTTGTTCTTTAAAAAACCAGGTTGGACCGGTCCGGTTCAATCCGGTTTTCCCGGTCCAACCCGGTTTTTGATCGGGTTTGACCGATTCTTCCAAAATCGGTTTTCTAAAGAAACCCGGATTGGCTCCCTGGCCGGTTTCCGGTCAAACCAATAAGACCGGTCGGTTCAGTCCGGGTTTCAAAACACTGCTCGTGACATGCGTCCTTCGATGCCAAATACTTAGTCTCCTGTGGAGCCGAAGGTATAGTCTCCTGTGCAGCCGAAGGCATAGTTCAATTCCATGAATATATTATACTAAAAGATTGTAGGTAGCAGCCTAGCAGAAAATCAGTTTTTTTTTTTTTTTTTTTTTTAATTAATAAGAGTGTAAACATATTAATCACTATTCTCATGATATGGGTTATTTTATAGAAATGGTCGAATAGATAATTATTTATTTCCTTCAGTATCAATGCTTAAAAAAATAATATATATATATGAAAGTTATGTGTAATCTAAAAGTCCAGTGGCATGAGGCATAATGACAAACTCATATTAAATGAAGGAAAAATTGTATTATTCCTGACAAAAATGAAGCTGGAACACAATTGATGGTCCAGCTTTACATGAGGAAAAAGAAACCGAAACTACCGCTGAAGTGAGAGAAAGAATAGATTGCTCTAGGATGCTCATTTGCATGTGTACGAAACAACCTTTCCACAAGCACCAAGAATCATGGTAAAGGACGTCTGCCAGTCAAAGATGACACCCAATATATTGGCTTTAATTGCACTGCAAAGGCATATAGCGGCCTCCATGTCAACCAGGGGCTCAAGCACTGAGCAGCAGGGTGTAGATAGAGGAGCGGGGGCGGTGCCATTTTTCAATTCATTCAGCAGTGTCTTACACACGGCCAACCTCAGCACATCTGTGGCGCAAGTCACTGGGTCTGGATGTGGTGGTGGGCTAACTGGTGGGACAGGAACAGGTTTTGGTTTTGGTGGGTGAGGGCATGATGTGTTCTCGGAGCACACCTTTATATCGGTAGAGCTTACCGTGCTAAAGAAAAGAAGGTTCAATATTAGAAAAAGAGCAATGGAAACTGAAGTTTCTGATACGGCCATAGTGACTGAAAATCTCACAGTTGTTTCAAGGAAAATGATGTTTGTGTTTGATGCGATGATGGGGTTGAGTGGAGTGGGGTGGTATTTATAGGACAATACTTTGAATTGTCAGTTATGGTCTATGCAAATGTGGGAGAAGATTTCTGAGATGAATGTGGTTGGGAATGAAAATTGTGAGTCCTATTTTGGCTCTAGGGGTAGCATGTGTAGTTGTGACTGAGCTAGTCGTCTTGTGAATCCAGGTATAAGGATACATTTTTTCCACTAAGTTCCCGGCGCTGTGTTAGAAGAATGTGCCAAGTCCGAGGAGATACATTTTTTTTTTTCTTTTTGGGTGTCAAAATTATTCCTGTTTGTTGATATTTAATTTCGAACAATGCCACCTGAATAAAACAAAATTTAAATAATAGACTAAATTCTATACCGGCGATTGAGATTCTATATCGATATGATTTCAAACTATTTATTTGAATTAGTTAAAAATATTAATAATTTAATTAAAAATATTGTCAATGTAGATTTTGCTTCTGGTCTTAAAAGCATTTGGTGTAGGATTACTCTTTATTTGTTATGTCAAGGTTAATATGATCGCACCATGGTATACATGCAACTATTTTTGGAAGATCTAATTCGAATAAAGTTGGAGCCATAATGGTCTTTGGTCGTATTTGAAAATGCGTGATATTTTAGCTTATTATAAAAAGGACTTACTTATTATACAAAATATTCCATGACTTAATATGGGGTAATCTTTTAGTTTATCTTAAAAAAGATTCACTCAGTGTATAAAATATTCTTTAACTTAATTTATTTTAATTTATTTAAATATTAATATATTTTATTTATAATATTTTTTATTAAAATAAAAATTATAAATTTTTATAATAAATTTAAATTTTTTTTTGAATAGATTAATTTCATCATCATATCAATAATTTTTATTCGTACATAATGCCATTTGAATTGAGCTTGAAGTTTCCAAATTGAACCTCGGGTGATGTGAGAGATAAATCGAGCAACCGAATGTTGCTCAATGCTATTTACCTGATTTTTTTGGTTACGGAATGTTTCAAAGTGGAGGTGTATTTATTAACCAAGGTTAAAATATGATAAATTTATCATGAATGGATCATAGGAGATGCATATGGCAAGTTCTCCCTAAATTTGTCACCAATGATTATAAGAGTTACGTTGGGAGAACTTTCTTTAAATAAGGATTAATAATATTTAAATTGAATTAATCAGAATATAATTTTAAATATCGATTATTTATAAAATAATAATAAGTTCGTTCTATACGGTCTATGGTCCAGAATTTTTCTGGTGCAGTCCAAGTACTTAAGATATGGACCAAGTATATGATTCAAATCAAAGGAAGATGATTAATACATTCAGATCTGAATGCTGCTTTAATCATATATATACTATTTCATGCTTGCTTAATTGATTAGCAAAGTCAATTTTGAATGGCTCTGGTAATTATTTTTGTGTCCTATGATTCGATGAGTTTCACATATTGTTATCTCTTGCATAAGGTATGATTTAAGTTATAGTTACCATTAAAATCAACTCATCTAATTTTTAGCTAAGTAATCATAAACTTAAATTAAGTATATTGTAATGGAAAAGTTTTCACTTATTATTATTATTATTATTTTTTATCATATAGCTCATTTATTAAAAAAAATAATGTGAAAGTACAGTGAAGACTCGTTAAACCAAACACCTTCATTTACCCCAACAAGCACAAGCCCAACTTACTCATGGGCTGCATTATACTCGTCCCATCTCAAATGTTGTTCATTTTTTTTTTTTTTTTTTGGTTGAAAAAGCAACAACAAAGAGGGAAGGAACACAACACACAAAACAAGTCAAACAAGTCAACTCTTTCTTCTAACCTGGGTAGTACCCCTCGCATTGAGTAACAACAACTCCTTCAAGCCTTCAGGAGGACTACTGAATTCATGGATGCCCGGCTCCACCCACAGTACTGATGCAAGTTAATTTGTGCTTTTAGGTGGCTAACAATGGGCAGGCTAATGTCCATTAGTTTTCTACTCTGCTTTCAGCGGAGTAGAATATTTGGCTAATTAAGATAAAGATGTCTGTCAAAGTTTTTTTTCCAGCCCTTTGCTGTTTGGACTTGGAATCTTCCTGCAGTTCATTCGTCTCCAAATTACAGAAGTTACAACTATTTTCAAGCTGTGAAGCTTTGATCCTAGGTAACTTTATATCAAATCTTACATCTGTCACCGTTGTGTCAATGGTAGGGAGTTTGTTTTCTAACTATCTTGCCTCATTTGTTTACAAAGAACTCTTTAAGCACAAAACTTTGAAGGGAAAAGTAAAGAAAACGCTCATAAAAACTAGAAGTTGCTTCTCCCCATGCAGATCACTTGGAAAGAATTTTGTTCTAAAGGTGGAAATAAATTATACCTGAATTGCAATTTCCTCTAGGGTACTAATAGTCCCTGGATTATTTGGGTAAAACCAAATTTCATGGAACCTTCAGTAATGTTTTCTTGGCATTATTAACCCACTCCCTGGATCAAGATCCGAACATTGTCATCTTTTCTGAACATAATAACCAAGCAATAAATTACCCTTCATTCAATTTCTCTGAAAGCACCCAAGTAAATTCATCTCCACAATAATGAACCCTCTTCCATGGCATCTTAACATTGGACAGCCCTGTAAAGGAACTTGAGTCTCAAGATTCATTTCCTTAACTGCTTGATACTTTTTTTGAGTCAACTGTTTGGTACTGAAGATATGCTTCATCATCTCACTTTGGATCTTTAAATTATGTTCTTTGCACTACAAAAAAATATGATTTTAGCAACGAAAAAAATTCATCGCTATTTACCCATGAATTTAACGACAAAAATAGAATTCGTTGCAAATTAGCCACAAATCTATTTTCGTCGCTAATTTAGCGACGAAAATAATTATGCGTCGCTAATTTAGCGATGAAATTCATAATCCGTCGCAAATAGCCACGAATTCAAAATTCGTGATAAAATTTAGCCACGAATTCAAAATTCGTGGCTAAATTTAGCCACGGATCAAAAATTCGTGACTAAATAGCCATGGATTATGAATTCGTGGCTAATTAGTCACGAAATTTTTGGACCGTGGCTAAATTCGTGGCTAATTAGCCACGAATATGTTCGTGGTTAAATTCGTCGCTAATTTGAAATTATGTTAAATATAATTTTATATTTTTATTAAATATAAATTTATATTTTATATGTTTATTAAATTAGGGTATTGATTTTTATTAAATATATTTTTTGTATTTTTTTAAATATAATTTTGTATTTTTGTTAAAGATAATTTTTTAATTTTATTAAATATAATTTTGTATTTTTATTAAATATAATTTTATATTTTATATTTTTATTAAATTAGTAAATTGTATTTTTAATGATAAAATTTAGAAAGAAAGTAATGAAGTTAAAAAAAAAAAGGTATATCAGATAAGTTAATATGGCATAGTGGTTGAGAACGCTCCAGATGTCCTTTTAGTCTCAAGTTCGAATCTGGATAAATGCACATAATCTACAAAAATATAAAGCAGCAGGAAGTTGGTTCATATACGAGCGGGAGCTGACGAGTGGGCCGGCGGCTTTTAAAATTAAAAATATAAAATGAAAAATTTAACTACGGATTTAGCCACGAATTGATGAATTCGTGGCTAAATTTAGTCATGAATTTTTGAATCCGTGGCTAAAGTTAGCCACGAATTTAGCCACGGATTTGAGTTCGTGGCTAAATCCGTGACTAAATCCGTCGTTAAACAATTTAGCGATGAATTTTTTTGATATTTTTGTGGTTAAATCTGTCACTAATTCGGTATTTTTTGTAGTGTTGGTTCTTCTCACAAACTTCTGCTACCTTGATGTCGTTTCCTTTGTGAAAGTGATGCTGACCATTTTTAATACATTGGTTGAATAGAACTTCTCTGGTCCCACTTCTAAATTGTTTTATTAATGTGAGATAAAATTTAAGCATTTTATGCGTAATTTCCTTTGAAATAAGAAACTTCCAGTCTAGTGTTTATGCAAGTGTAGACTAAAAATGATTGCATACTTCTGTTTTAATATCTTACTTGTAAAAGATCCTGCAATTTTCTGGAAGAGTGCTAAAATCATTCTTTTACCCACACAAGTCCATGGAAATTCATTGATCAGTTATCCTTATGCTTCTATTGCCTCCTTTGTTACAGAAAACGTGTAGCTCTTGCCTTTGCTTTTGGGTGGATACATAGATTGAGAATACTTACCATTGTGTTCTCTTCCAAGAATGTGTAGTCTTTCTAATCTTTCTTTGCATGTATTATTTGTGCTTTCAGGTGGGTAACAATGGGCAGACTAATGTCCATTAGTTTTGGGGAGACCTGCTTGTTATTGGAACATCAACAAATGGTGAAAGAACCGGAAAGATAAAGAACGGAAAGACTGAAGTGAAGGTTTTTAGCAGTTGAAATAAATTGGATGATGTATGACTAAGAACTGGATATGTAAATTAGATAACCGGAGTGATAGTGTACGAACAACAAGACTAAGAATAGAAAACTTCTGGCATATGTAAATTTGATACAATGTTGTCCATTAGTTTTTAGCATTTGATATTTTGGATATAATTGAATGACATATCAATATTTTATAATTTATTTTGTTAAAAACATATTTATTAAAAATTTAGTTATATATTGCTTTTTTATATATTAATAATAATACATAGTTATATGATTCTTATAGGTAAATTAGAGAGGCAAAGCAGGTTTTGAAAATATGTGATCCTATGCCAGCGGCCAGAACCCATACCAACAGCCTCATCTGCGTTTGCAAGTTCTAGACATATGCCAGCGGTTGTTTTGGCCACCGGGAAAGACCTTGAGCTATGTCGGCGGCTATTTTGGCCGCTGGCAAATCCCGGGTCTATGCCAATGGCCGGAATGGCTGCAGGCAAATACCAAATTATGCCAGCAGCCAGAATGGCCACTGGCATAGGTCTAGGTCTTTCTCAGCGGTCATGACGACTGCTAAAGGTCTTTAGTAGCGCCAATATACTCAGCGAAAATTTTGACCACCGAAAATGATCTCAAAACCTTTACCAGCGGTTTTTATGATCTTTATCAATGGTTTTTGGGCACTGCTGAAGGTATTTTTTTTGTAGTGAGATTTCACATGGAATTAAACAACTTGGTGAGCCCGAATTCAATATTTTTGATATTATTTTATATTTTATTTAATTATTACTTAATCTAAAATATTTAATTAATAAAAACACATACTATTAATTATTTTATATCTAAAGAATATTATTCAAAGTTGAGTTCCAGTTATTATTGGAATAGATGTCTACCGATCTATTATCATAAAATAATCTGAATAGTGTATTAATATCAACCATTATCTATAATTCTGTGACAAAGTTTCGTAATCATATTCCATGAGTGGATATCTCTTAACATACTATAAATTCTGTCGCCATAGTGGAAGGGGTTATAAGGGATATTTAGCATTCTTTCATGAAATGACTCTTCTTGTTATCATTTAGATGTAACCTGATATAAATTTCATGCTATTTTGATATCCTCAAAATCAGAGTCAGTATACCGAATGATTTCAAACTGATTTGACTTTCGATATGTGAGCAAATGTCCTTTTATTCCCTGTAAGTACTGTATGACCCGTTTAGTACTTTCTAATGGTCTATTTCTAAATTACTTAAATTTCTGTCCAACATTCCTTTAGTGTACATAATATCTGGACACGTATATATCTAAACATATATCAGACTCCTTATTGCTAATGCATAGGGAATCGTTCGTATTTTTCATTTCTCAAGGTTGTTTTTGGGCCATTTTTTAAGACTAAACTAATCTCTCTTAGTCATATGAGTATCTCCTGATTTATAATCACGAATATCATATCTTTCGAAAATCCTTTTGACATGTAAAATTAGGAAAAAAAAAATATCTACTCTTGTAGAACTTATGATATACACAATGACTAACCGAATTCATCTCAAAAGTTAACGAGATGATGACTTGGTGAATTGTGAAATACCATTATCAGAATGCCTAACTTTTATAGATCTCCTTAATGAGATAGGTTCTAGAAGTGGTAAAGTTTGTTCTTCTGGAATGACGGTTCTTTAATATTGTTTGATTTTGTTGTTTTTAAATAGGATTAGGAATATAAGCGTGATCAAATCCAATAACCTATAGGAACATGTTCCTCTTAGAAAACAATATCTCTAAACATATCTCCTCCCGTAAATACAACATTCTCAATGAATTAATCATTTTCCTACTCAAAAATGACTTTATGTGTAGGATCATCAAATTTATACTCTTTAAACTTTTCAGAATACTTTACAAAATAACAATGAACCATTCTAACGTTTAATTTTCTTTCATTAGGTCAAATAGACCTAACCTTAATTGGACAATCCAAATATGCACACATTTTCGACTAAAATGTATATCTGTCTAAAGTTTATAGGGGGTTTCGATAATTAGCTCAGTGGGAAACTCTATGCATGATGTATGCTAAATCTTAAGTGCTTCTCTCTAGAGTGACTCAGGTAGAGTCTTGTTTCATTTTTCAGTAACACCATTTATAGCAGATGAGTAAGGTATGATATAATATGAGACGATACTGTGTTCCTCTAGGAAATGAGCAAATAGTCTCAAACGTTATTTATCTGATCCGTCATTTCTGTGTAGTATTCTCCATCACGGTTAGATCTAACACTTTAATTTTTTTGTCGAGTTGATTTTCAATTTCAGCCTTATAAATTTTGAACACGTCCAGAGACTGAGAGTTATCAATAAGGAGATACATGTAATCATATTTTGAATAAATGTCTATGAATGTGATTAAATATTATTAACCATTTCATGAAACTGAAAAGAATGACCCATAGATATCTGTATATATCAGTTTTAAGACATCTAAAATCCTATTGGCTTTATATTCCCATTTATTGATTTATTTACACTTTACACAAATATCAAATTTATGAAATCAAAAAAAGTAAGAATTCTTCTGACATAAGTCTCCTTATTCTCCATTTAGAGATATAATCTAATCTCTTATGCCATAATTAAGAAAAATTCTCATTGGTTAATTTATACTTTATATTTCAAGTACTAGTTTGCAGGGATTCACCAAATGAAACAACAATATCATAAGATAAAGATTATTGGATTATGATAAAGAATCGTAACTAACCAATTTGGATTCAAAAAACAAACTAATTTTCTATTTTCAAAAGAACAAGTAAAATCATATTTATCCAATACAAAAATAGAAATCAAGTTCTGTCTAAAAAGAGTATAACAAATGTTTTATATAAATTCAAATAGAATCCGGTTTTTAGTAATAATCTAAATTTTCCTATTGTTTCTAATAGAACTTTATTGTCATCACCCACCATCATTTAGTAGTCGACAATTTAGGTAACCCTGCATAAACACACTAGTGTAAGTGGTTGTAGCGGAATATTGTCACCAAGTGTGTTTTGGTACTGAAATTAAATTAATCTCAAAACAAATTAAACTAAGGAACATAATAGCATTCTTGTCCTATTTCTTTATCTTTCCTTTCTTATCCTGAATTGTCAAGTATTCTTGACTCTTATACCACTTTGAGATAAAATTTGTCAAGAATATTATAGTCTCAAAATTTTCAGACTTCGACAAATCGTTTATCAAAATTTTTAAGAAAAGTTTTGACTATCGTAACAGACTCAAATATTATGTCTTTAAATGTTTATGGGATTACTCGTTTAATAATTATTAGATACATGCAATTTGATCTCTTTCACCTTTCAGACTCTTTTTTTTATCAGAAGTACTCTTATCTGTAAGAGGTGAGAAAGAGTTTATTCTTAACGCAAAGTCTAAATTCATGACTCTAAGAACTATCAACAAGTTGTCTTACCATGATTTGAAATTCGAGCTATTCAATTTAAAAATCAACCTAAGTTGAGCATTAATATTGATGGAAATAGTATTAATTGTGAAATAGAGAACAATAATCAATATATTCTCACATAAAACTTTAAAATAAAATATATTCAAATATAAGTAATCTCATCATAAGAACTTAGACACTTCATTAAAATTTCGTTTTTGACAAAATAATTAATTTGTAAGTGGTATTTTGATATAGTAATCAAACGCTGACAATAAAAACATTTCAACCAATTATTTTCCTTTAAGTGGATAAATTGATTATATATAAAACTAAATAATTGTCACGCATTTATTACTATAAGATATACATTCAATCTTGTCAAACACGAACCTTCTTTTGATCTGATCGGTACTCACATGAATTATATATGCAACTTTTTATATCTAAAATAAATTAATTTCCACAATAGAGTTTACATTGACAACATGTTGTTTTAATTAATTCGTCTTAAGATATATACAAAACTATAGGTATAGTAATCAAACATTAACAATAAGAACATATCAACCAATTATTTTCTTTTAACCTGATGAATTGGTCACATATAAAATTAAAAAATTGTCAAACATTTATTATCATACGGTGTACATGTAATTTTGTCAAGTACAGACGTTCTTTTGGACCGATCAGTTCTCACATGAATTGTATGTACAATATTTTATATCCCAGAATAAATTAATTTTCACAATAAAAAGCATTTTGGCTTCATGTTGTTTTAATTAATTCATCTCAAGATATATATAAAACTATGTTCATATTTCAATCATATCCATAATTGAAAAAATTTCAATTTTATCCTAATGGGTTGAATTTCTTGAAGATTGAACTATTTAAAGTATATTGTTATAAACTTTAAATTGAGTCTATAAAAACCCAATTTTATCAAATTTGGTTCCTTCTTCTTTCTTTTCCTTCCCTAACTTTTATTATCGGCATAAAACTAAAATTTCCACCTTTTGTCAACAACTAATCTAAGAATTAGCAAATCCTTATTCTATAGCATAGAACATAAAGAAAATTTTCAGATAGATGGTGAGTTCATTTAGAATAGTTTAAAAACCAACCAATTTTAGAATTATTTTCATCATTTTGATAAAATTTTTCTAAACATGTTATATAATTGCATATTAAACGAATGGTCAGATTTGAATATAAAGGTACAGTGAAGAAAGATAAAGCCTGTCTTTTGTATTGTGGATGGGCAATAAAAAAAGGAAACAAAAGGTGTTTTATTTTGTGGAAATACGAAAAGTTTTCTTGGAAAGTCAAATATTAAAATGAAAAAGAAAATTGAAATCTGATTTTTTTTAACAAAAAACTGGAAATTTTTTAATTATAATTCGTTTTCTAAAATTAGAAAGTCAAACTTAAAAAAAAAATTAAAATTTACATGTTTCCCTTTTTTTGTTTCCTAATACTGAAAATTTTCTTAAAAAATATTTTATTAGAAAGTTTTTTTTCCTAAAATTGGAAAGTCCGACTTAAAACAAAAAAAGAAAATAATTGAAATCTGGCAGTTTCTTTTTTTTTTCTTCTCTCTAAAATCTGGAACTTTTTTTTTAAAGAAACAAATTCTAAAAAATTCTTTAAAATCTGGAAGTTTTCAATATATATATATATTTATAATTTACATAAAAGTCCATGTTTTTCCTGCTTTTCCTTTTTTTTGTGGAAGTACAAAAGATTCTTCAAAAAAAAAAAAATATTAACTTCCCAAAAAAATACCGAAAAGAAAAGGAAAGTGAATCTTTCAAAACTCAAAATTCTTTGACCTTTTGTAGATTTGTCATCTTTTTCTGTTTTGTCCAAAATATTTTTTTGAAACACTGGATGTCGACTTTGATAAAAATTTTCTTTTTTTTAACATTGGATGTCGACTTTAATGAAAATTGGAAGTCGACTTTAATAAAAAACTTTCCAAACATTTTTTTGATTGAAATCCACACCAAAAAATCTTGAATATTTTTTCAAAAAAAATAAAAACATCCTCATAATTTCAATTGTTTTTTTTAAAAAAAATATGAAGACAATATAATTTAACCAAAATTCACATAATTTCAAAATTATATACATAAACAAAACCTTAATCACAATGTATATTGAAAATTTCTGATAATTCAAGCACGAGTGATTCTAATAACACTTGTTGGGAAAATTAACTTTAATACAAAATATACTAAATATCATATTAAATCAGTAAAATTAAAACTTAATAATTGAAATTAGAATTTAGATTAGATTAAAAAAAAATACCTGATTCCATAAACGAAAAACTCAATTGAATAAAATCCTGGTTTTGGTTGAATCTTAGGTTCGACCTTTCAGGTCAAATATATTCTTACAAAATCTCTTTGTATAATGAGGGTATCAGAGATTGAAGGAGACCATAACCCTTTTTATAACTATAGAAATGACTTTTCCTTTCAAATTCAAAATAGAATTTGTTTGTTCAATTTATTCTAATTATCTTACCAAATTCACATATATTCAGGTAACTTTTCAACTATCCTTAAGTCACTCTATGACATTTTCTATTTAACCCATCATAAATAGTAAATGTCCATTAATATCTATACATTTATTTATTTTTATATCTTATGAGATTTTTAAATCCAAATTACTAAAATTTCCAAACTTAACATATCATTTACATATAAACTTAAATTAAATGACAGTATACTATATATAATTATTTTAACATATAAACCCCATATTGAATTAGATATAAACCCTACGTTGAATTAGTGATCTAACAGATCGTGACTTGAACACTGGCCAAATTGTCTGCTACAGTTCAAACCCACACCATCTATGATCAATGAGCCACAAATCCTGGTCAAATGTGACCAATAGTTAAAAAGCTATATATGATTTTGAGAAAATTAATTTTGTTAGGGTCAATTCTCATTTCATTTTAATTAAGGATAAAAATTACAAAAAAAAATTACGGTGAAGTTAAGTGATTTCCTAGATGCAAATTCTTCACTCTTATTGTCAAGCAGGACAATTTTTTTTTTTCCTAAGGAGGTAGAATAATTGTGGAAAGATGATCACATGATTCATGTGAGACAAAGATTCTAATTACTAAATTTTCTTTAAATTGAGTGGTCGGAAATTCTATTCATTTAAACTGGAGTTTTGAATTTGAGCCCTCAAAAAGGAGAAAAAAGATTTGGGAGAGCCAATCTAAAAAATGGACCCTATCCTCGAACCGGATTAATCGAACGAAATTCGGATACTGGTCGGTGAAAAAAAAAAAAAAAAAAGGACAAAGATTCAAATTAATGTACATTAATAAATTTGTCTCTGGTTACTAGAGATCAAGCAAGCACTCGTGACAAGCGTCCTCCTGTGGAGCCGAAGGTATAGTTCAATTCCACGAATATATTATACCAAAAGATTGTCGATAGCAGCCTAGCAGCAAATCGTTTTTTCTTAAAAAAAAATAATAAGAGTGTAAACATATTAATCACTATTCTTATGATATGGGTTATTTTATAGCAATGGTCGAATAGATAATTATTTATTTCTTTCAGTATCAATACTTAAATAATATATATAAGTTATGTGTAATCTAAAAGTCCAGTGGCATGAGGCATAATGACAAAGTCATATTAATTGGAGGAAAAATTTTATTAATCCTGACAAAAATGAAACTGGAACACAATTGATGGTCCAGCTTTACATGGGGAAAAAGAAACCGAAACTAGCGTTGAAGTGAGAGAAAGAACAGATAGCTCTAGGATGCTCATTTGCATGTGTACGAAACAACCTTTCCACAAGCACCAAGAATCATGGTAAAGGACGTCTGCCAGTCAAAGATGACACCCAATATATTGGCTTTAATTGCAGTGCAAAGGCATATAGCAGCCTCCATGTCAACCATGGGCTCAAGCACTGAGCAGCAGGGTGTAGATAGAGGAGCGGGGACAGATCCATTTTTCAATTCATTCAGTAGTGTCTTACACACGGCCAACCTCAGCACATCTGTGGCGCAAGTCACTGGGTCTGGATGTGGTGGTGGGCTAACTGGTGGGACAGGAACAGGTTTTGGTTTTGGTGGGTGAGGGCATGATGTGTCTTCGGAGCATACCTTGACATCGGTAGAGCTCACCGTGCTAAAGAAAAGAAGGTTCAGTATTAGAAAAAGAGCAATTGAAACTGAAGTTTCTGATACCGCCATGGTGACTGAAAATCTCAAAGTTGTTTCGAGGAAAATGATGTTTGTGTTTGATCCGATGATGGGGTTGAGTGGAGAGGGGTGGTATTTATAAGGCAAAATTTTGAATTGTTAGTTATGGTCTATGCAAATGTGGGAGAAGATTTCTGAGGTGAAAGTGGTTGAGAATGAAAATTGTGAGCCCTATTTTAGCTCTAGGAGTAGCATGTGTAGTTGTGACTGAGCTAGTAGTCTTGTGAATCCTCGGACAACTTTTTTTTTTTTTTTCCGCTATGTTCCCGGCGATGTGTTGGAAGAATGTGCCAAGTCCGAGGAGATACACATTTTTTTCAGGTGTCGAAGTCATTCCTATTTGTTAATATTTAATTTAGAACAATGTCGCGTGAATAAAACAAATTTTAAATAATAGTCTAAATTCCATACTGATCATTGAGATTCTATACCAGTATGATTTCAAACTATTTATTTGAATTAGTTAAAAATATTAATAATTTAATTAAAAATATTGTCAATGTAGATTTTGCTTCTGGTCTTAAAAGCATTTGGTGTAGGATTACTCTTTATTTTCTATGTGAAGGTTGATATGATCGCACCATGGTATACATGCAACTATTTTGGGAAGATCTAATTCAAATAAAGTTGGAGCCAAAATGGGCTTTGGTCGGTATTTGAAAAAACTTATCTTAATTTATTTAAATATTAGTAATTTTATTTATAATATTTTTTATTAAAATAAAAATTATAAATTTTTATAATAAATTTAAATTATTTTACTAAAATAGATTAATGTTATCATTATATTAACAATTTTTATACATACGTAATGTCATTTGAACTAAGCTTGAACTTTTTCAATTTGAACCTGGGGGATGTGAGAGATAAATAGAGCAACTGAATGTTGCTTAATGCTGTTTACGTGATTTTTTGGTCACGAAATGTTTCAAAGTGCAGGGATAATTATTAACCAACTTTAAAACATGATAACTTTATCATAAATGATTACAAGAGAGTCCCTATAGGGACATCCCAACATATAGGAAAGAGTTTTTACTTCGATGTCTTCTTTAAAACCTAATATTCCAGCTCTTGGTCCAAAGTTTTTCCGGTGCAGGCCAAGTGCTTAAGAGCCAATTATATGATTCAAATTTGTTGGTGTCGATTTTTGCCTTTGCAGATGTCTATTCTTCCAACTCGAAGGGGAAACCTGTATCGAGACTGTTCGCCATATCGGATAAAAAACCTATAAAAACTCCATCATAACTGGCCTGAAGGGGGAATTTCGACGCTCAAATCAGAAAAAACAATGTCAAAAAGAAAAACTGAAAATCGTCGTAAATATGGCCCTAGTGATCTCTGTGCATATAATGCATCATTCAAGTGAATGTCAAAACCTCGTGCATATGTGTAATATGTATGAGCATTGTACGGTGAGTATTATATATGAAGACATATCGTATATTATATATGTAATATCATATAATGTAATTTGTGTGATATATCATACTTCCGATCATATATAGAATAAAGTATGAAAGTATATCTCTAATCTTATAGAATCGGCTATAGAGTCATACTTCTGGTCGTATAAGATTGGATATAAAGCACTTCATCGGTGTATGTAAATGTGTATGAAATTCCCCTCTGAATGACATATAGAATTGGATATAGAACTCCCTTCTGATTGATATATTGAATTGTCTCTCTCTTGTATAGAAACTGAGTTTTTCTTGAGAGTTGTTTATATTTTATATTTATAATCTTCAAAGGGGTGTAGAAAATTTTAGTTTCTTTTTTGTTAGAGATCTTCCGAAATGACAGGTGTTTGTGGTGAAAGATTTTTAAAAGTTTTAGAGTTTTTTGGGATTAAGGAAAGTTTGGAATTTAAGGAAAATTTTCTTTTTTATAAAGAGTTCAAGAGAATTATAATTCTTTTAATATCAAGAAGATCTTGTTTCTTACCGGATGATTATAAGAGAATTAGAAACTATTTAAATTGGGTAACTCAAAGGAAGATGAATAATACAATCAGAGTTCTAATGGAATCATACAACTTGATGAGCTCCAATTCAATATTTTTTATATTATTTTATATTTTATTTAATTATTACTTATTCTAAAATATTCAATTAATAAAAACACATACTATTAATTATTTTATATCTAAAGAACGTTATTCAAAATTAGACAAGTTGTTAAAAGTCATTGCAGTGTCTTTCCGCAAGGCTCGAACTGATGAAGCGAAAATAATCGGCTATCCGTATTATTATTATTATTTATTATTTATTTTTATTATTATTATTATTATTATTATCAATACTGATGGTGTTTGTGTCATATATTGGACATTGAATCAGAATATATATAAATAAAATATGCTTTATTTTCTATTTTGAAACTTCTTTTTAATGATATATCTGGTTAGTTGTCTTGTTAAATGAATTCATCTTCTTTTTGGAAAGGAAAAGAAAGGGTTTTGTGCTTTTTATGTTGTTAATAAAAGGTAATAAACTACTACGTGTAAAAAATAATGATCGAAATTGTTATGCCATAAGTTCCAACAACAAGAATTAAGGAAATACGTCTACACATACACACACACGAAGCACACTGGGGCATAATGCGACACTTTATTAAGCCAACAAAGCTATGATTTGCTTGTAGTGTTAGGCCATGGACAAGCACTTTGAAAATAGTAACTTTATAGAAGGAAGGAAACAAAAAGACTAGTAATGGGAGAAGGAAATAAATCTGCACTTCTCTGGTAAGCATGTGAAGTCAGATGGAGAGTTCCTCCGTCTTACTATCATTAATATTTTGTAAACAAAAATGAAAGATTAAGATTATTTATTTGATTAATAAAAACTATTATCTAATTATTGCGAATAATAAAAATTGATTATTTATTTTATTAATAAAAACTATTATCTAATTATTGTGAATAATAAAAATTATATATAATTTTCAGTCGTACCAAATTTAGGAGGGTTTATGTGTAAGAGAAGAATCACTGCATTGTGTGACTTAATCTAAATTTTGCTTGAAAAAAGAACAAATTAAAAAGTTGCTGATTGTCCGAAAGACAACACAAGAAGTAAAAGACTTGGATAACATTATACTCATGTACAAGTTTTAGAAATTGATGATTAATTATAATATATCTAATGCAAATTTAATTATCAATAATTGTATTTAGAGTGTTTTAATGTGTTGGGGTGGGGGTGGGGGAGGGTTTAGCCTCCAGAATTTGTTTAGTATGTTCTTGTTTGTTTTCTAGATTTTCAAGTTATTACGTACTATTTTGTAACAAGAACGTATTTAAAAGATACCCACTAAAATTTTATTAAAATAAAAAGTTTTTGAAAAAAATTTAGTAGCATATCATTTACTACTGTAGCTTTCTCTTGCCAATTATCGTTTACTACTTTGTAATTTTATTTTATTTTTTCCAACTATGGATACAAAATACTTACTGTAGTTTTTCAAATTAGATTTGGTCGTAAATATTAGTGGCACCATGAGTGATTAGTTGTCGTCTCATGATTTAAATTATCTAACTTGGTCTATGATTACTATTTTATTTGTTTTAACCCTTGACGGCCAGACGCATCTCCCACGAGATGAAATGAAGATTCACCAATTATCAAGTTCTCATAAATAATTTTATAAATAAAAATTTACTTGAATGAAGGAAACAAATCCCTTAAAGCAAATGTCCTGATCGAAAGTATGAAGAAAAAATTATTATGGGAAGTGAATGATAGAAACATACCATTTTTCATAAAAATGATATATTCTGATAATACAATGTCTGCAAGATAATGGGAAAAATGGTAAAAAAAAAAATCTACAAAATATTGCTTTATATAACAAAAAAATAATTTTTTTGTTATTTTTTAATAAATCACTGGTATCCGGTGGTTCCTTAATGGTGGTCCTTAAGGATTAAACTCTTTTGATATCTGTTTTTGTCATATATATTATGATAAAAAGATTTGTTTTTTAATTAAAAAAAATGGTATTGAAATGGGAAAATAATACACCCCAAGGCCACATTCACCATGGTCTGTGTCTCTTAGTTCAAGAGGCAGAATGTCTTTATTTTCATCCTCACATCTCCAATACAATTACACTTAATTACATTTTCTTATTAAAAAAAAAAAGTCACCATGGTGTGTCCTGCCAGCTGTGTTCTCTATAACACGTTAGAAACTACAAACGTTACGTGGGTATAAAATAAATAAATAATAAATGTATTTAATGGCCAATAACATCTCAAACTTTACTTTAAAAACCGAACTATGGCCACTACCATGCTCATCATCCAAAGAGCCTCACCAAAGTCGGCCTAAAACATAATTCTAGTTGCAATGGGTTCAAGAGCTCAAGCAACAAGTGCTCTTCTTATTGCACTCAATCTTCTCTTCTTTTCTTTGGTCTCTGCCAACCACAAAGCTTGCCCACCTCCACCCCCATCCATAGCTAAGCCGGCCACCTGTCCCAAAGACACCCTGAAACTAGGAGTATGTGCAAACGTGTTGGAGTACTTGTTGAAAATCAAGATTGGTACCCAACCAAAGACACCTTGCTGCAATCTTATTGAGGGTTTGGTTGATTTGGAGGCCGCTGTCTGCTTTTGCACTGCTATTAAGGCTAATGTTTTGGGCCTTAAGCTTGACATTCCTCTCTCCTTGAGCTTGCTCTTGAACTACTGTGACAAGAAGGTTCCTGAAGGTTTTAAATGCGCTTAATTAGTTCATCTTATATTAGCCATTTCCTCTCCATTTGCTTTTAAGTGTTGATGAGCGATTGATGTTGGGATTTTCTAGTTACTACGCTTGTGCTTGTCAAACTTTATGTTTGATCGACATGTTTCTTCCATCTACTTCTACTTTTTCTTTTAGTTCAATTACAATAAGGTATTTGTTTGGTTTGTAAGTGTACCATTTGAGAGCAATTCGAAAACAAGGTCATAACTTTGCAAAGTCTATAATAAGAGACCAATGTTTTGTTGGTCTAGTAGGAAAAATACTAGAATTCTACATCAAATACTCGGGTTGAGTCTTGATAGTGCCAAAAACGACGTTGGGGGAGCTCCTTCCGAATGAAAACCCAATAACAACTCAACCTAAATTAGTCGAAATAAAATTTCGAATACTAAATGGTGGACTAAGTCCAAGATTAAAAAATAAAAAAAAAAAGTCTATAATAAGAGTTTTCTTCGCAGAGATTATTGCAAAGTTTTTGCAACCAAAAACCTAACAATTTAGGCGATTATTTAAATATATATGTGTGTGAAGATTGTTATATTTTAGGGTGTGTTATCTTCTATTATGATGGGCCAAATGATAAGAAAGTGAGAGAATTGTGACTCGGACTCTAGCCAAATTGCCTGCTACAGTTCAAACCCACCCCATCTATGATCAATGAGCCACAAATCCTGGTCAAATAAATATGATTTTGAGAAAATTAATGTTGTAGGGATCAATTCTCATTTCATTTTAATTAAGGATAAAAATTACTGGCCGGTAAATCTCGGCACACGGTGAAGTTAAGTGATTTCCTAGATGTAAATTCTGCAAACTCTTGTCGTTGAGCGGGACAATTTTTTTCTTTTTTTTGGGAGGTAGAATAATTGTGGAAAGATGATCACATGATTCATGTGAGACAAAGATTCTAATTAATATACTTCATTAATAAATTTGTCTATTGGTTACTAGAGATCAAGCAAGCAATCGTGACAAGAGTCCTTCGATGCCAAATTCTTTGTCTCCTGTGGAGCCGAAGTTATAGTTCAATTCCATGAATATATAATACCAAAATCTATAGGAGATTGTAGATAGCAGCCTAGCAGCAAATCGATTTTTTTTTTTTTTTTGGAATAAGAGTGTAAACACATTAATCACTATTTTCATGATATGGGTTATTTTATAGCAATGATCGAATAGATGATTATCTATTTCTTTCGGTATCAATACTTAAAAAAATAACACACACACATACACATAAGCTATGTGCAATGGCATGAGGCATAATGACAAAGTCATATTAATTGAGGGAAAAATTGTATTATTCCTGACAAAAATGAAGCTGGAACACAATTGATGGTCCAGCTTTACATGAGGAAAAAGAAACCGAAACTACCGCTGAAGTGAGAGAAAGAATAGATAGCTCTAGGATACTCATTTGCATGTGTACGAAACAACCTTTCCACAAGCACCAAGAATCATGGTAAAGGACGTCTGCCAGTCAAAGATGACACCCAATATATTGGCTTTAATTGCAGTGCAAAGGCATATAGCGGCCTCCATGTCAACCAGGGGCTCAAGCACTGAGCAGCAGGGTGTAGATAGAGGAGAGGGGACAGTGCCATTTTTCAATTCATTCAGCAGTGTCTTACACACGGCCAACCTCAGCACATCTGTGGCGCAAGTCACTGGGTTTGGATGTGGTGGTGGGCTAACTGGTGGGGAGGGAACAGGTTTTGGTTTTGGTGGGTGAGGGCATGATGTGTTCTCGGAGCACACCTTGACATCGCTAGAGCTCACCGTGCTAAAGAAAAGAAGGCTCAGTATTAGAAAAAGTGCAATTGAAATTGAAGTTTCTGATGCCGCCATAGTGACTGAAAATCTCACAGTTGTTTCGATGAAAATGATGTTTGTGTTTGATGCGATGATGGGGTTGAGTGGAGAGGGGTGGTATTTATAGGACAACATTTTGAATTGTCAGTTATGGTCTATGCAAATGTGGGAGAAGATTTCTGAGGTGAATGTGGTTGGGAATGAAAATTGTGAGCCCTATTTTGGCTCTAGCTGCAGCATGTGTAGTTGTGACTAAGCTAGTAGTCTGGTGAATCCTCGGACACTTTTTTCCCCGCTATGTTCCCGGCGATGTGTTAGAAGAATGTGCCGAGTCCGAGGAGATACTGTTTTTTTTTAGGGTGTCGAAATCATTCCTGTTTGTTGATATTTAATTTAGAACAACGTCGAGTGAATAAAACAAATTTTAAACACTAGACTAAATTCTATACTAGCCATTGAGATTCTATACCAATATGATTTCCAACTATTTATTTGAATTGTTTAAAAATATTAATAATTTAATTAAAAATATTGGCAATGTAGATTTTGCTTCTGTTCTTAAAAGCATTTGATGTAGGATTACTCTTTATTTTTTATGTGAAGGTTAATATGATCGCACCAAGGTGTACACGCAACTATTTTAGGAAGATCTAATTCAAATAAAGTTGGAGCCAAAATGGGCTTTGTCGGTATTTGAAAAAACTTAATCTTTTAGCTTATCTAA
Source organism: Dillenia turbinata (assembly GCA_037126225.1). Taxonomy (NCBI): domain Eukaryota; kingdom Viridiplantae; phylum Streptophyta; class Magnoliopsida; order Dilleniales; family Dilleniaceae; genus Dillenia; species Dillenia turbinata. The sequence continues at coordinate 17,871,370 of JBAMMX010000015.1, read as the reverse complement.
ATTTATTTAAATATTAGTATATTTTATTTATAATATTTCTTACTAAAATAAAAATTATAAATATTTATAATAAATTTAAATTATTTTACTGAATAGATTAATTTTATCATTATATCAATAATTTTTTATACGTACATAATGTCATTTTGAACTGAGCATGAAGTTTTCTAAATTGAACCTTGGGTGATGTGAGGGATCAATCGAGCAACTGAATGTTGCTCAATGCTATTTACCTGATTTTTTGCTCACGGAATGTTTCAAACTGGAGGTGTAATTATTAACCAACGTTAAAATATTATAAATTTATCATGAATGGATTATAAGAGGTGCATATGGCAAGTTCCCCTAAATTTGTCATGAATGAATATAAGTGATACGTTGAGAACTCTCTCTAAATATAGTTTAATAATGCCTAATTTGGATTAGATGAAATATAATTTTGGATATTGATTGATTATTAAATATATATATATTTCAACTAAAATTGGAGGCTAGGGCTGGCTTTGGTGTAACCGGTGTTGCGGTTGGTGTTGGCTTTGGCTTTGGACTTGGAGGGTTAGGTTCAAAATGAGGAAAAATGCAAGTAAAATTGAAGCTCTGGATTCCATCTCTCTATGCTTGAAATTAGTGTTGAAGATGATTTTTTTTTCTTTGTTATGAGATGGTGATTTCGTTGCTTTGAGGGGATGGTCTTTTATAGAGAAGAATGAAAGACTTTTGGGATTCAGATCTTTCGCTGGCAATACAGAGAGATTTTAGAGGTTTATGTGGTAGGGGTTGGCAAATCGCCATGCCCATTTTTGGCTCCAGCAGTATCAATACCATGTGATTCTCAATGTAGTTTTCCCCCCATAATCTTGTGCATCTACAGGTATCATTCATATGAATCATTTTTTCGACCTCTTTTCCCCCTTTCTCCCACGATTTGCAAGTTTACCATTTTTTTTTTTAAATGTGGGCAATTCTCAAATCCTTTTTTTGGGTTAAAAATCCTTTTTGCAAGCATTAGGGATTGAATTTTTATTTATAAAATCTTAAATTTTCTATCAGAAATTTTATATTTATTTTATAAATATTACAAATAAAATAAAATAAATAAAAATAGTCAAACTGAAATAAGACTATTCACTCTGGCTGACTGACTTAAAAAATCTTTTTCTTTAGACTTTGAGGCTCATTTGATTGCCAACTAACGTGAGATTGCTGCGCCCAAAAAATAATTTAAAATTACCTAAAACCCCCATTTTTAATAAGTGAATAAATTTAGGCCCTAAATAAATTTTTAAATTTTCCCCCCCCTACGATAGGGACAAATTTTAAAAATTAAATTTAAAAATTAATATAACCAAATGTTAATGTCTTTACCATATTTTATTAATTCAGAACGTGAAATAAAGTTTAAGAATATATAATAATATATAAATTTTTCTCACCTTATATAATTAATAAATTAATTAGAGTTAGTATAAAAATATAAATCTAATTTTTTTAAAAGAAATTATGGAATGTATTAATCATCAAAATATTAATTATTTTTGTGCTGATAGATTCACTTGGGGACAAAGCCTACTTACCTTTTCTCTCCACTGGAATTTAGTGATTTTCGTAGAATTCATTTTTCTTTTAGTCGGGCTCGTTGGAAAAACTAATTTTTTAATATGAGAATTACTTTGAAGAGTCTCAGGACTGGTAGGTTCAGATGGGCCAAATTTAATGCTTACCGTCTTTTGACCCTGGTTACTGTCTTTTGACCCCTTTTTTCTCCTTACCGTCACTTTTTAACGAGAAATAAAACATAATAACTTTAATAAAAAAGTTAGAAGGTGTTTGGCTATTTTATTTAAAAATGAAATTAAAATTTAACGATTAATTTTTTTTTATTTTTTTATTTTTAAAATAAAGTTAAAATTTAAAAATTAAAATATATATTTAAAATTTTATATCATTTAACTGAGAATATTAATTAAATAAAAATAATTATGTGAGAATATAAATAGAATAAAAAAAATAAAAAAATTGAAACATTTAAAAAAAAGGAGAAGCAAAATCTCTTTTTAAAATTTTTTTCATAAAAAAAAAACTCTTTTTTTAAAAGTTTTTATAAAACGTTATTTGGCGAGCCTTTTCCTTATAAAAATAAGAGAATCCGAAAAAAAACCTATCAAATGGGGACTAAGTATCGCACGTGCTCACTTTCTCTCTCTTTCACTTCCCCCCTCTTTATGAATTCTACGATCAATTTAATAGGATAAAATATTAAATTTTTTAATTAAATTTTGAATTCAAAATTTATTAATGAAAAAAATATATTGAAAAATTCAGTCTTAAATAAAATTTTATAAATATTTAAATCAAATTAATCAAAATATAAATTTAAATATTAATGATAAATAAAAAAAATACCTTATGGATTCGAATATAATGGGAGGCCAATTGTTTGAGTAGGGGTTTGATAGGCGGACCAAAATTGGGCCAGTACAAAAGTAGTCCCCATTTTAGATCCCGTACGGTCGGGCCTACTTGCAGTTTGATCGAGGAGAAATATATCACTGTGTGGATGCGGGGTGGCAGACCTTTTACATCGGATTTCTTAAGATTCTGGGTCCCTTTTGGAGATATCATGTTATCTTGGCGTCCAAAAAGGGACTAATTAAAGATTTGGAAAATCTCATTTTGTCTCTCTTCACTGATTTAATTTATTTTTAAGTTTATTTTATTCGTAATATTATTAGTTAGAATAAAAATTTTAAATAAGTAAAAGTAAATTGTTATGAAGAAATGAAATTTGACAAAAAAAAAATTACAAAATTTATTGAATAAATAATATTTTATATTATAATTTTGAATATATTCTTGTCAAGAGAATATGATGAAATTTTAGTATATAATATAATTGGAGCATAGGCTACAGGGGTTTTCAAAAAAAATTTTTTTTAAAAATATTAAAAAAAAAGATGCCAAATTTTAATGGCATTTTAGTAGAATTTTTTAGTAGAAGATCAATTCTTAATTTCATCCTTAAAAAATTTGGGCGAACCCAATCTTCCTTCCTTTTTTTTTTTAAAAAAAAAAAAGGAAAATATTCAGTCAGCTTAATACCAATAAGCATTCAAAGCTCCCTTCCTCCGTCCTTATCATAGATTCAAAGCAAAGGATGAGAATCACGAAGGCTCTAATCTAAACCGTCCCTAACCGCCAACTAAGTAATTTAAAAAAAAAAAAAGAAAAAAAAAAAAGGAAAAACGAATTCTAGAACCGTCACGCCCGAATTCAAACCTATCTCCAACTCTTCCTTGCCAAGAAAATGAGAAGGAGATACGCAACACTGCAGAGAAAACTAGAAGATCTCGAATCAGAACTAAACAAGGTGGTTTCACTGCCTGTGGAAACACCATGCAGGAAACTGCTGTCGGAGGGAATTCAACAGAGGTTCTTTGCTGCCTGCATAGATTTCGTGGGATTTTACTAGAACTGACTATGCTTCGTCTTGTTCGTGTACAGAGTCGTGTTTGAATGGTGATGTAGAGGGATTTGAGGATATGGCTTTTGAAGAATTTGATGAAGAGGGGACGTTTGTCCAGGCTGGAAAATCAAGAAATTGGTGCAGTGGGAAAGGAAAATACTGTTGAGAGTAAATTCAACTTATTGTGGTACTCAATCAATTATTACTTACACGAAAGACCCTAAATATCATGAGAGAACCAAACACATTGATACGAAATTCAACTTTATTCGAGACATTATTGAAAAGAGAGAGGTGACATTGAAATATTTACCTATACATTTAATGGTAGTTGATCCGTTCACAAAACCCATATCTAAAGAGATATTTCTGAAACATGTAAAATCTCTTGAATTACGTAGAGTGCAATTGTATTTGTATATGCAATGAATATGATATAATGCTCATTATTATATGACATTTGAATTTGTTTGCATTTGCGAGTTTTTATGTCTTGTTTGAAAAGTATGTTGGACAAGTTTGAAATATTCGCTCTCTCACGCGAGCAATCGTCTCTAATATCTGTGTGATATGTAGAGATGAGACAATATTAATTTTTTGGTTAATTAACATAAATAAGCTGCCTTAGTATAAAACTAAGATGAGATTATCGTTTATATTTATTCTTTTGATAATCAAAATGGATTTTCCACAATCCATTATACTTGTCTAGAAGCCAGGTGTGGTTATCTTTTGAAAGAATGATTTTTTTTAGAGGATAAGAAGAGAGAGAATCAAGTCAAGTGTCGAGGTACACTTGCACTAAGACCTGTACGATGCATTAATTTTTGAAATAATACATGCGCTTCTATTTGAATGGAAAAGGTATCGTAGCACGTGTTTTCATACCACATGTGTATTTGTGATCCTATGGGTAATGAGTTTGATGAATCCCTCTATACTTCATTGTGTGAGACCAGAGGTTTGTGATTAATTTTATTAAATACTCTTAGAACTTTTACTTGTTTTTTGAGACTTTATTTTAGTGATGCTACTTTAACATGTCACCAAGAAGCCATGATTGATTCGGTTTTGCGGTTCATATTTAGGAAAGTAGATAAGATAAAGTGGATAAATAGTAGTGTGAAAGAAAAACTGTCTTAAAGCTAACACATTGTTTTGTATTCACAAATTGGCCAGTTATGTTTTAACTTAATGTTCTAAAACATAATTGTGAATACATAATTGAGATGAGTCGAGTATATTCTTATTTATATTAATAAAGGAATAAGAGGTACATTGACTCTGTGTGTAGAAAAAAAGGTTTGGGGTATAGCAAGACTTGATGTTCTCATTGTATTAGATTTTAAACTGCTACATATCCTTAACCGGTATATATTTATGAGCTTTCGATATACTCGCTGATTATATGATCAATTTGTTTGTATGAAATTGATGGTATATGAAAGTGATTGAGCAAAATATAGGTTTAACCCTTGTGTACTAGTGGGAGATGTAAGATATGGGTTCCGGATCACCCATGCGGGTTTAATCTAGACTCAATTCTTTTACATTTTGAAATTCAAAGGAGAGAAAGGAGGGAGTGGTTTTCAAGTGAAAACCAACTCCAACTTCCTTAACCCACAACCCTTGTTTTTGAATTTCAAAATGATTAAGAAAAGAAGTTACTCTCTTGTATTCAACCAATGTAGAACAAAAATGGGGAAAGAAAAAAATCCACCAAGTGTGTATTCTTAACCAAAAACAAAAGATCTACAATTTTCACTTGAATCAAATACTCTTGGATTGTAAAAATGTAAAATTGATCCATTCGTGATACTATTCGGATCCGTACATCAAAATGATTAGTGATTCGACCCTATATCTTGGAATATTAATTTTTATTTTGATTCCATTCGCATCAAAGAATGCTATCATGTTTTGTTCCTACGTAACGTAGTATTTGTATTTCTTGTTCCCTATTTGCATTGTTCCATTTTTTTTTCTTCCTGAATTTGTTTTGAGCTTTCCATTCACAAATTGTGTTGTGAAAAATGATTGCAAGAGTTAGAAAATTCTATCTAATTTGTTTTCAAGAGTAGAATCCTAGACATTGGGTTGAAATGGAATTATTAACATTTGTGTTCTGTTGGATGGCATCTAAGCAACTAGTGCAGCTTTGACCACCATTCATTTTGAGAAATTGAAAATGGGTTTGTATGGTCATTTCAATTCTAATCATTTAAAACCAGTCCATATTCCAAACTGGTCCATTGAATCACTTTTTCAAATTCCTCGCCTTTCGGAAATAGGCCAAAATCAAATTTGAACAATTTCAAATTTTAATAGCTTCTTCAAGAACAATTTAAACAAGTTGGGCCGCAGATTTTGACAAAAAAAAAATAGTCATATTCAGAATAATCCAGCACCCATTACAAATTTTTCATTTTAAGCCAATTCCATTGGGTTGTTTTAGAAGCTGATTTGCGTAGAAGATGACCATATTCATGATTCTATTTATAGTATTTTTAAATTAAAATAAAAATATTTTAATAGAAAATGTAGAATTCTGATTTGTTAAAGTTGAAATTTTCAATAGAATAATTAATGTTATTATTTAAAAAACTCTTATTCGAAAACTTTTACTTAGTTTTGGTCATTCTCAACTTTGTTGGAAATAATAATATTTATTTTCATATTATTGTAAATTAAAATTTTATGATATGAATCACTAATAATTTCTTATAAATAAAAATCAACTTTACAGTTGTTTTCTTGCAAGTGTAGCGTGTCTACTTGCCATCTATGAATTATTATAAATTTTATCAAAGCTATTTTATATATAAAATAGTTAAAATTTTTACTATTACTCAAAAATAAAATATTGAAAGACACTCCGCCGGTAATAGCAATGACGGGACACTCATCCATCTCTATCTCCAAAAAAAATAGAAAATGAATAAAACAATAACACAGAGAGACCCAAAACATATCGCATCACACTTTGTGATATTACAGTTTATTATTTAATTTGAAAGATTTTTTATTAACTCAAAATTATTCACCCAAATATTTTCATTATTTATTATATGGATTTAAATATCAGGTAATAAATCAAAATCATGAATAGAAAGTGAGAGTCATAAAAATGAGAATCTTAAAATATATATATGTGCAAACAAATAAAGATTTAGAAAATTAAAAATAAAAAGTTGAATTGTGTTTTAAAAGGGAAAATCGAGAAAAACATGGTTAAAATAGTATAGACATGAAATACTTTTATTAATTGAGATAAATGAAGATTTACCATAATAATAATAAAATATAATATAAATTATTTAAATATAAATAAAATATGATACAAGAATATAATCATATAAAATTCATAATTCTCGAGATTCAATCCGCCTCTAATTATTCAAACAAGATTACGTGGCTTTGAGTAGATCAACCTATGCACTTTCCTATCAACGGTCTTTATCAAATCCAAGCTAAAGTGGCCCAAAAAAAAAAAAAAGGAAAAAAGGAAAGCCTAAAATAAATTAAAAAGATTATCTCCTTCTGAGCACAAGGTGATTATGGTGGAGGGGACGTCTTGTCGATAGGAAAAAGTTGTGCTCCATTCATTCACTCAAAAAGGGTTTAAAAAAATGCTGAAAAGTGAAAAAGAAAAGGTAAAATTAAAAAAGTAAAGATAAAAAAAAAAAAGGGAAATGGAAGTCATGTTCATAAAAAAAAAAAAAAAAAAAAAAAAAAAAAAAAACTCCAAATTCAGCCGATATTTGACTCTTATCCTTTCGGCGCTTGTCCTTTCTTCAACTCCTCTTCTCGGACATAGATATTCTTGATCAAGGAAAGATCAGACGGCTCACAGAGACTCCGGTAAAAGCGTGACACACTAATTTGCAAGAAATATGGCAGGCCATGTCAGACATCGTCACATGCTCTCTCTCTCTCTCTCTCTCCCTCCGAATCATGTCCCAATCCTCCTAGTTATGTCGATCTGTCAAAAATATACGGAACATAATAAATTCTCTCACCTACTATTCCCGTAATTGTCGCCCGTGTGCGAAGGTCATTTTCGCCCCAACAATTTATGCGGCGACCGTTTATTCCACCAAACTCCAATGGGCCGAGCCCGCATTTAGCTCTTTTTCTGCATTGAAATTCCAACTTTGCCCCTCCAAGCCCCTTCTTTTTACTCTCTCCCTCTCTCTCTCTCTCTCTCTCGTCCTTTACATCAACTTTCTTCTTCCGCTTTGCAAACCCACAAAATCTCTACAAAACCCAAACCCAAACCCTGCAGTTTGTTCGCGAATCGATTCCGAAAATGTACAATTTCAGGAAAATCGAGACCTTTGATCCATGCGTTCCCTTCTTCACCGTTGATCCATGTGTTCCCTTCTTCACCAGAGAAACCTCCATTTTCGTTCCTCACCCGCTGAGTCTTCCTTCTTTCTCCTCTGTCTTCGAACAAGAAGACGATTTGAGCTTCGCTGTCGATCTCCTCAACCCTTATCCTAATCCTAGCTTGTTTGATTTCGCTTCTCCATTTGATTCGGTCACCGATCTGGTCCAACTTGAGCGAACTCCGTTTTCCTCTTCCTACAAGCGAGTTCAGAAACGAGTTGACAACGAATTGTACTTGAAGAGTCTCTGTGATCGAGTCTCTGCCCTGGAACTCAGCTTTGCCCGATTGCTCGACGCGAAGGACGGCTACGAACGGAAGTACTCGTGGACTGCGGAGATCAAGAACGGGGTTGAGCGGAAGTACAAATGGACAGCTGAGATTAAAGGAGAAAAGAGCCATAAGAACAAGAAGAAATTCGACGAGGAGGATGATCATGATCGTAATCGTGAAGTTGAGAAAAATTATAAATGGACGACTGAGATTAAAGGAAGGGGTAAACACGGTCATCCGATCTCGAAGACGTACACATTCAAGGCGTCGACGGGTGGTGAGAGCAGTGAAGTGAGAAAGGAAAAGAAGAAGAAGAAAGAGAAGAAGGTGGCAAAAGAGGACAAGCGTAAGGTCGAGATTGAGGAGGCCGATGATCATGGGGCTGTTGTTTTAAGACAGGTAACTGTACTAATTAGCTAATTATCTCGTTTAATTGTTTTTAATCATGATTAATATATTTTTTTAAAATGGATAATGGGGTTCTGGATGTAATGCCGTTGGTTGTCGATGTCTGGTATCATAGTTGACGGAAAATGTTCGACCTAGTTTTCGATTTGGACATTTTTTATTCTGAGAAAAAATAATTTAATAACTTTTTTATTGGTTAGATTAGGTGATTGATGAATGCAATGTGCAAGTCCCAAAGCTTAATCCTAGCATTTGCGACAACATATGAAAGCTTCACTTAGCTTTTCTCCTACATGGTGTTGCAGATTATGAATTACAATGGGTCAAAAAAAAAAAAAGATTTCAGTATTTGGAAGAAGATTCTTGATTAGGTCTCCCAATTTTTAGTGATGCTCGGCCTATCAAAAAATGGTTATTCTTTTTTTTTTTCTTTGGGGAATGAAATATCGGTTTCCTTGTTGTAGTCATGAGGAGGCAATATTTTAGAAAAAGGAAAAGAAAATCAGTCTAATTATCTTGCCCCCAATTCCTGATTCCCTTTGTTAACGGCAAGTTTGTGGTCTAGTTCATACTTCAAGTTACCCAACTAATATGTTGGGGGGGGGGGGATAGCTTTGCTAACCCCCTTGGCATTTGGTTGAGCCCCTTGCTATGGAATGTTTGATTTGAGTCATAGCTACCTGAACTTGATAATTGACGTATCTTTATTCTATCATGTCATTGATTGGATACCCATAGATTCAAATCATGAAGGGGCTTTTGTTCCAGATTTTTGTTTTGGGGTAGGGAGGGGGTACGTTGGCAAGAATTTGAATGGACTTTGATATTTATTGGACCCAATGCAATTATTTATGCCAAACATTTCATTTTGGTAGCAAGCATTTTCCTTTTTTCTTGGGGCCATGAGAGGTGGTATAAAAGTGTAGCGTGCCCAAATGATCATGCATCTAACAGGGTCCTGTTAGCATCTCCTCTAACCTACCACTCCCATGACTATGAGCAATGCAACAAGGCAGGACCACATACATGGTCTTTTTAATGTACATAGATTTTACTCATGCCGCTTATCAAACTTGTGCTTTACACAAATAAAAGGATCTGTTCTTGCAATTTAATTCTTCTTTAAGGGAAGTTCTGGATTGGATTGAGTTACAGGTCCAATCCAATTTCCTTTATTTGAATGAGCTAAAGGGTGGGCTATGTTGTAGATACATTGCGGCGGCATTGGCCCCTGGTTTGGAAATGGGGCATCCAGGTGTGGCCACCCTTCTTAACAGGGGGCACGTGATTAGATTGGGTCCATCATTATTTGTTGTCCTAAAAGTTCTCCTAATCATGTAAAAGGGGCTGGTGGTAGTGGGATTGTCCCATGTGATCAACTGATCTTAACACCAAGCATGAAAATCAGAGAAAATATAAGAAGCTTGAAGAGTATGCTAATCTGGCGATTGTAACATTCTTAGATTATTTTGGGACCACCACCCAGATACTGATCTGGTTTCTTGGTTTCATCATAAAAGTTCAAGAGTTGGTGTGACTATTATCTATACTGAATGAGTGAAATGATGAACTATACTGTAGATCCATTGCAGTCATATTAGCCAGCCATTCTTAACATGGGGCCAAGTGATCAGATTTCGTCCATCACCAATTATTGTCCGAAAAATTCTGCCAAACATGTGAAAGGGCCAGGCGGATTGTCCCATATCAACTGATCTTAGCACCAAGCATGAAAATAGGATACCAATTGTAACATTCTGAGATTATTTTGGGACCACCAGGATCCCAATCTGGTTTCAGAGTTTCATCTTAAAAGTTGAAGAGTTGGTTACACGATAATATATTTTGAACTAGCTACTTGATGATCAATGTAATTCAGCTTAATAGAAAATGAATAAAAAAGAGTTCATTCCATTCCAAAGGTAAAATGTACATAGTTCATGTTTATAAACTTGTTTAGTTAGCATCTTTATTAACTAACTAACTAACCACCTTTAACTCACTAACTAAACCCTAACTAACATTTTAATTAAACTAACTCCGTATTTCTAACACTCCCTCTAAAGATATGTTCTCACAGTTGAGCCTAACTGTTAAGTATGTATTGTTCGGTGCTGAGTTCCATTTGTTCTCCTCAGCAATATTTAATTTAACTTTATTGATAGAGTTTAGACCGTAAAGTTACCATGTTGAATGCAGGCTTTTGCCAAAAGAGTTGGAGTTAGTAGTAACAAGGGTAAAAAGAAGGAGTTGTCACCCCAAGATGCTGCCTTGATGATCCAGATTACCTTCAGGGCATATCTAATACGGCGATCTCAAGCTCTCCGTGCCCTTAGAGAGCTGGCAGTTGCCAAGACCAAGTTGAAGGAGATAAGGGCCCTGTTTAACAACATCTCCTATCGCCACTTCATTGCTCGTGATGCAGAAGGGCGCCAGCGTTTTTCGGAGAAAATTATTGTTCTGCTCCTTACTGTTGACGCCATTGAGGTATCTAATTCACCCTCTCTACATAATTCTGCACCTTTCATGTTGAATACTCCACCTTGTGATTTTTCACATTTAGTGACAAACCAGCATATATGCATACTTTGTTCCAAATCTATATGATGATTACACTGTTATCTGAACATATGGAGAACTACTGCAAGATTTTTCATCTTGGCTATTGTAAGTGGAAATACTTGTCTCTAAGAGTAGAATTACCGAAGGATTGAATATTTTATTTACAGTTTTCATAACATATTCCCTCTCAGGCTTTGATCTGCTATTTGGTAATATGTGTCTTCCCCCATTGTAATTTCTTCTACGATTTTTCATCCTACTCTCCTACTGTTTAAAATCATGAAACTGAGTCTTTTACCGCTGTTCTAATGAGCTGTTGTATGTTATCCTTGTGATCTACTATGTGTGTTGAATGAGGATAGTCCTACAGTAAAGAGGGGGGAATTTAACAATGATGAGTTAATTTATATTTATTTATGTTGACTTGAATCTCAATGCGGCAGGGTGTTGATCTCATGGTGCGGTCTGCAAAGAAGTCAATGGTGGATGAGCTCGAGGCTATGCTTGATATAGTGGATCCTCAGCCTCCTGGGAAATTGCTGACGAGGAGGAGGACATTTGATATGCCGAATGGTGTTTTCCAGAAGGAGATTGCTGCTGGAGTGGCAAAGGTTGTCGAAATGATTGATCAAGATGTAGATGAGACCAACTCTGTTGAAGCATGATTGCACGACTTATTGGAGAAAAGTAAAGGAGCTGTTCAGGGTAAATTTTTCCATTGCGTTTTATGTCTATGAAAATGTATATCTAGTTATCTTAACCCTCCAGTTGGATGAATGGGGCGCATCATGAAAGACTTCTAACTAGATCTTGTGGACCTTTCTGAGAGTGGTGATTTTGTTATCGGATGTACCACGCTTCGGTAGCTCTTGTTGTGTGGAGGGTTATTGTGATACACCCTTTGTTCTAATGCTACTACAATTTGAACTCTTTCTGTCTAATTTTTTGCTCTTTCCATGTGTTTGGGTTGTGGTATGTTTGGCTGTCTTTTGGCCTCCTCAGGTCAATGGCAACATGTTTGTTTGCTATTGAATTATGCTCAGGAGGGGTAAAACTCTCTAGTAATGGGTCAGAGAAGGCGGCCTTGGACCCAAAACCACAAGAACAAATTACGTCCCCATAGAGGACACAAACTTCACAAAACAAAACATGACCCGAACTAAGCACAATGCCGAAAAACAAGGGCCCTTAATGGATCGAAACTGCACTTGTATAATGACAAGAATGGATCCAACTTCCAACTTTAGTGTTAGCTTCCCAGCCCGGTTTTTTTTTCGTTTCTTGGCCTATTCAGTGGTGACAGTAGGGCGTTGGTTAGGTACCCAAACTAACATGTCATCAACCGGACAAGATGATTGTCCTAAACTGTAATAAAGGGCGAAAAGGGACAAAATGGTACCTGAATTTTGCTGTCCTCAATTGGGTCATCGAATTAAATTCTGAAGATCAATTTCCCTTTCCCTTTTTTGCCTCGTCGAATATGAGATGATGTTTGATTCGTTCAGAAATCAAAAGAAATCAGAATAGAAATCAAAATAGAATATCTATAAAATTAGAATCAGAATTAAAATCAAATTTTCATATTAATTACTTAATTTAAATTTTAAAATGAATATTGTTTTATTATTGATATTTAGTTTGTATATTTTTTAAAATAAAAATTATATAAATATCAATTTTATTTTTGATAAAAAATATTTAAAATTAATTTTTTAAAATTTTATTTTATTTTTTAAAAATTAAAATTAAAATTATTATCTATTTTATTTTTAAAATTTATTTTATAAATATTTTAATAAAAAAATAAAAACAAATACTATTGAGAAAGCCGATTCTCTGTAAATAGCCACATCTCCCTGTTGAAAATAAAAAATAAAAATAATAGGCTACTGTTCAAAAAAGAAGCTCCATTAAAATGAAGAAAAAAAAAACAAAAAAATCTCATCTATGCAAATAGCCGCTGAATCTCATTTCAAGCTCTGTTCCTCAAATCCCTGGAATTCGAGAAAGCCAATTCTCTCTCTCTCTCTCTCTCCTGTCAAATTCGCCCCAACCCATCTCTCTCTCTCATGGCGGAGGGAGGATAAAAAGATCGAAGAAAGACGAAGGTGAAGATTGAAGGCCGTCGAAGGTGAAGGTCGAGAGACCGCCAACCTTTGCTTTTTTCCAGTGAAATCAAGGCGTCGAAGGTGAAGATCTAAGGAAGACGCCATTTTTCTTCCTCTTGTTCTTCTTCTCGCACGGGTTTTCATCCGAGGGCAGAACGAGAAAAGAAATATTTTGGTTTTCATCCATGGGTTTCCTACGAACCCATCAATTTACTTGGTTTCACAAAACGTATAAATTGAGGGTTTGATTTCTAAACCCTCGTGTCGATTCCATTAATTCAAACATTCGACATGAATTTCATTTCTATTCGAGGCGGATTTCGACTATACTAGTTCCGACTCTTTAAAATCGAACAACTAATTTAAGAAATGATTTAAAATTTGTAAAAAATAGTTGAAGGGTATTTTAATTTGAAAAATTCTGATATTCAAATCAGAAAAAATGGTTTTCAATAAAAATAAAATAGTACTGAAGAGAGAAAGAGAGAGAGTTGATAAATCTGTGATTTATGTGTTTAGTGTCTGGTTTTTTACGACACACCTAAGCTTCATGTGCTGAGGGTTCATATATGCTCATGTTTCAGGAGCCGTAGGTATTCGGAGTGTTATAACTCTATTTTCTTTGTGAAGAGGTATGAGAATCTCAAGATTTTATAATCAAATATTTTTAAGTGATTTGTGATCTTCATCACTTAGGAAGTTTAGTATCATATCTCTTATCGATTAGATTTTAAAAATTTCCTTTCTTATCTGGAGACTGGGTGTATTATTTGTTGTCGATAGGGATAATGTTTGGCCCCTTACCGATACGATGAAAGCGGTCTCATCTTGGGTGTATCGAATAAGTTCAAAGGTCTAATTGATTGGCTTATTATCGATGACAACCACTGAATGTGTTGGCCCGTGTCATCCTTTTGGGGAGATTGATGTCTAATTGTTGTTACGTTCAGATATAACATGCTTTTTAAATTATGGGCTCATAAGATTAAATGTCTTTCATAATTGGTCATTAGATCAGGTCCTATTAATTTCTATTCTTAAAATTCATTCCCTTTAACCAAACAATTTATAATCCCCTTGCTCCCTTTGGTTAGAATGAAACTACAGTTGAAATTTTGTCCTACTACTTTTTGCAGCTCAGAACAAAAGCTTAGTTTAGTTCCCAAATATACAACCTACTGGGTTTTGGGTGATAAGTTAATTTTTGGATAAAATTTATGAAATATGTTTTTTAAAGAAAAATGCTGAAGAATATTTCAATTACCGCGCAGGCATGCCCAGAACGCAGTTTTATACAGAAGCACCGCCAAATCCCAAAAGTCCACCTAATAAAGTAGGGAGATTGAATCTCGCGAACACTGACGTGTCGGTGATTCAGATGAGTCGTATGTATGACTTTCTAGAACAGGGACGCGTAGGTGGAAAGTGGTTGGGGTGTAAGGAAGAGGAACATTCATTTGCATTGAAGTGGAAAGGCAAAGGAAGAGAGTGAGATTTCTAGGTATGTGTCGTTGGTTTTCCAAACCAAAACATTTGCTGAGTTGAACTCACCCCGACCCGACCCCCATCTTTCTCTCTCCCTCTCACCTCACCCCAAAGATGAGAATAGAAAATTAAATTTTCCAACATACTTTTGCTTAGTCCAGAACACAGACTAGTTGTTTATTATTGTTTAATGATTTCTATATATGTGCTTGGAAATAAGTAAAAAATTAATTTTGACAGTCATCTACGAGGATTATTTTACGTATATCATATATATATATTTTTTATTTTGTTAGTAATGATATAATTTATAATTTCATAAACATTATGGATTATTTGTGTTTAATATGATTAAAAACCACGCATCATACCCAACAAATAATTTGATATTATATAGCGTAGAAATTCTTCTTTACAAAATTTGAGATCAGATTTAATTAGAATTTTAAAAATTAAATATAATTTTTTTGCAAAGATTTTAACATTTATTTATAAAATTTTATATTTTTCTAAAAATATATATTTAGTTAAAAATATTACATTTAAAATAGGATAAAATTAAGAAATTAATCTTTTTTTTAACACGTTAATATGCTAGCATCGAATCATTTGGTAGGTGCCCATTTGAAAATAAGAGTTCGAGTTAGTGAGGCAAATGCTAGCTCTCCGGTCGTGTGGGAAGTGGATGAGAGAAATTTAACATAGTATTATTATATTTACTCAATTTTTTTCAACACCTATTAAAACAGGTTTATACTGTTGATATAAGGATACGCGAATGGTAAAAAAAATTTTCTTAAATATTTTTTTTTAAAATTTAGTATTCAAACTTTTGTATGCGTATATATTTTCATAATTTTCTTAACACTTATACAACAAAAAAAAGACTTATTATATAAAAACTCTCTCTAATTTGAGTTATTTACATATTCTCATCGTATAATTTAAAACTCAATAATTAACTATCCTGTAATTTATACTTATATAGCACACAAATTATGTGGTAAATTAGTTAATATAATTATAAAAAATTCATTGTTGGAGGTGGATTTGGGTTTACAGATAATAGTTCTATTGACTCGAACGGATTAACTGGCCGTTTGTTGATTTTGATTAATGAGATTTACAAAAAGCCGCCGAGGATACTCCAGAGGAGGAGATTCCGACGCTCAAATCAGAGAGCAATTTTCGAAAAGAGAAATAAATTAAAAGAGAACTTTGTTATACCTTTGTGTGATTTGTGTAAGTTCAGAAAACATAACTGGTTGGTTGGCTTAATGATATATATATATATATATAGCTTGTCTATGTGAATTCTGTAAACATTCAGGACATTAAAATCCTAGTTTCCTTATAGAGGAGTTCGAGATTATAGTAATTTTTAAGAAAAGATTTTTATGAGATCTAGAATCTTTTTAACCAAGAAAGTTCTAGTTACTAAAAGATTTTTTTTTTTTTATCGATTAAAATTTAGAATCTTTTTGTTACTGATCAAAGAACATTACTTCTTTAATTTTAAGAAAGTCGAATATTACTCTGAATTGATCAAATACCATCACCAATGAGGTGTCGTGACCAATCAATTGACTATTAAAGAGGATTTGGTGGGTAAGTACCGAGGGAGAGGATCATATCTTATTTGTGCGGATCATTGATCATAGACTCAAGTTCTGTGATTATGGATCATCATTTACTATCATCTAAATCACATGACAACCCAAAGAACTTCAATTTTTAAGTCTTATCAGCATTAGTGCTGGCCCTTGGTAATCAAATGACATCTGCATTCTTATCCCAAAGTTATGTGAAAAGTGCTTTTTCCTTTTGGATTAATTACATGTCTAATCTCTAAATTTTTTCTCATTTTTACAAATTAGTTCTTAAAGTTAGGAATACTAACTTATGGTTTTCAAACTTTTAAAATTATAACGTTTTAGTCATTCACCGACGTAAACCGTTACCGGGCGATATGACAATCTACGTATCGTACGAATGCTAACGTGTTATTACCATGTAGAATGCCATGTCATCAAGATGTGCATTAGTCTTGAACGACAACGCACACGTCGAATCCGCCGTAGATTGTCACCGGCTAATGCTTAACCACTATCATCGTCAATGACGGAAGAACTAACACGTTACAATTTTGAAAATTTAAAAACTACAAGATAGCATTCCTAATTATAGAAACTAATTTATGAAAATGAGATAAAGTTGAGAGATTAGATATGTAATTAACTCTTTTCCTTTTCCTTTTCCTTTTCCTTTTCCTTTTCAATCAAACCAGCAAGACACTACGCACAGTTGATCAGTTCAGTAGAGTTACACTAGGGTCAAAGTCGGTGGCCCTACTGTCTCTCTCTCTCTCTCCCCCCTCCCCAAATCTAGTTAAAGAAACAAAAACAAAGAGATCGATCCCTTGTAAAAGGCACACACAAGGAAGACGCTTACAGAGACTAGGCCGCTGGGACTGCAACTATACTGCTAGACCACCAAAATAGCATAGTTCAAAGTGTTCAAGATTTCACTTCCATGAAAAGGAAAAAAACAATTATGGAAGTACCTACAACTACCGCAACCACTACCACTACCACCGTGGAATAGAAAACATTCCGACCCCAGTTTCCAGACACCCTCTATGTTCTTTAATGTATGGGACCCACCCAAGCCCCTCAAAGGCCAAATCTCACGTCCCCGTTTTCGTCGCCCCTTCCTTTTTCCTTGCAATTTCCCTCCCTATTTTTTATTCCTTCAATTCAGGTTCTTCTAAAAGACCCGCTAGAGAAATTCTAGATCAAATTCCATTCCGGGTCTTTTCTGTGTTAAAAAATAACAACAGCTTAATAATAATAATAATAATAATAATAATAATAATAATAATAATAATTCTTGTGCACATGGTAGCTAAGAGGCTGGAATTGCCAATTTGAATGAGTGAAGGTGTGGCCAAGGAGATGAGAGAGAAGCAATGAATTGTGCAAAGATTTAGATTGACCCAATTGATTTCTTTAAATTTGAATTCAATTGTGGGTTTTGTTACTTGTGTTGAGATTAACCGAAGAGGCTTGAATTTTATGAATTTATTTTCTTTGTTCAAAAACTTTTAAATCCCCTATAATTAATAAAAAAGAGGAAAAAAGTTTAATTTTATTCATTCATGTAAGTATAAGGACAAATTTTACTTGAAGAAGAAAATAAGTTGTAAAGAAAAGGATTCAAAAGAAATTATAGATAATTGAATAAAAAAATATAAAATACAATAATAATAATATAATTGAATGAAAAAGACTCTTAAACGGAAGGTTAAACGAAGCGGTTTGGCGCATTAAAAGAATAGCTCAACAAAAATATGTGCGGGCCAGGTCCCACCACACGACGCACACGAGTTCCCCCGCGTCTTTCACACACTTCATTCCACTCCCTCTTCTCAGAATCATCGTAGGTGACGCGTCGGACTCACTCTCTGCCACGTGGACATATATCATCTGCTATTGATTGCCACACTACCGAAAGTACCCTTCCTGTCGCCGACGACTAGCTGGAGCCATGAAAATGACGTTAGAAAGTGGGTCGCGGTCACCGACGTGGCCACGTCAGCCCATCGTAGATCACAGGTGTCCGCACGCGTTGTTAGTCAGATGACACGTGCACCACCTTTGTGGGGTTTTCTCTGTTACGTGGAACCCATGTCTACGCCAATAAGATACGTTTGGCAGTTTTTAGTTTTTTTTTTCAATTTTTAGAAAATACTCTCCGGTTGTTTTCTGATACCATCGTTTGTAACTTATTTTATTTGATTTTTAGTAATGTTTGTTTTGTTGGTTCTCACGCGCCTCGCGCTAGGTCGAATGCACACGCTCACATTACATAGTCGGAGGAGTACATTCTGTGCTCGCTCTTTCCTTGGAAGCTTGACGATTGACTCTTGCCTAGAAGTCGCTGTCTTTTTACTGTGCCTTGTCTAGGCACGGCCCATTGGTTTAGTTTTGTGACGGAGGAAGTCCCCCCCTGCAATTTCCATGAACTTTGGCATGATTTATGATTGGCCTCTTTTTGTTAAAAAAGTAAATTTAGGAGTGGAATAATTAACCAAAAAAAATAATAAATTGCCAAATCTTTATACATTAAATTATTCACCAATTAATTTCTTAGGTGAGGTTTCTTTATTAATAATAATATAAAATATAGTATGAAGGTAAATTTTTTTGAAAAAAAATAATAACGAAAATTCTGAATTAAAACATAAATATGATGAAGTGGCTTAAAAACAAGATTGTGTTAAGTTTAGTTGGGCAAATTGTCAATGTGGTTGCCTAGATGGATACATTGAAAATTTTATAATTTTAAGGTTCTTAACTTCAAAATTTAATTAAAAACGTTGCTTGTAAAATATCTTTAAGGTTTTGAAAGAGTTTGCAAGTACAATCACAGTAACAAATTTAATTTTATTTTAAATCAATTATAATTTCAAGTGAACACAGTTATATTTTAAATTATAATTTTTAATATTATTTATATTTAAAATGTTTGTTTTCTATGTCAATAATCCCTCTCTACTATTTTTAAATGGGATTATAAAGTAGGATTAGATTTAGAGTAATTTAAACAGAAAAAAAAATCATAGAAAATCGTGGATGATTCACATAAGATTTGTTCAAGGAAAAACCTTAATTATTAAGTAAGATATATAACGTAGAATCTCACGTACCGCCTTTAAAGCGACGTACGGCGCGAGGTGGGAATTGGAGCGTACAAACCACGCGCACTAGGAGAAATTAAGGCAATGCATAATTAAGGAAAATAGGAAGGGTTGTTTCCGATTGAGCAACCAAACCAAGAGTAATATGCCTTGTATCGCACGTCTTCTAGGGCAACGGAACTCTATAAATACCTAACCCCCTTCTCAACTCCCTTCTCAACTGTCTCTTCCTCTCTCTCTCTCTCTCCTCTGTTCTTTTCTGGCATTCTCGCAGCAGTTTCTAGGGTTTTTCCGCAACTCCTGTTCCTCTCTCTCAAATATATTCATCTTGACTCCTAGATAGTCTCCGCATTTGAATATTGTCGTTTCGGTTGTCTACATTTGAAGACTTTGACGTTTATATAGCTGCATTTCTGCCTTATTTCTCGCATTCCCTTAAAGTTCTTGGGAACTCTTTCGAAACGAATTCGAGGTTCGTCACTTTCTTCTCCCTTTCAATTCATGCTTTAGTGTTCTGTTCTTGGCTTCATTTGAATGGTCGTATGAGTCATATTCTGTGGTTTCCTATCGAATCCCCCCAAGAAATCGGTTTTCGATTAAATTCTTGACTCGCTGTTTCAAATCTAGGGTTTTTTTTTGTGTTTTTCTTCAAAATCGATGAGTAGGGATCGAATCTCTTTGGCTGATTTAATGAAATCTTTGACCTAATTCTGTTTTAAATCTTTTAACAGGTAGCGGAAATTAAAGAATATGTTTCTTGTTTTTCTTCCATTAATCTTTTGATTTAGTCTGAAGGTTATTTTGGATTATTAAATTAGATTCTTAATGTTTGTTCAATAATTGTTTTTTTTTTTAACTTTTCTTAACCCTCTCTCTCTCTCTCCAATTGTCGTTTGGATGGTATCAACGTTGATTCTGATTTGTTTGAGATGAACTGTATCTGATTGGGCTGATGTGATGTTGCATTTGCTTCTTTTTTCTCTTATTGATTTTTTTATTAAATATACATTGTTTTGTCAAATCCTACGGTCTCAAAGTACGTTGGAAGGTCCAATGTCTCCTCGTGTCACTCTCAGCTTCTATTTCTAAAACCTCATAAAAAAGGATCCCAACTTTATGACAATCGGATAGTATTACAAGTAGACTTAGACATTATCGGGTCAAAACTTGAGTTTGAATTTGATTAATTCGAGCTTGATCTTAAGTTGGATTAAGGTATTTTAAGGTTTGAGCTTAAGTTCAATTAGGTTGAGTTTGGAAACTGGATGAGCCTAATAATTATATTTTTAAGAATAATTTTTATTTATTAAAATAATTATATTTTTTAAAAATAATTTTTAAAATAAATAATGACATTGTCCGATGATATTTCAGATTAAAGCTCAAGTTTGATAAATGCAAGCT
Source organism: Dillenia turbinata (assembly GCA_037126225.1). Taxonomy (NCBI): domain Eukaryota; kingdom Viridiplantae; phylum Streptophyta; class Magnoliopsida; order Dilleniales; family Dilleniaceae; genus Dillenia; species Dillenia turbinata. Next base: position 17,850,581 of record JBAMMX010000015.1, on the reverse strand, counting down.
TGACAAGTTCAGGCCTGAACTCGAGCTCGTCTAAACAAAACTCAAACCAAACTCAGGTAACATGATACCCGAAGTCGAGATCCAATAACACCTCTAATCCCAATCACATATTACCTTAAAAATTTGAATCTCATTGATACTATTGGCAATCATGATTTCAATATCATCCGATATCTAATTTTTCTTTGTTTATTTCTTTCTATTTTAACGCGTGATTGAATGCCCGCTTACTCTCTCACACACACACACGTACACACGTATGTATGTATGTATGTATGTACGTATGTATGTATGTTTTTAGGAATTAGAAGATTTCTTTTTGGTTGCCAAATTCTTATAAACAGGGATATTTTGTTTATTTATTTATTTATTTGCAAAACATCTTTTATCTTGAAAAATAGAGAGTATTAGTCTATGTGAAATGTTTGAACTGTGGATTGGATTGTGATAGGCAATCTGAGAGCGCTATAATTTGGGGAGGGTCAGGATAAGAGTGCGTAAGGGCCATTTGGGTGTAAGGTTCTTAAATGTGTTATTTCTTAAGAATTTGGGTTTTGGGTATCTCTCCGGGGAATTCCATGAAGGATTAGAAACCCAGTAAAAAATTCTTAACTTGTTACGTCTACTTGTTCATTTTCTTTGCGGTCCTTTAGTTTATTCGTGACACGTGCTATAGGTGAATAATCTCCCTCTTTTCTCATTATTTCTATTTTATCTGACTGTGATCTAATTCATAGATAGTTATTATGGTTAGTCTCGTACTATTACTACTTGGTACATGTTAAATTTTTGGGTCCAGTTCATAGATTTGAAGGTTTCCATGCTTCAAGTAGGCCCGCGTTCTGTGGTGGCATATGGTAATGTTTCCCTAACCAACAGGTGGGGTAGCAAACTTTATGTCATACACGACCACTGAACTGATTGCTGATATGCTCTCTTACCAATTATCACTTCAGCTGGGCCAGTTTTCAACCTCTAAACCATTGTTTCATTTTCCATATGTTGTGCGCGCATGTGTGCAATCATTTCTGCCCGCATTATGTGCTTGTTAGCTAATTTCGTTTTATAATTATTATATATCCATCTAGTTTGGGAATTTGAACATTTATATGCTTATGGATGTGTGCTTCAATTTCCTCAACATATGCATTGAATCTCTGCATTTCATGTTTCTGTCAAGTTGGTATCCAATAGTTGTCATTCCAGCAGTAGAAGTGCTGTTTTTCAAAATTCAATAATTGTCATTGAATCTCAACATTTATATCTTGTATGGTACCAGTGATTTTTATTTTTATTTTTATTTTCCCTTGAATGGGGTGAGGGAGAGGGGAACCAGACCTTTGACAACTTTTTTTAATGAGATCTTGTTGGTCTAACATCAGTTTTGCCTATGTTAGAGGCCTATGTTACTGATTGCATGTTTCCTGTGGGAATTTGTTTCCTATCCTCACCCTCTGTCCCCAGGAATTTGTGAAAATGTGAAGATATATGTGTGCTCACGGTGTTCCAGCTTCTTGTGTGAGTAGTGTCTACTTATGGTAGCAAATTGTTCGTGTGGTTACAGGATGGCAGCATGGTAGCATATGTAAGATCATGTGCAGGTTGCAATTCTTCCGGGTGCTAATTTCTCCGTGTTCGGTCTACCAATTAATTAATTGAAAACATTAGTTTCTGGATTGATGGATTGTAAGGTTTCTTATTGCCTAGAAATAATACGTTGAATATTACCATCTGCTCTCATCCTTGCCATTCTCTCCTTGAATTACAACTTTTCTGATTTTTAAAGTTTTGGACTTGCTAAAAAAGGAAACCAAATAATTTAAGACTCCGTATTTCTGTTTTCTTTTATGTATTTACTTTTTATTTTTTATTTTTTAATTTTAGTTATTGTGACCTACTTTATTCATTTTGGAGGTACGAGTAATGTATAAAATCACAATCCCTGTCTGCACCAAGGTAAGACCCATGGCAGTGTTCACATGTTAAGGTAGGACTATTCTACGACCTGGTACACAGTGTAAACCAAAGCGTATTGCATTCAAGATAGAGTATATGAAGATATACTATATCTTAATTTGGTTAGAAGAGGACACAAGTATATGACATTATAAGGTAAGCAACCTAATTTCGTTATCACAACCTGTAAGTGGAATCTCAGGTGTGCTGAAATCTTTCAAATCATGAACTGTCTTAATTTGGTTAGAAGAGGACCAAACAGAAAAAGGAAAGGACAGGAGAGAAGTGTGAGTGGTCGCAAAAAGTGGAACAGATGCTTTTCCTGCGGTAACATGCCTACTGAAGGATGCAAACAATTTTAGGTCCTGTCATACATCAATGAAATGTTTGAACTGTCTGACAGTTTTTCCTTGTACCCTAAGCTGAATCTACTTTCTTGGTTTATAAATTGATTTCTCTTGTATGAATCCAGATGCAAAGCCTGGAAGGTCATTCTATCCTTGAATTTCACGTTCAGTTTCGTAACTTGTTTAGGAGTATATGAATTGACTTGTCATCAGGCAAACCCCCCCCCCCCCCCCGGGGGGGGCAAAAAAAAAATCTTTTCTTTTCCTTGTGAGATAGGGATCATTTAAAATGACTGGACAAAGTTACTGCATTACAATATGCAAAATCTGATCTAGCCTTCTGGCCATGATATTTGCCCATGCTGTTTAACTTGTAGGGTCCAGCATCTCCTCATATAATAGCTTACATTTTGTTCTTAGTTATTCTTTTTCTGAATGAAGTTAGGAAAGCTTGCCTGCAATTACATCTTTTTGTGACACATTTTTGCAGATATTGTTGGATCACTTCAGTTAACAGCATCGGTTTTGTTCAGGACATCAGAAGGTAAAAACCAAGACCAATCTGTAGTTTTTATCTATTTTCAGGTTTCTAGCATTTCGTCAACTTTCTGCCTTGAATTGTTGACAAGAAAACATTTTATATTTGGCTTTTAACAGACGGAAGGCTGAGTAAAGAGCTTATTTGAGAGTCATTTAGTAGAGGAGGAAAGACAAAGTAGAGGTCATTTGGGATCAGAGTTGAATCTGTCACTTGTACATTTGGAGCATTTAGTGGCATCTCTAAACTTAGTTAGACCATCATATTGCACCACGGATCTGGATCACATGGACCTCAAATCAAATCATACTTCGCCTGTTCTTGCGGATCCTGCACCAATAAACAAATCCAGATTGGGCATCCATTCTAGTCTGTTTAAGTACTCACCTTCTGGAGCAGTGTTTTCTACTGGCTTGCGCCACTTAACCATTCCAAAGAGGAAACCAGGGATACTTGATGATGTTCGTTCCAGCTCTTGGCTGGACGCAATGAAATCTTCATCTCCTCCTCACAAGAAGAAAACCAAGGACTTTAACTCTGAGATTGCAGTAGATGATGCGTTTTTGGCTTATCGCACTTGGATGGTAACTATTTTGTTGAATGCACTCCCCACCCCCAAAAGAAATTAAAAGAGAGAGAGAGAGACAGAGAGAAACCCAATCAGACACACACCAAAAGTGGAACAATTACCTATGGAACTTCCTGTTTTCGATGCAGCTTAAATATCCATCAGCACTTGCATCTTTTGAGCAAATCACCGCAATTGCTAAGGGCAAGCGGATAGCATTGTTTCTGGACTACGATGGAACACTTTCACAAATTGTGGACAACCCTGACTCTGCCTTCATGACGAGCGCGGTAAGAATTTAATTCTGAACACTACAAATTCTGAACATTTCTAGTTGCCTTACTCCTTATTTCTGAATCAGTGTGGTAACTTCCTCTTTTTCCTTTCCCAGATGCGTACCGCTGTTAGGAATGTTGCAAAGTATTTTCCTACCGCAATAATTAGTGGTAGAAGCCGTGATAAGGTGATTTTCCGTCCTTTGCCGGTCACTTTTGTTTGTATTATTGTGGGAAGTTTTGCTGCCACCAATTCAGTTGTGTTTAGGGGTGTCATTAATTATCTGCTGTCCCACTGCCAATTCAATCAGGTGTACGAGTTTGTAGGACTAACAGAGCTTTATTATGCTGGTAGTCATGGTATGGACATCATGGGCCCCGAAAGACTTGGCACATCTGACAACCAACCAAATTGTATGAAGTCTACCGACAAGCTGGTAATAAACCATCCTTTTCTGACTTGAGATTTTTTGGGCAAAGGACTTCGTAAGTAAAAAAGCATTGTTAATTTTCTACTTTGTGAATGCAGGGTACGGAAGTTAATCTGTTCCAGCCAGCCAGTGCATTTTTACCTATGATTGATGAGGTAGCTTTATTATTCACCATGAAGTGTGTCTATAATTCTTCTAGCATGAAAAAAGTTATGATTTTTCTTGTGTCCGTAGGTTTTTAGATCTCTTGTCGATATCACTAAAGAAATCCCAGGAGCAAAAGTCGAGAATAACAAGTTCTGCGTATCTGTACATTATCGCAATGTTGATGAGAAGGTAAGTTTGTGGATGTTGCATGATCTTACCTTTAACCTAGCCGCTACTAGTTACTTCTTCTCATGTTATGCTCTTGTTTCAATTTCAGAATTGGGAACAAGTTGCCCAGTGTGTTCAAGACATCCTTAAGGACTACCCACGCTTGCGGCTGACTCATGGTCGGAAGGTATTTTTAGGAATGCCTTGCTGACTGATCTATATTCTTTGCTCTAACTTATTGTCCTGGAAAATGCTGATATTTTTCAAGTCTCATCATATTTCCGTCTCCAGATTTTTTTTCCCACCCTAATCTTATCCTTTCACTATGCTTAGGTTTTAGAAGTCCGACCCGTTATTGACTGGGATAAGGGGAAAGCTGTTGAGTTTCTACTGGAATCTCTTGGTATATCCTTGCTCTTTTTGAAATTGTACAATTACATCGATTCGGAGCATCTCTCTCACCATTTTTTGTGAATAAACTGTTGTAGGCCTGAATAATTGTAATGATGTTTTACCGATCTATGTTGGAGATGATCGGACCGATGAAGATGCGTTTAAGGTACTGGCTCTACCAAGATTTGACATGGAATGTCTGACTTGAATATTTTTTTCAAAATTTGTTGCATTGCCTCGTTTCCAAACAACTCTTGATCTTGTGACAGGTTCTGAGGGAGGGAAATCTTGGTTATGGTATCCTAGTGTCGTCGGTGCCCAAGGAAAGCAAAGCGTATTACTCTCTTAGGGATCCAACAGAAGTAAGCTTTCTCTATCTTATACGCAAAGGAAAGAAAGTCTAATTTCTAACCTATGTTTTGTATGCATCCTCCAATGTTTGTACCATGTTGCTGGACATCTTGGTCCACTTTGACTCAACTGTCTTTGGCATCTTGGTCCACTGGACATCTTTGTTTGTACCATACATGTCCCCCAACTCTCAAAAAATATAGGTCCACAAGAAACATTTGTAGAATCAAATTATTTTCTAAGAGTTGGCAGATAGATCGGGAATCGCCCTGAGGGTTAAATTTTAATGTTGTGCGATTGTTTTGCAGGTGATGGAGTTTCTCAAGTTAGTGGTAGCGTGGAAGCAGTCAAGTGCACTATAAAGAAGAGTATATGAAAAAGATACATAGTACACATAAATAATACTCTGCAAGAAAGAAGAATAATTAAATATTAGGGCCTCTTCTAATCTTACTTCAAATGTGGCTGCAGAGGAGCAAAGGTTATTTGAAATGCTTCTGCCAAAGCCATAGTATTATTCATGTGAAGTTGGTTTCCCTCCTTTCTGGCTGTAGATTCTCTCTCTCTCACTCTCTTTCTCTCCATGGCAATAGTGGTCATGAAATATATTGAATATTAATTATTTTTATTGTATTCATTTATTTGATTCATATTGGTCTTGGATATTTAAAGGGAACCCTACCTTAATTAGTAGTAATTAAATTACAGTTGCAAAAGCACCATTTTTGTTAAGTTTGGAATTATTATTATTATTTTTTTATCTTTTTTCTTTTTTGGGGTGACAAAAGGGCCATTTTGGAATGTTATGACATTTTTTTCGAGACATGTAACATTTTCGCCCTAAAAAAAAAATATTTTAAAACAACCTCTCACCTACAAATATTTTAAAACTAGCATTCACATGTCGCGTTTTGAAGACGCTATATTTATTGATACTATTCATATGAACAGTATCATATCGCGTGTTGAAAACACGACATGATACTATTTACTTCTTTCACATGTTGGTGTGGGTGTTAGTTTTGAAATATTTTGTAGAAAGTTGTTTTAATTTTATTTTTTTTTTGGGCGAAAATGATACATGTCTCCATTTTGTTCGGTTAGGGCAAAACTTGTATAAACTCGTTTCATTGGCCCATCTTGGATATAAGATCTTGTGATGACTTTGGCACGGTCCGGATTTTGTAGAAAGCCCACATAAAGAGATGCTTGTGTATTTTCTTTATTTATTTTGAACTAATTGATTTTTAATTTAAAAGGCATTCGACCTTAGCATAGGTGAGGATCCATCGTAAAATCCTTTGATATGACTTCAGAAATTTCTATTAATTAACGCTATATATATGTATATACTTATGGAATATTATGAGTAGAAATTAAAATTTTTAATGGAAATAATTAAAAATTATTATTATTATTATTGATTTTTCTACCTCTCAGCGACCCATGGCACCATGATGACTCTCGGTTCTGATATGGACAATCAGGTTTTCGAGGGATGATCTAGTGTTCTAGGTTGAAGTGCACATGTAACATAATTTGTATTTTGTACAAAATATTAGGAGCTATTTATTTGTATTTTGAGACCAACATATTGTGTTAGTTGAAGGGACAACCACGTCTCCAAGAGTATAACCTAATTGTTATAATTTCATTTTGAATTGTTATAATTTTATTTCGAAGATTCTAAATTTAAATCGCTATATAACTAATAAAAAAAAAAAAACAAAAGAGGGGACAGCCACAAGTGAAACCGCAATATTAGTTTATTCTGCAAATTATGGGCGATTATGAGATGAAGCCACAGATGACGCAGCAGACAATGATAGAGGGTATTGAAGAAAAATTTGGGACATCCACAGACTCTAGACGTTTCTGTATTTGGGAAATTGCCTTCTTATAATTAGGGAAGGTCCCCTCTTTTAACTTTTATGTCTTTCTTTGAAGGGAAAAAAAAAAAAGAATACAGAAATTTCTTTCCTTATTGAGTGGAGTTATAACAGAGATTCGAGCTTAGTTTCAAAACAATCTGCATCTTCACAAAGCACAATTTTGTGGGTTGCAGGTAAAATTTTTATGCATATTTTAATGGCAAATAAATTTTGATCATACAATTGGGAATTGATTTTCTTTTTTAAGTTATGAATAAGAGAAAACCATGTCAATCACAATAGGTTTAAAAACAGGGAGTAGTTAAGCAAATGCATAGGACACTTTTCGAATCTGACCTATCATAATGGGCAATAAGCGTCCTAACTTTTGTGGGGTAGCACACAGAGGGGGACACTTTTAATAGAATGCACGAGTGGAGAATTGTTTGACACATACATAGCTCACGCGAGAGGGAGGATGGAGAACCATCCTCCATTATTAATACCAGACAAATAGGCCCATTTTTATGGTCTTCATCATTGACTTATACAATCCACCTAGCTTCAAGCTTGATCAATTGTAATTGTGATTGGGATTGAAGCATTTTTCATAGTATCAGCAAACCCAGTCTCTTCGGCCTCCCCGCCTGTCAAACTAAAAAATTAGGCGCAGACGATATAATTTATTAATGTTTTTTTTTTAAAAAAAAAAAAACTGTCTAGTTTTTAAACTGACAATACTCGATTTTTTAAAATGAGAATTCAAAATCCAATTTTGTAAAACATAATTCCTATTCCGATTATGAAACTATATATAAATCGATTAATAATTTTTTAAACTATGGTTTGATCCAATTTCACGATGCAGTTTGCATCAGACTATGCCGGGGGGGAGGTATTGACATCATGACGAAGAACAAATATAATTGACCAGCTTATTGTTTTCAACTAAGACTATAATTAAAGATTTTTCTCTTTTTTATTCTAAAATTAACTGTCTAATAATATTACAAATACATATAGGGTATGATTCACGTGGTTTGTGAGCTTTTTCCTTTTCCTTTTTATTTTTCCCACGGTCCTTAGGTTGTCACAATTATCCAACATATGCATAGGAAAATATGTTGAGTAATTTCTTTAATACGATTATTGAGTTATAAAATTATATAATTAACTAATTATATTTGAAGCATTTTTTTGAAATATTAATTAATTTTTGATATATCTGATATGATATGGGGGTTGGATCTAAAAGAAGGATAAAAATAAATATAGATTCACGTGGTTGACATGTGAATTGTGATTGTTTTTTTGTGACAACTTATCACTCCTCCTTTTTTATTTATTTTATTTATTTTATTGTAAGAGAAGGTGTCCCGAGGCTTGTGTATACTATAGAGCGATGCTTCCAAAATGAATATCATTTTTTTTTTTTCCATTTTTGTTATTTGTTCTTTTTAAAAAAATAATAATAATAATTTGGAAAGCCAAGATCCAAAGATCGAGTCTTCTTTAAACCATGGGGCTGGGGCTGGGGCTGTTGATTCACAGGGAAAGATCAAAGTTGATAATAGTTCTTGCCAGATAAAAATTTTAAAATTTTCTTTGAAGAATTTTACCATAAAATAAAAGCAACTCCCATTATTAAGATGACCATAAAATTTTCTTTTTCTTTTTTTTTTTAAAATGGGTGTTCATCTTCAAGCACAATATAAACTATGTACATAACTTGTCATCGATTTATTATTATTATTATTATTTTGCGCAACTTGTCATTGCAAATTGTAATGGGCATCTGGCAATTTTCTAATAATCAATAGTTGCCTTACAGTTTGCATCAATCTTATCGCTCATTCATGTAGATTTGTGGGCACTCTTCCCTGAAAAGAAAACTATTCAACAGCTTGAGTACACGGATTTAGAAGCACCTTTGATGGAAAATGCAGGTTGAGTATACGGATTGTTTTAGAAGCTTATCTTCTAAGAATTTTTGCAAAAAAAATCGAAGATAGCTTTGATTACAGGGTTGGACGAAGATGCGTAAGCTCAAAATAAATTAAACTGTATGGGGCTTCGTTAAGAAATCCTAATTTGTCGGTGATGCATGACAGGAAACCCTGGAAGCTTAAAACAGCTTCATTGATGGGATATGACTCGAGATCCAATCTAAAAGAATTAATTCTTAAAGGGCCCATGAAGGTTGTCTATCGACCAGTATCTATCGACCACTACGACCATTTACTGAAAGACCATAACCGCCCAGATCAATCTACCGAGAGACCTTAGTCACCCGGATCTATCGAACGATAGAGTTTCAGTCGTCCCGCCAACTGAACGTAATCCACCGAGCAAAAGTAATCGTCATGATCGGAAAAGCAATCACCAGCTTATTAATCGAAAGAGTCCCGATGGAAATGACCCTTTGTTGGTCAAACGACCGAACGACAATCAACACTCCTAACGATTTTAAAAGAAAGTCAAGATTCCTTAAGTTCGACTTCCTACCTCATGACGGCAACTCCAAGACCTTTCAAATAAGGAAAGTATTCTTCTTGAAGATGGAAGTTTTTCCAAAAAATGAGGATCGTAATCAACTCATAATATCAGCATCCGAGATTCTCGGATCAGATCGATAAGTAAGGTAGGATTAAAGTCTTCCAGCGGCACACGACTTTGATTGGTATAAGAGATCTCAAAACCCTCGCAATAAGGTACACTCTCTAGTCCTAACACTCGGGGCACACTGATCACAGGGAATAGGTTCCCTCAATTCTCAGTCTGTTTTTTTTAATTGAAACCACAATTTACTGATTTGAGCGTTGGAGCCTCCCCGATAAAGTACCCTCCGGTAGTTTTTGCAGCTGCATCCACTCATTGATGGCTACTGTTCAGGTCAAAAAGGAGCTGATATCTGTGGAGGCATAACACATCTCCAACATATTGGCGTCGTCTATGGGAAACAGACTGATTCTCTGAAATCTTATGACGATACTCGCTACGGTCATCTCCGACATAGTACTCGCCAAAATAAGAAAGCCGATTATAGGCTTTAATGATGATGATCTTCCAGCCGGAATAGATCTTCACCGTGATAACCCTATAGTCATCACCCTCAAAATAGGTTCCTACACTGTAAAAAGGGTTCTCGTTGATCAGGGGGTTGATTGCGACCTCCTCACCTGGGATGCCTTCTGCAAGATGAGTTTCAATCCATCTCGGTTTTTGCCATCTATCGGATCCCTCTAAGGGCTTTCGGACGAGCCCACTTATCCTGAAAGCTCTATTTCCCCTACAACACCATACTCGGCAGACCCAGACTGGACGATCTAGAGGCGTTACCGAGCACGAGACACATGAAAGTAAAGTTTAAGACACCGTTAGGGGTGGTTACCATAAGAAGCAACCCTGACCCCTATATCCTTTTCACGACACAAGATATACAAGAAGCTTTCCCGGTCGATGCTCTGGAGCCTAGAGATGACACTGTGCCGAGAGCCAAGCTTAAACCAGGTGAAGAAACGATCGAGATCCTTTTGACGAGCGACCCCAGTCAAACAGTCAGGATAGGAGCCAATCTCTCACATCCTTTATGAGAGGCCTTAGTAGCCTGTCTGCAGTGACACTCGAAAGTCTTCGCATGGACCCTAGAAAACATGCCTGGTATAGACCCATCGATCATAGCCTATAAGTTAACTGTTAATCCCAACTTCAAACCGGTTAAGTAGAAGAAGAGGGTATTTGCCCTCGAACGCCAACGCGCCATTCAGGAAGAGGTTTAGAAGTTGTTGGCAGCAAAATTCATCCGCGAAGTCAAGTATTCCGAATGGCTGATTAACGTAGTCTTGGTAAAAAAGGCTAATAGCAAGTGGAGAATGTGTGTAGAGTTCACTGACCTCAACAAAGTGTGTCCGAAAGATAGTTATCTGCTCCCAAATATTGACAAACTTGTAGACAATTCCTCGGGACATCAATTTTTGAGTTTTATAGACGCATACTCTGGCTATAACCAGATCAGAATGGCAACTGAAGACAAAGAAAAGACCAGCTTCATCACCGAATTCGGTACGTACTGTTACCGAGTCATGCCTTTTGGGCTAACGAACGCCGGATCAACTTTTCAACGGCTGGTCAATACGGTCTTCAAAGACCAATTAGGTAGAAACGTTGAAACTTATGTCGACGACATGCTTATAAAGAGTGTTATAGCATAAGCTCATGTCGCAGATCTTGAAGAGACATTTCAGACTTTAGAACGATATAATATGCAGCCTAATCCAGAAAAATGTACATTCGGGATCGCTTTCGAAAAGTTCCTGGGTTTTATGATCACCGACCGATGGATAGAGGTCAATCCCGAAAAAATACAATCAATATTAGACATAACACCCCCCAGACACTCAAGGAAGTGCAACGCCTGACCGGTCTAATAGCGGCCATAAACCGATTCATGTCTAGAGTTGGCGAAAAGTACAAGCCCATATTTGACGCGTTGAAGAGATCCCGACAGTTCGAATGGACATCCGAATGTCAAGCAGCATTTGAATGACTGAAAGAATATCTGATACAACCGTTGCTACTCTCGCGGCTCGTTCTTGGGGAGGAACTTTATCTATATTTGGCCGTCTCTGAATGAGTGCTCTATTCTGTACTAGTGAGACAGGAATCCGCTACCTAGAAGTCAGTCTATTAGATCAGCAGGATACTGAAAGATTCTGAGATTAATTACCGGCCGATTGAGAAGATAATTTATACTTTGATCGTTTCAGTAAGGCGCCTTTGACCGTACTTCCAGGCCCACACCATTGTGGTGCTCACCGATCAACCGCTGAAACAAATCCTCCAGAAGAGGGATACGTCAATATGGCTCTTCAAGTGGAGTGTGGAGTTAAGCAAGTTTGATATCTAGTATCGATCACGACCCGCGATAAAGGGCCAAACACTGGCTGATTTTATTCTTGAATGTACTTTGCCCACAGTGTCTGAATGGTAACTTTCTACCCATCGAGAAGAATGGGTCGCCCCCGAATGAACTATCCATGTGGATGGATTATCAAACTCTTCAGGAAGCGACGCCGAACTCATACTGATAGGACCGAACGATTTTAAGGCGGAGTACGCCATCCGTTTTGATTTTCAAGCCACTAACAATTAAGCTGAGTACGAAACTCTGCTGACAAGCCTTCGGATCGCCACCAACATGGGAGCACAAAATGTTAGGGTGTTTACAGATAGCCAGTTGGTCGTGAAGCAAATCGAAGGAGTTTACAAAACTAGAGATTCGGTCATAACAAAATATTTTCGTAAACTGCGTGAGACGATGGACCGATTAGGCAAAGTAGACATTCAACAAATCTCTCATTCGGAAAATGCGCAAGCTAGCACCTTGTTGAACCTGGCTAGTTCCGATTCAGTTGCCTCTCATCGGACTATATATATCGAAAGCCTGCCATATCCTAGCATCGATGAGCCTAAGGAGGTCCTCCATGTCGATCAGTCGCTCAATTGGAAGGACCCTATAGAAGAATACTTAAAGCATGATTGCCTGCCAAAATACCTGGGGGAAGCAGTGAAATTGAAGCGAAAGGCCGTGCACTACGCCATAATCGATGGGGTTCTCTACCGCAAATCATTCACTCACCCGTATTTGTGATGTCTGACTCCCGAAAAAGGAAATTACGTTCTTCAAAAAATTTATGAAGAAATCTGTGACAATCATCTGGGTGCTCGAAATCTAGTCTACAAGGCCCTTCTACAGGGATACTATTGGCCGACCATGAAGGTTGATTCTAACAACTACGTTAAAAGGTGCGACAGGTGCCAGCGCTTCTCATCGATTCCTCGGCTACCCTCCACCGAGCTTAATCCAATATCTAGCCCTTGGCCATTTGCTCAGTGGGGCATCGACATCCTCGGACCGTTTCCTCCAGTCACGGGACAACGAAAGTTCTTGATTATGGCGATCGACTACTTTACGAACTGGGTGGAAGCCGAACCTTTAGCCCAGATCACGGCTGCCAAAGTCCAATCCTTTGTGTGGACTCATATTATCACCCGGTTCGGTATACCGCGAGCCTTATCACGGATAATGGGAAGCAATTCGACAATCAATGCTTCCAGGAGTTTTACGAGAAACTAGAGATTCAACATAAATTCTCGTCGGTTGCTCATCCACAAACCAATGGACTGGCTGAAATAACCAACCGAATAATCCTGTAAGAACTAAAACAACGCTGGATGACGCCAAGGGGCAATGGGTCGAAGAACTTTATGGCATCCTTTGGTCGTGTCGCACTACCCCTCGAAGGATAATGGGAGAAACACCTTTTAGTCTAACTTACGGAAGTGAAGCAATCATACACGTGGAAATAGGCATTCACTCGCTTCAAGTAGCTTATTATGATGCTGGGAGGAACGAACGCACCCTACGAGAAAGGTTGGACTTTCTTTCAAAATTGCGGGAATCTGCATCAACACGAATGGCGGCCTATCAGCAACAAATGACTTGGTATCATAAGCGAAGGGTTAGAAATCGAACGTTCAAACCCGGAGAATTAGTACTACGAAAAGTGGAGGCTACCGGTCAACAGCAACCCGGGGGTATGCTCGCCCATAATTGTGAAGGTCCGTATCGAGTACGTTCCATAATTCGATCGGGAATGTACCGACTCGATAATCTAGACGGGTCGATGATACCTAGGACTTAGAACTCAGAAAATCTGCCCATATACTATCAATGATTCTCAGTGCTATCCAACAGCCGGGAGGTCTTCCGTAGTCATAACTTGAAAATTCTCTATCGGAGGTCTCAGTCGCCCAACCTTTATCGATCGTACGTGTCGTCAATAGGGAATGTAACTCCCCCGGACGGGTGGACGCGGCCCACAACCTAAAAATTTTCTATCGGAAGGTTTTAGTCGTCCAGCTTCTACCGATCATACGCGTTGTCAATAGGGGATGTAACTCCCCGGATTGGTGGACGCAATCCACAACCTGAAAATTCTCTATCAAAGGGCCTCAGTCGCCCGCTTTTACCGATTGTACGCGTCGTCAATAGGGGATGTAACTCCCCGGATGGATGGACGTGACCCACAATCTGAAAATTTTCTATCGAAGGGTCTCAGTTACCAAGCCTCTATCGATCGTACACATCGTCAATAGGGGATGTAACTCCTCGAATGGGTGGATGCGGCCCACAACCTGAAAATTTTCTATCGGACAGCCTCAGTCGCTCAATCTCTACCAATCGTACGCGTTGTCAATAGGGAATGTAACTCCCCGACGGGTAGACGCGGCCTATAACTTGGAATTTTTTCCTATTGCTCGAAAGGCCTTAGTTGCCCATCTTCCGCCGTTCACACAGGTAGTGCAAAAATCTTTTAAACGGAAAAAAACCTAAAGGAAGGATCCACTCTAATAAAGAATGAAGAAAGGTATACGACCAGACAAGGAATAGAAAAAGAGAAAAAACAAAATTCAAGTAAGTAAAGCACAACCCTTTCATTTATATCTGTGCAAAATAGTACGTTTGGTTACAAAAGGATATACATGAGCCGCTAAATTGGGCTAAGAGAAATACACAGTAGAATTCTTCCTCAAGTTCTTAGCAATTATTATGGATCAAGGAAATGATCCAACAACCAAGGAAAAACACAATCCTTACGCCGGATAGTACAATAACATAGCGCTAGGGACAAGAATAGGCAAGCTCAGGTTTATCCTGCCAAAGCGACCCGAACTCAACCTACCCATCCAAAGACGATATGAGAAACATCCTCACTGCGTCTGGACGGTGAGGACCAACCGAAGACGGCCTTGCAAGACAACGTGAGATGCACCCGCTCGATAGCAAGGGATCAAATTATATCAATCGAAGCAAACGGTCAACATAATGAGATACCATTCCAGCAGTCCTCTTCTTTAATGAGATCTCATTCCAGTAGAAATCGCTCCAACCAAGGGACGTCGCACACTACAATGCCCAGCAAGTCGACCCTCAGGGAAAATCATTCTCAACCATAAAGGAATACCAATTCTCTGCGAGAGAAAACGGGTGCGTATCACGACTACTTATAGCGGTAGAAGAGTAAGTCCTAATTAATCCAGGGAAGATGAAACGGACCGGAAGAGATACTCTTTCATAAATGGGGAAATAAATCGTCTTCAATTCCCCATGAGGAAGTTATTTCCAATGATACGCACTTATATTCGTGGCACAAAAGTAGAATGGTTTTGGACAAGCCTAGCGTCCCTAGGTCCCCAAAACGTATCAAACATGCATCATAGGTCTCTACTCATTACGCTTCTTTTTCCAAGAAAATCATGAGTCAGGGACAAATGATGAGACATGGCTCGAGAGCCAATCCAAAAGAGTCAATTCTCAAAGGGCCCATAAAGGATGTTTATTGACCAGTATCTATCGGCCACCACGACCATCTACCGAAAGGCCATAGCCACCCAGATCAATCTACCGAGAGCCTTCAGTCGCCTGGATCTATCGAACGATAGGGTTTCAGTCATCCCGCCAACTGAACGTAACCCACCGAGCAAAGGTAATGTCCCGATCGGCAAGCAAACACCAGCCTATCAATCGAAGAGTCCCGATAGAAATGACCCTTTGTTAGTCAAACGACCGAACGACAGCCAGCACTCTTAACGATTCTAAAGGAAAGTCAAGATTCCATAAGTTCGACTTCCTACCTCATGACGGCAACTCCAGGACTTTTCAGATAAGGAAAGCATTCATCCTGAAGATGGAAGTTTTCTCGAAAAATGAAGATCGTAATCAACTCATAATATCAGCCTCCGAAATTCCCGAATCAGTTCGATAAGAAAGGTAAAGTTAAAGTCCCTCAGCGGTGTACGACTTTGACATGTATAAGAGATCTCAAAACTCTCAAAATAAGGTACGCTTTCTAGACCTAACACTCGGTGCATACTGATCACAAGGAATAGTTTCTCTCAATTCTCAATCTGTTTCTTTCAATCGAAAACTACTCTTTACTGATTTTAGCGTCGGAACCTCCCCCGGAACACCCTTGGCCGGTTTTTACAGGTGCATCCATTCATTGACGATTACTGTTCGGGTCAAAAAGGATGTGATATCTGTGAAATCATAACCCACCTTCAACACTTATCAAGCTAAAAAGAAAAAAAAAAAATGAAGTTGGAGTCGTATTTGTGGTTAAAAGGGGAACAAATGTGCTATTCACGAGCATGACGGCGAAGGGTGCGGCGATGGTGAGCCATGGTCACCATGGTGCGTGTTTTGAGAGTTATGCCATTCGTGCATGACAAGATTTATTTATTTATTTATTTATTATTTTCTTATTTTATTTAATCAACTAAAATTTCTAAAACTCTTGTACAAGTGGTAATATGATTTTTTTAATTTTTCTTATTTTAATTTAAATTGTCTTAGGAGTCAAGTTATTTGTTTTCTTAATTCTAAAAGAGTTGTATTAAGATTTTTTTATTCCTATTTTATATTGGAGTCTAAGTATATAAACTCTTTTAGGGGTATTGTGATATTCCACTTTGGATTATTAATACATAAACCCAAGTTTTTCTGTCAATTTTGAACTATGAATGTAGATTTTCCCACCACACTTTCCTTCCAATTTTATCTCAACTTGGTTTAACTTATTTCTATTTTATTTTATTCTATTTGCGATATTTTATAATTAAAGTGATAATTTTTTTAAAACACAAATGATTTTGCAAATAAAAACTCAATTTCTCTTTAAAACAATTAAGAGTATCATTATTTATTATTTTTTGCTATTGAAAATTCTGTAGTCAACAGTATGACTAACCAGTAAGACAAGTAATTTCTTTGACAAGTAAGTAGAATACAAAAGAAAAGGAAAGCAAGGACTCTGCTTTCTATTCGACTTTTTAAGTTTAATAGAAGGAGAAGCAACTCTGTATCCTTTGGTCATAAATCGCCCCCGCCGTGAGCACACGGGTCAAATTGTTTCATTTTCTTTTTATAATAATCGACTCATATTTAGAGTCACGTCCCCGCTAATCCAATTCTTAATATTATTGGGTTGTATTTTTTATTTACAAATTTTAAATATGATATTCAGTTAAAAAATTTTCTATCAAAATTTTAAGAAATTTTACAAATTCCCTTAGTGAACTCCCATAAGCCCGTTGCAGTGAAAATTCAAGTTGGTCAAGTCTTTGCTATGATTTTAAGAAATTTATCAGCTTAATATTACAGAAGTACTATAAATTTGAAGCTTAGCCATGTAGAGGTAAAAGGGTTAATATTATTCCCCATCCCATGTGAACCGCCATTCCTTGTTCTTATAAACTGCTCATCTCTTTCTCACGCCAATTTAAGCCAAACCAACGCCAATTCACCACACTCATTCACCCAACGTTCATAGAGACCTAACTCGCCAAGCCTTACACAAAGCTGACAAAACACCTGTCTATTCATCTGATACCCTCCAACTCATCCTCTCTCTCTCTCTCTCTCTCTCTATTAAGTTTGCCATTTTCTCACATCTGTCCACATTAGTCCTCCCAAGTTACTCCACAAAGACACAAACAATGGAGGACATAAAATGCTCCTCACAGACAACACTGGATGATCCAGAGTCACCGTACTCTCCGCTCCTTGATCCACCAAACAAAAACCAAATTCACAACTCTCAACCCGTTCAAAAACGACCCTTGAAAGGCTTTGCCATTATATTGCTATCCATCTTATTTTTGGCCTCATTGATTGTGGTCATTCTCGATGACCAGAACCCTGCAAATTCGCAAACCAAGGTTGACCCAAGAAAACCAAGCAATGCCGTTGACCAAAAAGCGACGCCGTTCTTGCCTGAGCCAGGGACTAGAGGAGTATCAGCCGGGGTGTCGGAAAAGACTTTCCGTACAGTTTCCGACGACGACGGCGGCGATCCATACCCTTGGAATAGTGTTGAGTTGCGTTGGCAAAGAACAGCTTACCATTTTCAACCTGAGAAAAATTGGATGAATGGTAGGTGCATAACAAATACCAAATTGGGAAACTTCTTAAATTTTGTTTCTAATCATAACTTCATTCGCTTTACACTTTCACCTTTTTTGGGGAAATGGTAAAGATTTGATTTTCTTAGACCGCAAATGGTCATATTTTTATAGCTAATTACTATAAATCTCAAAAAAAAAAAAAAATTCTGATATTTTACTGATATGTTGATTCAATTCCATTGCCATTTTCATGGATCTCTTTGACGGGGGAATTCGGCTGTCTCTTCTTCAGATCCCAATGGTACGTTCATAAACCCCACTCCTCTTTTTTGTTTTTTCTTTAATTATTTTTTTTGCTTTATTCTTATTATGGTGCAATTTTCTTTTTTCAGTAATCTTAACATGGTACCTTTAATATAGTACTTAGATTGGTTTTTTGCTTTGATCGACTATAATGAGGAAAATTTTTGATAAGAAATGTTGTTTAGCTAACCTAACAAAAGTGCATGTGTGGCTGTGATGGTCTGGACTCTGTCCTTTCTCTACTACTCTTTGCGTCCATTCCTGCCTCGATCAAGTCTGTAGTAATAGAATATAGGAGACATTGTAGACCAATAAAAATTTTTCCATGAAATTGGTAACATGTTGTGGGCCCAACCAATAAGATAAAGGCTGGGCTGGACAGCCCAGGTGGGCCCACATATGACGTTTGTTAGGTTGCAGTCTGTGGATACGCTAGCTCCAGCCAACTCCAATCACTTGTGGTAAAAGTTAATTTAATATTTAATATATTCTCAAACATTTAACGATGAATGGTATGACTCAAACATTATTTCCCATATTGCCGGTTTGGTGTTTGGAATAAGAGTTGGGAATATGATAAATAGATAAATTATTTTATGTTTTTTGTATTTTATTATTAATTATGAGAATTACATGTGAACTGGGTTTTTTTTTTTTTTAATTTTCTTTTCTCCTCCATACTTTATATTGTTTTTGTTTTTGAAGAAAAATATAACCCATGTCAAGAAGAAATAATACAAATAATGAAGGAAACAAAATTAAACAATTCATCATCTCGTACCTTTAGATCCACCCATGTTAAAAAATATTAGTCACAAATATTTTTATTTATATAATTCAGTTTATCAAATATTCACCGATCACATTATAAAATTTAAAATTTTGAATAAATTCAAGATAATCTATGATTCATTTTATAAATTCAAGTAAACTTGTGAGTTATTACATATAAATTATAGATTTATTGATGTATAAATTTTTTATCATTATTTGGAAGAAATATTGAATTGGGTTTGACATGTTTGAACAAGTTAGGTATGTAACAAACAACAAGTTCTTAGGAAAGATCGAAAGAGCATGTGCTTGTTGGAACATTAACCTTGGGATGCTTTAGAAATATTAATCTTGAAAATTTTATCAAATGTTAAATTGGATTGTTGACCGTTTGGTGATTTATTAACAATATATATATACAATATATATATATATATTTTAAAAAAAATGGTTAGACAACTAACATCGTTACGAGGTTAGTGAAATACTCCAACTTTCCACCAATCATAAATCATGGCCACAAAGAAAAAATAAATAAATTAATTTTTTTTATATAAATCACCTAGATAAATATTTTGTACTCGACTAAATCTGATTCGACTCGAGTCAGATTTTTTATGGATAATTTTTTTTTGTATTTATTTTCTCTATATATAAAATTTAAATCTAAAATCTTATTTAAGGGAACAACTGGGCAATTATGGAAACATAAATTAATTAATAAAAGATACTAAAGATTTTAAGATTTCTGTTAAATCCAAGTATTTGTTGTTGACATATTTGCCCATTTTTCTCATAATAGCACTATAATGAATGGACGCCCTTGTATTTTAGCAAATAATGAAGCTCACAAGTCTAAGATCAAACAAATCTGAGACATTAGATGATTGGGCTATCACGAGGCATTTGTCTCGGCCACCTAATTTGAGAAGGACCACTCCAGGAGTCATGAGTCTGACTTGCTGGTAAGCCCACACATGCGTATCTTGCCTGATTTCCTTCGCTTTCAGGTCCGTCTGACGTTTTGTTGGATTGGTAGCTAATAAAAGTATAAATCTACCCCAAAAAAAAAAATAAAAATCATATTGCCCATTAACGTGACAGGCTATGCATGTCTTCTTCATGTTGCGTGTAATAAATAAGAAATGTCCTATTTATCTGATTTGGGCTTGTACGCTAAAATTATGATTAGATAATTTATTATATAAAGAACACATAGCACAAAATTCATTTTAGTATATATTATATTATTCAAACTTTTTTCATTTTGGTGCTTCACTTTCTTTTTCATGACGGTAGTTATACGGTACTGGTACAATCCTGGCTGTTCTAACATTGGGCTGGACCTTATGAACAGAGATGCTCACATGAGAACTTCATAAATCATTTTGCATTTGTTGTGCTATGTAGGTCCATTATACCACGAGGGATGGTACCATCTATTCTATCAATACAACCCGGACTCTGCAGTGTGGGGCAACATTACATGGGGTCACGCTGTATCTGCGGACATGATCCACTGGCTCTACCTGCCTATTGCAATGCGACCTGATAGCTGGTTCGACTGGAACGGTGTGTGGACCGGGTCAGCCACACTTTTGTCCGATGGTCGAATCGTAATCCTATACACCGGAGACACCGATAACTATGTGCAAGTCCAAAATTATGCATACCCTGCCAATTTATCTGACCCGCTTCTCTTATATTGGGTCAAGTATGCAGGTAACCCGGTTATGACACCACCTGAGTTTATTGCCCTAAAAGACTTTAGGGACCCAACTACAGCATGGCTTGGACCCGATGGACTATGGCGGGTTGCACTCGGATCCAAATTAAATAAAACGGGTATCGCCCTAGTTTATGCGACTAGTAATTTTACAACTTTTGAGCTCTTGGATGGGGTTCTGCACGCGGTCCCAACAACGGGCATGTGGGAATGTGTGGATTTTTACCCGATTTCTACACTGGGAATTGTAGGGTTGGATACATCGGCTAACGGGCCGGGTATTAAGCATGTGCTTAAGGCAAGTTTGGATGACACTAGGCATGATTACTACGCAATTGGAACCTATGATTTGTTCAATAATACATGGACACCAGATAACCCGGAACAGGATGTGGGTATCGGGTTGCGGGTCGACTATGGAAAGTACTATGCATCGAAGACATTTTATGACCAAAATAAAGGGAGAAGAATTTTGTGGGGTTGGACCGGAGAAACTGACAGTGAAGCTGCTGATTTACAAAAGGGTTGGGCTTCTGTTCAGGTACTACTGTTGATTAACTTATCAAAATTCAATTTAGATCAACGTAAGCTAAAGGACTCGCTTTCTTCTTTTTTTTTTTTTGGGGGGGGGGGTTGGGTGGGGGTTGCAGTCTATTCCAAGAATTGTGATATATGATAACAAGACAGGAACAAATATCATTCAATGGCCAATTGAGGAAGTCGAGTCCCTGAGACTGAACTCTACAGAATTCGATGACGTCGAGCTCGAGCCTGGGTCTGTTGTGGAGCTTGATGTGGGACGAGCAACGCAGGTCAGTGCCTTCAGCACTTGTTTTTTTTTTTTTAATTTTATTATTACTATTTTTTTCCTGACAGCATGTTGAGCGTACAATTAGAATCTTTATAACAGATAAAAATTTTGAATTATTCGAATCACCACGTAGTTGATCCATTTAAATAACTATTTGAATCAAAAGTCTTACTTCAATGCCTTCAATTTTTTTATTTTTTTTTTCACTTCATTGGAGGAGTTATGTCCTTTTTATACCTTAGATAAGGAGGATGTGGGATTTCGAGACCCCACTTGCTAAGGACTTCTAAATCCTTAATACCATTAGACTGGCCAGTGGCCAGACATTTTCCAACAATAAGAAATCAATATTATATATATTGAAAAGTGAGATTGAATTATAGGTATTGGAAGCAATTTCAAATTTAACACAATCAATCGTAAAAATTCGAACTCATCTTTAAAATTTAACAGTTTATTTTTTTTTTTTTTGTGACAGTTGGACATAATCGCAGAGTTTGACATGGAATCAGAGGCATTGGAGGCAACTTTAGAAGCAGATGTGAGTTACAATTGCAGTGGAAGTGGTGGATCAGCCCAAAGAGGGAGTCTAGGCCCATTTGGGCTATTGGTCATTGCCAATGAGAATCTCACTGAGCGAACTCCTTACTACTTCTACATTGCCAAAGCAAGTGATGGAAATTACACCACTTTCTTCTGCTCCGATCAAACCCGGTATGATTCTTTTCTTTGCAGAGCTCCCCACTTTCTCATCATGTTATTATGATTCTGTGTTGGAGTGGTGTATGAAAACTAATATTGAGTCTATATGTGCTGTCTTGGCGCAGGTCTTCCCTAGCACCTGATGTTGGCCATCAAATTTATGGAAGTACTGTCCCCGTACTTGATGGAGAAAAGTTCACCATGAGGTTATTGGTAAGTGACTTTTCCTCGCATTTCGTTCTATTCTGGTGCTACAGAAGGCCCAAGGCCTTACAGAAAGGAGGGAGGAACTCAATTCCTCAATCCTTTGAGTGGCCAAAAATCTAGTTTTCCACCTTAGGAATAGTTTACTAGTCACAACACCACCTCTCCCAATCTAGAAATATGAGATTTAAATCCTTGTATAACTAAAAAAAAAAAAAAAAAAAAGAAATCTAGTAACCCTAGATCACAAAAACCAGGCGTAAGGCTTCACGAGCTAAATTATTCAATGATCCAATAAACCAAATCAGGCCCATGCCTAATTAGTCCAATGACCAGCCATTGTCAGTAGCGGAATATGTAACCCTTAAAACAAAGTCTTATATTCAACTTGTATGATAAAAATAGTCATAAAGAGAGATTTGTTTCTCAAGGGGTTCAACTAGATTCAACAGATTTAATCGAATCCAATATAATTATCGAATACTTTTGATTTATTTAAAAAAGAAAAAAAAAAGAATTATTCAAAAAAGTAAAAAAAGAATAAATCAAATCAGTCTAAAATTAGCACAAAGTCAAAATTTTAACAAAATATTTTTTTTAAATAAAAAAATATTATAAAGTAAATTGCTTCGAAAAATCCGATGTATTTGGTTTTTGACTCATTTAGACTTTCTAAAATTATTTCAAAACCCAATTGGTCCATCCAATAACGCTTTAATTTTTGCATAACCTGTTTATTGATGGGTCAAGTCACATTTTTTTTTTCGGGAAGCAAAACTAAAATGAGACTCTACTACTCGCTTTTGCTCTCTAAATGAACTATAGGTCGACCATTCAATTGTGGAAGGCTTTGCTCAAGGAGGACGAAGGGTCATTACATCCAGGATATACCCAACAGAGGCCATATATGGGGCAGCCAAGGCATACTTATTCAACAATGCGACGGGAGCGAATGTCACTGCATCACTCAAAGTGTGGCAAATGGACTCTGCATACATTCACCCTTTCCCTCTCGACCAGATTTAATTTAAATCTTCATTTAGTTTATTGTTCTACTGGTAAAAAGTATTGTATGATCTATTTGGTTAGCTTAAAAAAATAAAAAAAAAAAAGGAAAATTTTTGGAGAGCTACCAAATGGCTTCATTTTTGGGTTGGGGGTTCTGTATGTCCTTCAGCATCTTATCATTATCCAACAATTATTAATGGCAAAAATTTTGGCGTTTCTTCTTTGTTCTTTTTCATTTTCTTCTTGGATTTTATGAAAAGCATGCCTTGAAATTGAGACAAGCGTTTGTTTTGTATCAACCCCACATGAAGATTCCTTCCAAACTAGTGAGAGAAATTTCTGGTTTGGTTTGGGCAATGTAAAAATGGGCCTGTACTAGGCTTGTTTGATGTATTTAAGGTGGTCCCATGGAAATAAATTAACCCATGAAATTTAGATTAAAAAAAATAAAAGACCCCATGACAGAAAATTATTTGGATTCTATCGATTTAGCCCATAATGAACATTACATGACAAATGTAAAAGTAGATAGAAAATGGGAGAACGAGAACAACAGACAAATGTTGCTATCTTTCTATATTAAAATGGTTCTATTCTTAACCGATCCAAGTTTACCTAGTAAACCATTTTGAGGAATATCAAGAGATTTCTGTATTAAAATTTAATTATTATCTGAGTTGGACATTTATTATTATTATTATTATTATTATTATTATTTGATACTTTGATCAATTGAGTTCCAACTCATCTGATACGAGTTGCTGTCAAACTTTTTTTTTACGGAAAAACTCTTTCTTTCAAACTTTTCTAAAAGTTTGTCCTCTCTTCCCTTTCCCCCAGCCCAACTGTTTGTTGGTAGAGTTGAAGATATATGAGTCGGAGAAGAGTTATAACTGCTGCGCAGCTTAGTTAGCATTAAACAAAAGAAAAATGGTTATATAGCAAGGTGAAATTTTTTGGTATTCATTACACTAAGATAGTTTTTGAAGAGATTACAAAAGATCTGTTTTCCAAACTGAAAGGAAGAACTTCATGAGCTACCTCCCCATATATTTCTTTACAAAAAGAAATTACAAATTTTAAAAATAAAAATAAAATCTGGATGGTGCAAACTAAAAGAACAATCTGTGAAGCTAATTGATTTCAAATTTCTGGGATCTAACATAGGATCCATCGCCGGCACTGCTCTCTGTTTATTATTGTAGTAAGTATACTTTCCTAAATTTTCTGAATAAATAATGGAAGCAAGTTTGACCATTAGGTTATTGGGAACATTAGAGATTAATGTATTTGCCTTTGGCGATATCAATGCAGTCAATTAGGGCATGATTCATGGGCATCCATGGTTTCCACCTGCTTCCCAACCTTATCCATACAACTCTATGAACTTTTATACTAGCCATTATTATTATTATTATTATTTTTATAATTACAATGAAATTTTTAGTTCCCAATTTTGTGACTATGCCAAATAAATTTATTTAATATTCGAAATAATTTTAAAAAAATAATTTAAATTCGTGCTCAAACCAGGACTTCTAACTTCCTATTGTGCAAGCATTAGACAAAGCAATTCATGTTTCTTTTATGGTATAGATATGTGATTTATATCGATAAATTATAATTTAATTAATATCATCATTTTTTATTTAGATATCTCAAATTCAAAACTCTGCTATACATATAAAAAGATAGATATGTGATTTATTCTATTGTGCTTATAAGTATTGACGACGCTTATAGGATATTAATCATCAAATAACTATTTAACTCGTTTAAAAAAATTGAAAGTGAATCGTTGAAGAGATACATTTATCTTTATCTTTGGGTAAATAATACAAATCTTCCTTTCTTTTTACATTTGATTTGTAGAATATAATGAAATAAATAAAAAGTTAACAATATTACACAAAAGTGTGGAAATCAAATCTCTCTTTATCAACGCCTTTGTCGATTTTAAAAAGTTTTGATCTCCTTCGACTAACTCCAAATATTTTCTTTATTAATAGATTATTTCTTTCTATTTTCATTTTAAAATCCTTTTTTGAAAATAATTAAGACACATACTTAAAATTAGGACAAAATAAAAAAAATATAAATAAAAATTTTACAAGTGTTCAAATCCATGCTTAACACGTGATTTTAATCAATAGAGTTTTGTTAGAGGTGATTAACATAATGTAGCCATCTTGCATAGTAATTTTTTTTTCTAAATTTTTCAATCATGATGCATAATACTTATTTTAAATACATATTTTTCTAACATTTCAATAAATTTTATTTTCTATTTTTATATCGTACTTTTAAGTACGTATTTTTATTATTTGAAGGAAGATTTTAAAATAAAAATAGAAAGAAATATTAGACAAATTTAATATGTAATGTGAATTTCAGTAAGAAATGATAAAAATTCAGTAGTTTAAATATATGAATAATATTATATTTTTTAGATGGTAAATATTTTTCTCTCTTTCCTAATAGTTTTTTTTAAAAAAAAAGAAAAGGAAAACTAGGTTCCTTGAGTCAATTAATTTGCATAATCATTGAGTGTGAATGTGTGAAGTTTGGGAAGAAATCGAAATCATATTTTTAATTTGTTTCCCGACGAGGAGAAGAAAATCCTAAGATTTGCAAGTGCGTGCACCATATGCGGTGTGGTTGAAGCACACGTGATAAATTCAATTGATTTTTTTTAAATTTATATTAATGTATATAACTAAAGAGCAGTGGAGTTATTTTTTTTTTTTTTATTTTAAGAACACGGATTTGAAATGTGAAATTAATCTTTTTATAAAATATAAAATGAAAACTGTGTATATATTCTTATACAAACCCCCATACTAAACCACATTCATTCTCTTTATTCTTATATTAAGTTGAAGAGTACTTTGTATCGAGTAACTCGTTTTATGCATATAACTAATTTTTTATTTTCTTGACCCGTAACTCAAAATTTATCTAATGAAGCAATATTTTTCTCTGTGCCACGTTTTTTTTTTTTTTTTGGTTACAATCCCTAAATGTAACCATTCATATGGTGGCACATCATGGGGCTGGGCTTGGTCAAGTGGAAAGTTTTCATTAAAGCTAAGCAACCTTAAAAAAAAGAAAAAAAAAACTTTTTGGGGGGAAAAAAAAGAAGAAAGCCCCCCCCCCCACATTACTAGAAAAGATTCTGATTCCATAAATAATAAAGA
The DNA here is from genome assembly GCA_037126225.1 of Dillenia turbinata. Taxonomy (NCBI): domain Eukaryota; kingdom Viridiplantae; phylum Streptophyta; class Magnoliopsida; order Dilleniales; family Dilleniaceae; genus Dillenia; species Dillenia turbinata. The sequence continues at coordinate 17,823,843 of JBAMMX010000015.1, read as the reverse complement.
AAATAATATTGGATCAATATTTTCCCGTATAATGTAAAATTAAAGTGGGTGGCCATATAAATTTATTAGGAATGATCAAAATTGGGGGTAGAAGAACTTCGGTTACCGCCAAAAATAAGAAGGGAAGAGAGAGAAAATAACTTAGTTTAAAAACATTACATTAATAAAAAGTCATTAAAGAAGTAATTTAGTGATTTATTTACAACTAAAGATTACATTCGAGGTTTAACTTTAATGAAAAGTTAGAGTTTTCTTCCTCTTCTAACCAAAGAAGGAAAAAACAGAAGAATTTTGAGTTGAATATAATTTTATTTCAGTTTTACACCTCAATCCGAGCCTTCAGAGCCATATATTATTCTTTTAATTACATAAAAATTACATGTATTAATTTAAATAAAATATTTATTTAAATATTTTTTTTTTTTTTTTTTTTAAAAAAAAAAATAAAAAAAAAAATCCCTTTTTTTTTTTTTTTTAAAAAAAAATTAAAAAAAAAAAAAAAAAAAAAATTTTTTTTTAAAAAAAATTTTTTTAAAAAAAAAAGGAATAGTGGTGTAAAAATTGCAGTTCTAAAATTAAATTAAAATTATTGTTATAATTTTAATTTGATTTTGTGAAGTTTAATATGAGTGACCTCTCCACATATAGAAAGACGAAAGCCAAAATCGGGCGAATCCCATTTAATGAATGGGAACTGAAAAGAAATGGGCCCACCACACAAAAAAGTGGGTCCTAGTCGAAACCATGTGAAGGGGTCTCTGAAAAAAATCAGAACGTTAGAAATCGAGAAAGCGCGATACGCCGAAACTTGGAACTGTTGACTCACTCACCGCTGTCTTTACGTTCTTTCCCACACTTGCACCGGCTATACCCGGTTAACCATACGTAGTAATTGTATTTCTTTGTTAATGCCCCAAACCCCAAGGCGAAGAGTTGCTAATTCGAAATTATTTTTAACCGGTTAAATCTGTAGTCGGTCACTACACTGGTAATTGGCAAAAAAATTTCCAAAAGGAGTAGAGAGACAGAGAGAGAGAGAGAAGAGAGGGGTTGAAGCGAGGCGCGTGCGTAACTGTGTTTGCTCTTATATTTCTCCTCTCTCTGTCTCTCTCTCTTTTTATTTGATTTTAATGCAAGTAGCGGCGTCATTGTTTCTGGGGCTTGAGTAAGAAATTGAGCGAAGAAAGGAGAGATGGTTCTGTTTTGGAGGAGTGTGTTGTTGTTGCTGGGTTTGAACATTGCTTTGCTTTTCGGAAATTGTTTTGGGGGAGACCCATTTGTTCAGTATCTGTTGAAAGTCTCTTACATCACTGCCTCTCCTTTAGGCACTCCTCAACAGGTTCTCTCTGTCTGTCTGTCTCTGTCTCTGTCGCTGTCTGTGTCTCTATCTCTCTCTGGTTTGGGGTTTTTGATTTTTTATTCCGAGTGATTTTAGTATCTGGGTTCTGATTTTTCCCTCGTTCCTTTTGGTACTTTTATTTTGTTTTCCGATTTTCTTTTGTACAATGGTTGGGTGAATTATTAAGTCGGTCCGGATAATGGGGTTTTTGGAAGAAACTTGAATTAATCAGCGTTTGTATTTCGTGTCTGTGTGTCTATGTGTTTTTTTCTCTTGTTCATTTTTCTTGTGGGGGTTTGATGGATTTCTTTGTTTCTCATATTCTTAGCGACATTCTTATTCCAGAATTCTTTTGCGGATAGGAAGAATTTTATGATTGTGCATGTCATCTCATTCTGTATTGCTTTTCCGATTGTAAGTTGACAAAGATTTTGGTCATTCTCTAAAGGGTTTGAAATATTGTATATGTATGTGAATGTGCGTGCGTGTTTATAATGGTTTCCCCCATCTGCTACACTGGAATACAATGAATTTCTTTGTCAATTATTTGTTGAATCTTGTTATTCAACACCTACAATTGCTTTTTTACAAGTTTTAGTCTTCTAAGTACTGGCCTTAGTGACTCAAGCATCTAAAGGTTAACACAGTCAAGTCGGATATAGATGTTTTGTGGGTCCCCGGGGGGGGGGCTTGAAATTTACCCCTCATTAGTCCTGAATCTTGTTTGATTTGCGTGGCAACTATGTGAGAAATGACCAAGAAGCTGTTATGGTTTTCGATTTTCATTTTGTATCAATGCTCCAGAGTCTTTGTTCTAGAGGGTGTTGTAATTAGTATAGGATATATATGTATACTTTCTTCGACTTTTGGGGCCGACATTGTTGCTTAAGCGAAGCAGGTTTAGTGATCCTAGCAGTTTCTGCATTCTTCTGCTTGCAGGTCATAGCCATTAATGGAAAATTTCCTGGTCCCGTAATCAATGTTACCACTAACTACAATCTTGAGATTAATGTGGCCAATGGATTGGATGAAGATCTTCTCATGACTTGGTAAATTTGATTTGGTCCCAATGTGTTCTGATTGCTTTTGATTGCTCTATGATCGAAATTATTGACATAATGATCTTGGCATGACCTTTTTTTAGGTCTGGAATCCAAATGCGTAAAAATTCATGGCAAGATGGTGTTCTTGGCACAAATTGCCCCATTCCCCCAAAATATAATTGGACTTACAGGTTCCAGGTTAAGGATCAGATTGGGAGCTTTTTCTACTTCCCTTCTCTAAATCTTCAAAGAGCATCTGGTGGGTTTGGGCCATTCATTGTAAACAATCGTGACATCATACCAATCCCTTTTGCTGCTCCCGATGCGGATATTGTAATCATGATTGGTGATTGGTACACCAGAAACCATTCGGTTAGTATTCTTTATATGGTCAAATGAACAATGAGGGGGAGTTTAATTTTATTGTAATACTTATTGTTTAATGCTCGTTGTTTTCAAATAGGCTCTTCGGGCTGATCTTGATGCTGGAAAGGACCTTGGGATGCCAGATGGTGTGCTGATCAATGGAAAAGGACCATACCCGTACAACAGCACCCTTGTCCCTTCCGGAATTGAGTATGAAACCATAAATGTTGACCCAGGTAAAGTTAGTTTGCTTAGTGGTTTGCTGAATGGTTGGAGTTGCTTAACTTCTGATTCTTTAAATATTTGCATTCGATCGAAAGGGTATAAGCATGGCGTTTGTTGAATCATGACTTACTTGTCGATGGCTTGATGTTTGCAGGAAAAACTTATAGAGTTCGTGTGCACAATGTTGGATTATCAACCAGTTTGAACTTTAGAATTCAGAACCACAATTTAGTGGTAGCAGAAACAGAGGGATATTATACTTTACAGGAAAATTTAACCAACATTGATATACATGTTGGGCAGTCCTATTCATTTTTGGTCACCATGGATCAGAATGCAAGTTCAGATTACTATATTGTAGCAAGTGCTAGGTTTGTAAATGAGTCATTATGGCAAAAGGTGACAGGCGTTGCTGTCTTGCATTATTCCAATTCCAAGGGAAAAGCTTCTGGACCACTCCCTGACCCTCCGAATGACTTCTATGACAAGACAATGTCAATGAATCAAGCAAGATCTATCAGGTAATTGTTATTGTGCTTTCATTGCTATTAAGTTTGATTTTGTATGGTAAAAGTTACCACTGATTATTCCTTCTACCTTATAACCTGTTAGTTATTTTGTTGTGCTGTATGATCTCAACCTTTACTAAATTGCGAAGCACTGCTTCCATTCATTCATAGAATTGTAACTGGCATGATGAGGGACCTATCAAATCTTAGTTCTTACTTTTTGGGTGAAATTCTGGTGAGAAGAGAGAAAAATTAAGAATGAATGGATAGGAGAATTTTGACATTGCCACGTTGATGGCATAAGCAACATTTGAACAATAATGCTTTCTAGCCCAAATGGCTACATTATCATTATGTAGCTATTGTGGCTATCAACTTTTGTATCATGATGTTAGAGCAGGAGGGCTATCAACTTTTGTGTCAGCTAAGTCAACTATGAAAGGTCCTCATAGCCATGGTGAACAGCAGTTATCATGACTGGGATCTTTTGCCTGCAATGTTATGATATAGAATTTGAATCTTGATCAGTGATGGTAGTGAGAAGGTAGAATTGAGAAAATTATAAGGATGATCATTAATTTTCTGTTGTAAGTGCAATTCCAACCCTGTATATATATGACAACTTTGTATTTGTTTTACATGAATTGTTGCTGTTTTGTAAATCTAAATCACAAAACATTGTCTATTATCAAATAATATAGAATTGGAAAAATGCAGTAGTAATATCATTCGAGTCTTTTGTTGTGCAGTCTGATTGGAGAAAAAAAAGATCATAATGTCATCTGAACTGAAGTCTTTTTATTGAAACTGGCCAGGCTAAATGGTACGGCCAGCGGAGCTCGCCCAAACCCACAAGGGTCTTTTCGCTATGGCTCAATCAATGTAACTGATTCATACATAATAGGGAATGGGCCACCTGTGACTATCAATGAGAAACTTCGAGCCACAGTTAATGGGATTTCTTTTGTAAATCTTACTACACCAATCAGGCTTGCTGATCAGTATAATCAAAAAGGAGTTTACAAGCTGGATTTCCCAAATACACCCCTTCCTGAGTCACCCAAGATGGACAGATCTGTGATCAATGCTACATATAAGGGTTTCATAGAAATTGTATTTCAGAATAATGACACTGTAATGCAGAGCTATCACCTGGATGGGTATTCATTTTTTGTGGTCGGGTAGGATTTTCAATACTTCTCAATGTTGTTTCCTTAAGTGTTGACTGATCATGAGCTTGCTTATTATATGTTTTTCCTGTCTGACAGGATGGATTATGGTAACTGGACTGAGGATAGTAGGGGGACATACAATAAGTGGGATGCCATCTCTCGCTCTACCGTCCAGGTTGGTTTGAAGTTATTTGATGTTAAAACATAATTAACAAGAAGGTTTTCCTGGTTGCAACATGCAATCTGGAAAGTTTACATCACAAATACTGACGCTTGTTAATTGCATGCATCTCTAGTTCAGCCAATTGTAATTATTCATAAAGCTTCGCAATGAAGATATCGGAAATTAGCCCCAGTGTTCTAGATTAGAAGAATGTAGGATGGTTTGGCTTGAAGGTTTAACTTCCGTTAATTTTTCTTTCTATTGTTTAGGTTTACCCTGGTGCATGGACTGCTGTTTATGTCTCCCTCGACAACCCTGGGGCATGGAATCTTAGGGCAGAAAACCTCGACAGATGGTATCTAGGGCAGGAAACTTATTTGAGAATTGTGAATCCAGAAGAGGACAACACTACCGAGATGGCTGCTCCTGAGAATGTTCGTTATTGTGGCGTCCTAGCAAATTTGCAGCAGTCAGTCTCTCTCTCTCTCTCTCTCTGTGTCTCTGTCTCTGAGCATGTTCGTTATTGTGGCGTACCATTTGGCTGTGCATGTCTGTGTGAGCATCTGTGTTTGTGACATTAAACATATGCCTGATTTTATTTCCATTATCATCTGCAGTGATGATAAACCCTATGAAGAAGATAAAGCTGCGGCTTCAATTGTCGGTGGAAGACCAGAGATTTTCTTTACTCTGCTGGGGTTATTGTCTTTTCTCATGTTGATTACTCGCTAATGTTTCCTTATTCGAAGAGAATTTGCAGCCTGTGGCCGTCAGCTTTTATATGTCATGTTGTTTGGGTACAAAACCGTTTGGTGCATTCACTTGGTACACAGTTCTAAACTGCGAGTGTTTTAGTTTTAGGTGTAGGAATACTGTCAGCACAAGTTGTTCATGTCAGATTTGATATGTTACGTACTTGTCTTCTAACTCAAATTGAGGGTTGTTTTGCCCTGCTTCTTGTAGACCTAGGTTACATTGAACCTTCATTCTTTGTCCTCATTTCACACAGAGTGATATTTTAATGATTCGGATTTAATTTCACATCTTTTGCTTAATTAGAATGGTTCTATTTTTCTCACATCTGTTGCTTAGAAGGATGCATAGGATGCTCATTTAATTGCTGACCTTGAAATGATCGAGATGAATGCTTTACATATTCATTGCTCTTCGCTTGTTAGAATTTGCTTTAGTGTTGATTCTGCTACAGGTAACTAAGCCATCTTAACGAATTTCTTTCCATTGCTTTCCATTGTGTCTCAATTTGTGACATGTCCCGCTTGAAAATCGGTACCATATTAGGTATTGAAGTACCTGAATTCTATGTCATGTTTCTAAGTTATAAACAGATGATTTTTGTCGCTGCCATTTTATTGTCACAATTGCATACCTAGCAAGGAGTTGGAGATCAGGATGGCCTGAGTAGACGAAAACCAGGGCAGAGTTTACGCTTTGTAAGGGGGTTGAAGCAACCGCGGGGTTGAAGCAACTGCAGCAGGCGATGAGATGGGCTTGTCCACTGCGAGACTAATCCATAACATTTTTACTCAGTCAGTCATGTTTTAAATTTATTCTCCAGAATTCTTGGTATTCAGCGTTTAACCGGATAGGTTTACGAGGTCTGTAAATTTTGAGGCTACAGATGTGCCTATATTTCCTCCTCTGATTTCTTTGGGCTGCCTCCTCCCCCAATTACATATATTATATATTTTTTGCAATCATAATGGATTTGAGGATTTTCCCGATTGCTTTTTTTTTTTTTTTTTTATCATGTCTTGGATATCGTATGGTATCTAGAGCTTTTATCCCGATTAATCCGGATCGACCGTTACAGTGATTCCTTTTCGAAAGACGGGTCTCCCAACAGGGAATTTTCCTAATTGCTTCTCAACAAAAAGAAAACTTCTCTGTCATGCCCAAACTTTTTCCTCCTTCAATCTGGTAGCGAAACAGAAAAGAAAAACACAGACTCAATACGCAGACATTTGCTTGTCTCCTTTTTGGTTGCCCTCTTGATACTGCTTTCCATGCACACCTCTCTCTCTCTCTCTCACACACACACACACACACACACACACACACACAGTGACATGTATATAAGAGGGCTTTGACTGAAATATTGGATTTGACAAGGAAAATAAACACAGCAAACATTTAAGAATGTTGGGAAACCTAGGGTTGGATTTGCCGGTGAGAAGAGAACATAATAGCGAGGCACATGGGCTTTGATTGAGGCAGTGAATGTGAATGATGTTTTCTTACCATACAATCAACATTTTTATAAGGATCCCCCTTAATTATCCACTCACTCCCATCTCTTCTTGTCATGCGTACGCGTGCCCTCTGACCTTTTCAGATGAATCTCTCTCTCTCTCTCTCTCTCTCTCTTCATAGTCAAATAAAGAAAGATAACATGTGACAATTGGAATGGAATTTGCATCCTCAGATAAAGAAGTTTCTATTTCCTTTTCAAGCTTTTCTCCTATAGTAAACCGCATCTCTTTCATTCTTTATCTCTCGGGAATTACGGTCTATGAGAATATGACTTGACTACACAAAATAAGTATGTCCAGTTGAAACTTTCATTGCTTAAAAGGGACTTTTAAGCTTGACTTCTCCACAAGTAAAATGATACTCTCTCCTCCATTATTTTAATCTGTACTACTATGATTAAACTACGTACTATCCGTCTCTCTTCTTCGGCTTCGAAAGAACTAAAACCAGGTTGTTTCCCTCTGAGATGAAGCCTTACACACTTGTATTTTCTGGTCTGAAAATGAAGCTTGGCTTAGTTTCCCGCACATTTTCTCTACTTGGCGATGGGCACGTTCGCTGAGGTAGACAAGAAACCCCATGTAAGTTTCAGTTTCAAAACAAAACAATATATTACATGCACAATGTTTGCATCTTACAAGGATTATTTCCTGTTGCTGCCTCGAAAGCTTTAGCAATAGTCCTTTTAGGCTTCTATGGTTAGCACAAGAAAACATTGGACTGTTGCCCATATATATATATATATATGCATCACAACAGTCCTAAAGCTACCTAGTCCTCAACAGTGGTCTAATAGGTATCTACAGTATCATGATCTCCACATGTTTTCAGCAACTAATTAAGCTGGAGTATACAGTTATAATAGTTACGTGTTCTGTGTTTTGCCGCTGCCTTTATATAGTCTGGTACCTAAGTGCTGAAACTCCCCTATCCCACTCTAGTGAAGAAAAGCTTATGCACTTTCAATTTCTTTGATTGTCTCATAGAATCTTTTAGTATCCTTCAGAATTCACACTGCTGAAACTTTTGTCATAATAATCAAGTCATGATCTCAGGTTTAATGAAGAGTAATTAAGCTTCAAACAAACATTTTTTGGCTTCTCCTGTAGCTATTTTTTTTGGTTATCTGATCTCTACTACTCTCTGGTTTTAGTGTCTTCTGCTGTTTGCTTATGGCAAGTTGGTTGTCTTGCTTCTTTTTCTCTATCTTCTGTTTTTCTGCAAATTAGTCCTGTACGCATTTTACCATTGATGGGGAATTTCCCATGTCACTTCTATTCCATGATATTATTTTCAAGATGATTTAAGACAGTTGACCATTTTAGATTCCGAACGCATAATTATTCATTGTGTGCGTGTGTGTATGTATGAATTACATACATGCATATTTAATCTATGATTTTAACATTATACGGGATTTGTAACATACTTGATCTTTTCTTTAGACTGTTTAAAAATAAACAAATTTATATGTGAAAATGCATAATGGATAAAGTGGCTTTCCCGTGACCTTGTTCTAAGGCTTTTACATTCTTTCTCAAACCTGCAAATTTTGTACGAAGGAACCAAAGAGGATCAAAATGGAAAACGAAGCAGAGAACCACCATAGAAAAGGAGGTCCTGAAATAATATTCTAGAAAAAATAAAAAAATGGCTAATATTAACTGATTCAAATTGAAGGTTACAGATGCATCGGAGGTCAGCCACCAGGCCAACCCCATTTTAAAAAAAAAAAAAAGGCCCACATGAAACCTGCTAAAATGTTCATGGACTTACACATTAAAGACCAACCCTAGATGCAAATTGTGCTGTCACAGTCACAGCAAAATCAACTATATGCAATAATCCACCCAATTTACTCATTCACCTCACCGGAAGTAACGTGCATATTCCAGGGGTGACATAGTTCTCAGTGACATATATATACATATATTATATGTAGATATGTATTAATCAATCAGTTGTAACTGGAGGAACATATATAGTCATTTGGTTTTCAGTTCTTGTTATGTACAAGAATGATCAATATTACTGCAATATCTCTATGATCAGTAGTAAAAAATATGTAGCGGGCAAATTATCCTTTTTTCACTTCCACAATTCAATTTGAGAGCTGGAGGCTTAAGTAGTAGAGGCATTTTCAGGCACCATTTCTTGCTTGCTTAGTTGCCTAACCAGCAGGTTCGCATGCTCGGAGAAGTTGAAGGCAGTAGCATTATTTTCTCCTGCATTGGCTTCCTTGGAAACATCTTCTTGGCTAAGTTGAGAAGCCACAAACTTGTCAAAAACGCGCCAATCAGTTGTCACTTGATCCTGATCAGCATTAGAGTACGTGAGCTGATGAACATTCTCGAGTGATCCGGCGTTTATGTCAAGAGTATATGAGGAAGGCATGGAACTGCAACTTGGGTTTGCTGTTGATTGTAAATATTTGGGGCTCTCCAAAAGAGGGAGTTGAAGGAAGTGATCATGAGGTGTATTTTGGTAAGGGAAATTGTTACTGTCTAGCTCTCTCTTGCAAGGGAAATTAGACTGGCGGTATTGGTTGTAATGATAAGCCATGATAGAGCGGGAGTCCTGCTTTGTTGGCGAGTCTAAGTCTGGCATGAATGAGACTCGATCATCGTACCAGCATGTTGAGTCGTGTTGACTGACTTTGCGCACCATTGTTGTTAGCTTTTTCTTGAACACCCTACACACGACCCAGCCTTCTTCCTGCTTTTATATGTTTTACAATATTGAAATATCATCGGTCAATGAGAGAGAGAGAGTTGATATCTCATTGTAATATTAACCCAGCGGGCTTTATGTCTGCAGAAAAAAGCCTATATAGCAAAGAACTTGCCTGAGGAGTTGCATTTTCATCAGTTTCAAGCCGATATTCATGCATAATCCAATCGGATTTTTGACCATTTGGAGCTCGGCCTTTGTAAAAGACCAAGGTTTTCCGCATGCCAATCAAGTCATGCTTGGAGTAAATGGCCTTGTCTCTACCAGTTGCTTTCCAAAATCCTGCTGCTGTAGCCCTATTCGTGCGTGTTCCTGTGGGATACTTCTTATCTTTATGGCTGAAGAAATACCACTCATTTTGCTCTTCTTTTCCTATTCTGCATATTTCTGACACACACACACACACAAAAAAAATAAAAATAAAAATAAAATAAAATATACAAATGACTAAATTTTATGGCATAGTATAGGCACCTTGAAGATCCCACGGTTCAATTCTGTAAAGGTCAACATCTTTGATGACATCGAGGTCAATCCTTCTGGCAGTAACCTTTTTCCTAAGATAATAATCAACTAGTTCTTCGTCTGTGGGGTGGAAGCGAAATCCAGGAGGTACATGTGAAAAAGCATTCATCTTCTTGTTTCTACTTTTTGTTAGAGATCAAATCGAGTCCTGCAATATAATGCCAAGCACATAAATACAAGTTCAGAGCTCCCACCTTGAATATGTTCTGATCATTCAATGAATTGCATATTTTCTCAATGACTTTTGGGCAGACATGGACACGAAGAGAGAAGTTAAAACTTTCATCAATTATGTCTGTCTTCGCTTAGGCCAAAATATTTGTGCACTTTGGCCATCTTTCGTTCAGCTCTATGGGGAAAAAAAAATCTGAAAATTCTGTACTAGTGATTATAGTAAATCCGCAATAGGAAATAACATTAGCAATTTTTCTCGTGATGAACTCTGGTTGTATTATTTTTGAAAATTAATTTAAAACAAAAGGGATTAGGAGAAAAAGAAAACCTAAATGAGAAAATAATCATGCCTTTCTCACTCTCATATTTCTTTCCTTCAAATTCAAGGAAATGCATAGAAGAAAACAAGTGAAAATCCTTGAAATATTTGCTTATATCACTTTTGTCGTGTCAAAAATAAGAAACATTTAATCTCAATTATTTTTAGAAATGGACGAAAAGTTTTGGCAAACAAATAATCAACAAAATTAAAGAATTTAGCATCTGATGTCTAATTAAATTGTCCCACCCCCTCAATTCCAATCAAACCACCCCAACCCCTAAATTCCAAAAAAGAAATCAATCTAAATAAGAAAGAAAAATGTCAAGTTAAAAATGTCAAGTTATCTACCTAAATATATGTAGCTTACACTGAGTTCCAAATTGAGAATATATTGTGTTATGGAAAATCTTGGGGTGAACATTTTGTCAAGATGGTATTCCATCCTAGACCCATTTTGTATCGTTCAACCCTGCTGCTAAAAGGGATGAACCGAGGGGGCTGAGGGAAAAACGCTGTAATCGACGTTGTTTGCTGCATTAAAAATTATATTTCTAGTCTCTTAAAATCTAAAATACAAATATTTCTTGCTAAGCCATACCTACTTTAGCATAAAACTGCCATTTTTTGAGGTTTATAATAAATAAATAAATAAATAAAAAGAATGGATGCTTTAAACCAAATGACGAGAGACCAAAACATAAATATTAACATTTATAACATGGAGTTCTCGTCCCCAAAGGGACAGCTTAGTGGCAAAGCCTCTCTCTCCCGATCCCTTTTTATTGTAAAAAGAAAAAATATAATTATATTTTTATTATAATAATAACATGGAGCTCGAAAAAAAAAGATATTTATAATACGGGTATACATCAAATGATCCACAAAGTGAGGTTGCTTATAGACCGCTACCAAAAAAAAAAAAAAGAAATTGATACTTAGGAATTATGCATAGTAGCTATAATGAAGAAGATGTATTTGCATTGACCATGCATTGATTCATATATCCAATGATGCTGTTATGCATGTCAAAGAACATCAAGATGAAGACAAGTGAACACCATAATTATTCAAACATCATATGCAGAATACCACCTCAAGAAAACAAAATAGCCAAAAAAAAAAGCAAATAAAATTTCTTTAGGGGAATTAAGTTATATCAAATATTTGCTCAATCAAGGTTAATATACTATATAGCTAGACATTAAATCGTTAACGTATTACTTATGTAGGAAAAAGTCATTCACCAATCAACTCTTTCATTTTTCTCAATGGAGGATGTAAGAAACATATATGCAGAAAAACATACCAATAAGGTGATGATGAAAAGTTTCAAGGAATCATGAAAGCTTATATTAGTTGAATGGAGTAGAAAATAAAAAGGCTCTTCTAGTTCTAACCGAGGTTTCTATGGGAATATACCCTCTAAAAGCTTTTTCCCTCAAGATCTCAGATTGTGCAACAGTTTATGCAATTTCACGGAGGAAGAAAAGAATTGGACTAGCCATGGGCATATCCCTTTGTTGGGGATGAATATGTGTCAGACGTGTAGGTTTTGGCGCATTTTGACAGAAAACGACATGCGAAATCAAAATTTTGAGGAAAGGAAAAGCTCGTGTAAAAGAAAAAAATGGAAAATGGAGAGAAAGAAGTAATCGAAGAAGAACAATGTAATAAAAATGAAAGATAAATGAATTCTTGCTCTAACTCTAAACCACCATGTGTGGATTGGTCTTTGAATACATTTTGTACAATATACTTAGTACGGCAAACTCCTCTCAAATTTTTGGATCCCTAATAAATAAACCTCGAGGTCTCCAAATATTATGAACATCCAAACATGCAGATCCATAAGATCAAAATTCAATATAAGGGAGAGCGAGAGGGAGTGAGAGAGAGAGCTCACAAATCAGAGATTGAGTTGCGGGATCCAAAAAGATCTGGGGCTGCGTCAACAATCAGAATTTCAAAGTCGAGACTCGGGGGATAATCAAAGTTGACCCCCAACGAAAGTCTCCAACTTAAGAAGACAAACACTGCACAGGGAGACAAAAGGAGAATAATAACGAAAACTAAAAGACGATTACCACCTCGGAAACTGAACCAGATTTGTATATCTAGTAGGAAAGCTGTCGTTGAGAATATCAGAATTCAGATCCCGAGATACAAAGAAAAAGGCCGAAGAAAATCAAAAAATTTGGAGAGGCGAAAGAGGGTTATAAAATGCCCCAAAAATAATAAAAAAAGATTAATTTGCAACTTGGGGCTGTTGGGTCTCAACATCAATCTATCTCAGTTACTCTCATTGTCGAAGTGTGCAAGATTGCTGCAAAAGCTTTGGGGCGCGAAAAAAGGAGGCTCTGAGAGAGAGAGAGTAGAATGCAAAACGCAACGGCAACTGCAACTGCAAGTTCCTCTCCTCTCTAGCCCTTCCCCTCTACCACCCAACCGCTACTGAATGTGACACCTTTTCTCACTCCCCAAGCCGTCCCAAGAGAATGTCATTTGATGATCTCCTGTTAGTCAGTTCCTTTTATTTACTAGTAATATGTTCTTTAAGCGTGTGTGTGTGTGTGTGTGTGTGTGTGAGAGAGAGAGAGAGAGAGAGAGAGAGAGAGAGAGAGAGAGAGGAATGTCCATTCTTAAAGTTTCCAGAAGACACACAACTCAAAACGCGGTATTAAACAAGAGGGCATTTTTTTTTTTGTGGGTGACGTAATTGGACAGACTCCTGCCAAAAATTTTCTTCCCATTTTACTTTAGTTTTGTGTCCTTCCCTCCGTTTCTTCTCTCCCATTGGGGGCATGGCATTGCGGTCCCATTTCCATTCCTAGTCCCCTAACATCTGTCCCCCCCCCCCCCCCACCCCCAAAAAAAAAAAAATTCAAACAGGATTCTCGATGACCTTTCCCTTAATTTCATAAAGTGAAATCACCAATTTTTTTGATACAAGTACAAGTCTTATAATATAACATCATTCAAAATTGTTTTTTCAATAATATTACTTTTTTTTATTTTTTTTCCATTGATAAATCACTTATTGAGTAACAAATAATGCATACCAAGTAAGTGCACTTAACAATCAACTCAAAAATTTTCTCAATTTAATCTTTAAAAATAAACAAATAATTTTGTAAAGAGAGATATTTGTTAACCTTAAAGTTTAAAAATCATACAATAGTAACATTATAAATTTGATCTTCCCAGAATCACCAAAGTACATAAATTCTGATCCTTGGAATTCAATTATAAGGAAATTAAAACCTCGCTGATCCCAACATCTAAGTGTAAAAAAAAAAAAAAGACATATATTGAAATATCAATATTTAAAAATATTATTATTATTATTATTTTCTAAATCCACAACTAGCTAATTAATTACACTAGCATTTGACGACTGTCATAATGACTTTTTGTTTAATTACTCCTCCAGCCAATGAGTCTAACGGAGCTCTAGCCAAAAGGAAGGCACACCATACGGTTCAAGGGGTAGTTTAGGAAATTTAATTTGATAACGTCACTGGCGGTATCCTCACGGTTGCAGAGGTGGCTTTCACTGGTTGGTCGATACCTTTTTGTAAATATATATTGTCCTCTTTGTGAGACGAAAACTTCCAAGACGAGTTCTCATCCCTTCGGGTTTGTGTGGGTCCCACGAACCATCGGGAAAAGGCCATACCTCCAAATGGGGACGAAATTGGAGAAAGTGGGAGCTGTCCGAGCCGGCTAAGAAGCAGATTTGAGCCGGAATGCTTTGCGCCGAGTGAGGGCGTAGAGACTAGAGAGATCGTGGGTGGGAGGTGGGTCCCACGGTGGGGGTATGATTTTGGTTTCGTGGAGTGGAGTGGAGTCAGTACGTGGCGGCTCGCGGTCCGGCGTGGACTAGCCGTGATCATTAGGCTCCCAAGTTGGGCTGGGTTGTGGTTGGTGGGGCCCGATCTGATGATCCCTAGTACGGGCTAGGCCAGATTAATCTCCGCAGACTCCAAACCAAGGTTTTGAGCTCGAGTCTCGATTAGTAAATATTATTTTTGTTTGTGCCCTTTTAACTAATTAATTGATATTAGGGTGATTAAAGGTAATCTTTTTGTCTAAGTTGTGGAATTACAGAGAGAGTTTAAGTGTTTTTCTTTTTTAATTTTTAGAATAAGGTGAGAAACCAAATAAAAAATGATTTACGAATTAAATAATATACCAAAAATTCTTCCCAAAAAGTAAAATTACAACCATTTTGATTGTATTATAACATAGTAAAATCTTATATCTTGTTTTTTCATATGCTTTTTCTGTTTTTAGAAAAATTTGGAATTTCTAACCACACTGATAACTAATATAGGAAATGTTTTTTTTTTGATTGCACATTAATAAATATATTTCTTTCTTTTTCTTATATCATTTAAAAGTTATTTAATTATATAATGAGCGGCGATCTCTTTTTATCTACAAGTCTCTCATTCTTGTTGTAGGAAAAATTTTAGTTTCAACTTTCAAGATTTTAGTTATTTTTATTTATTTATTTATTTTATCTCAATTGAGTCCTCCAAGGACTATTTTAGGGACTAACGTATTAGTGTTTGTGTGTGATATGGAGAAGATTCATTTTCTTTCTTTTGAATTTACATATAGGATCACAATTTTTAATCTTGTAGTATTGATAGTAGATATATTCCATTTGAAAAAATGGAAACTAAATAGATTTAAATGCAAAATTTTATTAATATAAAAATAATTTACTTTTTAAAAATCATCTTAACATACAAAATATTATATTTTTATTAAAAAATTTCAATTTAATTTGTGACGATAATTCAGTTATTACCGATGATTTTCTAATTGGAGCTTTATAATACATTATTTAAATTAATCTTTGTTGTCATCTCAAGGGAATTCATGCATAATTTTCTCTTGATTTAAGGGAATATCTTTAAAATATTATTATTTTTAATAATTAATTATGTATTTTAATATTTTCAGACATCAAAAAAGTCTACGAGGTAATTCATTTTTTTTAATTATATTATAATTTAAATTTAAAATTATTGAATTAAAATCATCATTAAATTATTCTTTTAAAAGGAAACTCATCTATGGAGCGCCATGGGCGGGTGGAATTTAATTGAAGCAAAAGTTTCACACGCGATCAAAGAGTCATCCCACATCTTCAAAGTGACGTGTCCTAAGCAACACGTGCCAAATTAGAGCAACCTCAAAAGGAAAAACCTCGTTCGTTTGTTAGCGAATGAGCATAAAGCCTACCCCACTCCGAAACCGCGGCAATCAAACCGGGAAAATGTGCGGCATAGATCCAATCAAGTGCCACGTGGGGCCCAAAGGGCAATCATTTTAGACTTAAAGAATGATCGTTTCCTTCCGAACCGAATGATTGGGTCCCGAAAACTCCGTTAAGTAATGACGTGGCACCGAACCAATGAGGATGCTGCTTGTTTAATACATCTCGGGGACCAACTTTCCTTTTTTCCACTACTCTCCCCATCATTGGCTACTATTTTTATTGTCCACTCCTCTAGGGTTTTAGTTTTTTTCT
Source organism: Dillenia turbinata (assembly GCA_037126225.1). Taxonomy (NCBI): domain Eukaryota; kingdom Viridiplantae; phylum Streptophyta; class Magnoliopsida; order Dilleniales; family Dilleniaceae; genus Dillenia; species Dillenia turbinata. Next base: position 17,807,462 of record JBAMMX010000015.1, on the reverse strand, counting down.
CAAGAAGTATTTCAAGAACAAAATTATGGGATCAAGAAGATTTCTCTGGTAGGGAGAATTCCATTTTCCTTTTTTTGTTTTCTTAAATAAGAATCTCTTTTAAAAGGTTAAATAGAAAGAAAATGATAAATTCTCAAAAAGATATAAAAATTTTCATGATATAATGAACTCTGACGAATAATTTATATATATTTCTTTGTTACGTAAGAAAATTTAAAATTAAGATTTTTTTTTTTAAAAAAAGAAAGAAACGTATCAATTAAGTTAGAATTAAATAATCTTAGTTCGTTTGGCTGAAAGGGGATAATTAAGAATAAGAAACCCCCCCTCTCCTGCACCTCCCCCAAGCTTTCACGAAATGATGCGAATGTACCAGAAAGGCTTCCAAAATGTAGAACAAAAGAAGATAAAGAATTGTATGGAGAAAAGAAAATTTCTGTAAAGATAGTTTTAAAGATACGTGGAGAAGCTTCTAAAAATATGTGTATAAAAGTATGTACACTTTGAGTAGACTGCACTCAAAGTAGAAAGAGCATTCAGTACACACATGTAGTCCAAAAGTGTGTATAATATATTAGCATATATTCAAATACTCACAATAGAGAGAAGACTGTAGACAAGAAAGATGGGGAAGAGTATCACTAACCTTTCAATGGAGCAAAAGAAACCATAAACAAGTGAATGCACGCGAGCGCCTGCATGTATAACCTAAGAAAATATACGAAGAAAGTATTAAATATTATTTTCTAGTCAATTTTTTCTTTTCCCTTTGTTTTCTAGTCACTTGGAGTCTTCTTTGTCCCTTTTCTCTGTCTACTCCTCGTGCATCGCGAGCTCTGATTATTGTTACACTCCCTGTCAGTTTGGAAGCTACAGTTCTTCACATGTTTTCTTTTTCCAAGTATTTTAAGTCAGAGTGTGCTTTTAATCAAATTTGTGATATATATATATATTGCATTGCTCTAACTTTATCTTCTCAGTTCCTCATGTTAATTATCTTTGTGTTTTGAATTCATACATAAACTTGGAGATAAAGAATGAGGTCTTGGGGCAGGTCTAGGAAGGCCATGCTCAAGCATTACCCTGTGCTACATATCTAACCATACATGTGAGTCATATATATATGTTTGTTTTTCTGGCTACTTTCAATTTTTGGGCTGCCGCTCTCACTTGTACTCTCCTCACTTAGCGAACTTGCTTTTTTCTGTGCTTGTAAATGTGAATTACTTATATGAATCCTATAAATCCTGTATTTTTTTTTTGTTTATTTGTATGATTTTTTTTTTTGGTTGGTTGCACTAACTTTGTTTAACACCTGAGTTCCTTTATTGCCAATATATTGAGCAAGTTCAGAATTTTGATTGTCATTCTTAATTTATTCCTTACATCCTCTATGGACTCTGCCATAAGACTATATGCTTTGAATTTGCCCTTGAAGATGTATAGTTAAATAGGCGATCTATGCATGATACAACATGTTTATAAAGTCTGAAGTTGAACATATAATTATGTTGGCATATGCCAATGTTGCTAGTTTTTGTCTCATCACTTAAACATGCATTGAACTTTTTTTTTCTTTTTTTTAATAACCAAATCCATGATACTTGGTTTAAGTGCTCTCTCATAGGATACATAAAAAGATGATATTTCACATTCTTTCAACCTCCAAATGATTTTGATGTCAACCCATCAAACTTTTTCTAGACCTCCATAAGATCCTTCAAATCAACTTTTAGCAAGTAAAATTTTGACCGGTTCAACCACAACAAAGGAGAGCTTCTCTGTCAAGTCAGCCGTACGATCATCCTAGCTTTTAGATGTGCACGGGGATTGGTTTGGCAAAAAAATAGCATTAAATTATTATTTCTGGGTGTATATTTTTAGTTGTCAATTGATGAAAAATATGCGAAGTGTCACCTAATGGTCCATAATGATCCTCGATAGAGGAATGATTATAATTACATTATGGTTTATGCGTCTGTTTCGAAATAATAAGGCAAGATTATAGCTATAATAATATGAATGCGAAATGAGAACAAATAAAGGTTTCAAAAGGGAAAATAGAATGATTGGAATGAGTTATGATCCCAAAGTTCCCCTTCTATTCAATTTTGAGCGATGATTTCCGTAAAAGTTTAGGTTTTATCGGTGGACAGTTAGTTTAATAGAGTAAGGTATTAAATTTTTTAACTAAATCTTGATTTCTAAATTTAAAAATAAAAAAAGATTATGTTAGAAGAGTCATCTTCTAAATAAAATATTTATAAATATTTGAATTAAATTAGTTGAAATATGATTTCGAGTTTTTGTATTGATGCCACAAAAAAAAAATGTTCAGATTGTGGGTCAATCAAAAAACAGAGTCCAAGCTTAAACTTGTAAAGCCCACTTCTTTGTTTTTCCCATTGGGCCCTCTTTATATCAAATTGCCATTTGGATCTGGTTATACTGAACAAGCACAAATTGCCTCTCGGCCTAATAATAAATTAAATGATGTAATTGGCTATCCAAAAATTTTATAACTAAAATAATAAAATTTTAAACTGTGATGAAGTTTAAAATTTTGATCATATTAGTTACAATGACTAAATGTCTGCTTTAGCTTAGTCTAATAACATTATTTTGAAAAAAAGCATTTTTATTGATCTTCGAACAATTAGTTTTTATGAAACGGAGTGATATGCTACTTCATTCAGCTTATTTCAGGGGAAGGGAGAGCTGAAGTCTCCCATCTTAGTAGGGGCAAGAGAGCAATTTAACATTGATGGCCTGTAGGGCACTAAAACTCCTAGTTACCTAGATCTAATAGTTAAGACCCAATTACTAATTGAGTATTTGCTTTTCTTTTTAGTTGCCACCACCACCAACATTCGGCGTCATGCTCCAACCAATCCGATCTGAATATCTATGAAAGCGATATTTAGAAGTGACTCTCCTAGTATAATCTTTTTTATTTCCAAATTTTGAATTCATGACTTAATTAAGAGATCTAATATTCTATATCAATAGACCGACTGTTCATTAATACTGAGTATTTGCTTTTTCAAAAAAAAAATGATTCACACCCTTTTCAAATTCAATAATTATGTATAATCTTCTTTTTCTTCCAGCGACATAAAAGTTAATTAAAAGCTAAAGTCGTCTTCTAAATGAAACCTTTATAAATGTTCAAACTAAATTAGTTAGAGTATGATTTCGGATATCGATGATAAAAAAAAAAAAAGATAAATGCCAATGGACCAGAAATATTTGGTTTACATTCAGGCCGAAAACATCGACTCTCAGCCCAAAAATAAAATTTCAATTTTGGAAATAAAACCCCCAACAAAGCAAGTATGCCGCGTACTAGGAAACTTGTGTTGAATCTCTTCATCTCCCTTAAGGGTGTCAATGATTCTCTTCGGTTTGATTCAGTGACTAAAGCAAATCAAATCAAATATCAAAATTTTTTAAAAAAATTTAAATCGAAATCGAATCGAATTTAATTTGATTTACACCAAACCAAATCGAAAAAATTCGATTTGGTTCGATTTAAACCGATTTTTGTTTTTCCATTTGCTATTAATGTGTGGCAAGTATATGGTTTTCTTTTCTTTTGTCTAAATATAATATTTTTAGAACTATTTAGGATTTAACTCTAAGAATAATTTTAAATTGGTTTGAATTTTAAAGCAATAACTTTTTATTTAAACCATATCAATATTAATTTTAGAGAATAATATTCTTAGAAGTAATATTTTGAGTTTCAAAAAATACAACAAGAAAAAAAAATAGTTAAATTAGAATTTTTAATATAAAAAGTAATTAAAATAATGTTAATTTATTTATAATATTATAAATAAATAAATAAGTATAAATTAGTCATAAAAGAAACAATCCAAGCCAATAAAAAAGGTGATCAAAATGGCCCATTTGACTTTTCGGTCCAAACCACTACCACTCTTGTCCTATTGGAGGGGCAATGAAGGTGCAATGCTCTAGTGCATTTTTTATTGCGGGAAAAAAAAAAAGTCAAAACATGTAGTGCTGTGAGATACTGAAATATACTTCAAGATTCCAACAAGAATGAGAAGACAACGATATTTTTAGATGAGGTAACTGATGGATCGGGGGAGAGATCGAGCATGTTTTGGGGTTTTTTTTCAGTACGGTGGGGGAGGCTAGGGTTTGATTGTTGCTTTCTTTATCTCTCTTCTATGATTCAAGTTTGTTTGCTTATACAAGGATTGCATGATTCAAATTTCGGAAGATTTGGATGAGGAACGAGAGGAGAGAAAGAGGGGATAGAAACTAGAAAAAAAAAATGGGATAAACATGAGGGAGAGAAAGAGGGGTACATAAATTTTGAGATTTTGATTCTATTTAAATTGAATCAAACTATTTTTTAAAAATTAAATCAAAATCAAATAAAATAATTTTGATTTGTTTCAATTTTTGGGTTATGGGTTTAACCCCAATCACTTGCGTTCCTAGTCTCTCTCTCCGTCCCCACCCTTCCTCACGCATGGTGACTTGCAATTCATGAATTTTCCTCATTTGGGTAGCTCTAAACCCATGTTAATTTCCTGTTAATTACCAAATAACACCATGAGAAGTTCTCTCCCTTCTTTTTCATGAAACCCCGAAGACTCCTCACGACATGTCCTCTTCCAATCGACCCAATTGAGTCTTCACTTGAACCCATAAATTATGACCTAAAAAACCTTACTTTATCTCTAATGCAAAAATTAATTGTTCGCAATTTCATGCCCTCGGCACAGAAAGTGCTGCAGAGAATCATTTACCAAACCTCTTCAGCAGCTGAAGCAGTCTCAGTTATTGAATTTTCTTCGGTGCGCGGTTTGGAGATTGACTTGTGTAGCTATGGTGTGTTCTTTCAAAGCTTGTGAGGTTTGGTGTCACGCCCCGACCTTTGAGTGGAGCACGTGATAACCGTCGTGTTATCTTATCATACGAGTAGAATCTCTCCATATACTGGGATACCGTAAGGCATTCAATCTGTTCATCTTATTTCAAAAATAATTCAACAATATCCAAATAGCCCTCCTAGGTTATCAATTATAAAAGGCATGCAATGTCACACAAACAAAGGATCTACCGGATCCATCCCTGTACATGCACGCATGCAATTTAGTCAATCCAACCATTCAACATTGTCAAACATTTCAATGAATTTACAAACTCAAAATAGATCAAAGTCCATAATAAAATTTCAAAATATCCCAATAAAATATAAATATTTTTCCAAAAATGAATTTAAGTAAAACAATGAAGTCTTAAATCATATTAGTATAGATTTTACCAATACTTGCTCAACAGAAATCAGTATCAATAAAATCCAAACAGTATAAGATGTATAGAACTTCTAAGTCTAAGGATCTTCATGATCCAAACCAAAAGAATAGTATAATGGTTTCCTTTTCATGGATCATGTTACATCAATCCAAACAAAATAAACCCTACATCTCAATACCTACTAGATTCAGCGACAACAACTTTTTGACGGCTCAAAATAACGTATCCCTTCTAAACTTACTTTGAAAAATATGAAAGAGAGGGGTGAGTACGGAAATATTCAGCGAGTGGAGTGCAATGACATAATTGTGCGATAAATGAGGGGTGAGTGTGGAGAAGTCAAAACATATGTCACAAACAACTCATTGAATATAAAATACTTTTCTGACAAATCAAAATAATTTCAAACAAACATGCATCCACAGAGTTTAGATTTTTCAAAAATTACGGGGTCTTCCTAAGAAATCACTCCAGTCCCAGATTTGGTCGAACCCGGACGAAAGCCCGCCAAGAGATTTTTAATCCACATATTTCAAAATACTAAATCCACTTTTCTTGACGTTGACTCGTACCTCATCGGGATGCGTCCAAATATAGCACGATTTTGACAGAGGGAATCACGTCTATCTCCCCCGCTCATCCAACCTTAACAACGTCACTCCGTATGGTCGCTCCATGGAGGAAATGACTATAACCATTATTCCCATGCACTATTTCTTTCACAAACATGCAATCCACAAATCATGTGCCATAATTCCAACAAATGATCAACAAATGATACCATAGCATTTCATAAAGCAATATTCAACAATATATGACATACGTTCATTTATAAATACAGTGGATACATTGCAATTCAAATTTTCATTTCAGATATCCCACAATCATAAAACAATTCATATAAATCATGTAAAAATTATTCAAAATCATTTATAAATAATTTTAAATAATTTACTCATTTAAAATCACAATGTACCATCCACTCACTTCTTGGAAAGATAATCACTCTCAAATTCCAAATCAAACAAAATCTAGCATCTCCTTTGATTCCGAATACCTTAACCTATGACATTGGTCACAAATTACTTATTAAATCGTATACCTACAATAGAACAATTTGATTCTTCTCAATATATCACAAATTCCTAATTTTTCAATAATTTTCCAACACAACATGTTATAAAAAAATAATTGTATGTTGAACTACACTTCTTGGATCATAGAAATTTCAATTTTTACTTAAAGGTTAGATATAAAACTACAATTTTAATATTTATGTCCTAAATCCATTCAAATCATACCAAAGCATATAAGTCCATGAATATCATTGTCCAGAATTCATAACTCCTATCTGCACAGTCACAGAAAAATTGTCATAACTTTTACCACACATCGAATTTAAGTGATTTAGATCTCAAATTAAAGATAATATATGGATCTATAACTTTCATGTTCAGACTTAAACCTAAATCTACCTCAAAGATAACTCAAATCCGTAACAAATCTCATAACCAAAACAGGACACAGAACATAGTTTTCTGCAGACTTCATATCATTTCAAAAATTCATCAAAAATTCAATTCTCAACGAAATCTTTCGAGTTACATGTCATTTTAAAACCCTAGAAGTCTGGTTTCAGCAAAAATAAACCATATTCAGTTTTCAGTAATGTAAAAGGAGTTATGAATTAAAAGATCACAGCATATATAGACTGTTGAGTTTACAGGAAATTTTAGGGTTTTGAATTTCCAACTAAATCTTCAAAATTCCAATAATAGATCATAATCTAGCACTAATGAAACTAAACCCAAGATTAGGGAGTGAAAAATACCTTGATTATGATGTTGGATCGATCCGAAAACGTCCGATTTTAAAATCCCTAATTTTTTCTCCTGAGCAAACCCTAGATTTTCTGAAATTTCTCATAATGCAAGTTTTACTTGGAGTTTTTAGGGTTAGATGGAATGATTAATGAGAGGGAAATAAATTTTAAAGAGAGAAAATAAAGATTTGTTGAGAGAGTGAGTGAGAGTGTAGGGAGAGGGAGACATTAGAGAGAGAGAGAGAGAGAGACGAGAGAATGAGAGAGAAAAAAAAAAAACAGTCGGGTGAGGAGCAGTGGAAGAGTAAAGTGGTTTTGTGTTTTGTGTTTTCCTTTTTTTGTTTTTTCTTTGACTTTTCTTACTTACTTTTTTTTTTTCCTCTGTTTCTCGGTGTTACATTTGGCGAGCCTCTGTTATTTTCATGATATTGTGAGGAGAGGTATTGAACCTAATCATTCTGTTTTGAGTACTTGGTTATTGTTTCTGTAAATTAGATAAATTGGATGAAGCTAGAACACATTTTGATAGGATTTTTGAGTTGAATTCTTTGCCTTGTAAAGAGGCATGCCATTTGCTTAATCGTACATTGTGTGTCCAAGGTAGGGCTTTAGAGGGTTTTGATTGCTTGGTTAGGGTTAATGATGCAGGAATGGAAGTTGGTTTTGGGTGTTTTAGTAAATTGATCGATGGCTTGTGTTTTGGAGGGAATTTAGATGAAGCCGTCGAAGTATTCGACATAATGAGTAAGGATGATATGCGCCATGTTCTGGCTCGTATATGTCGTTGTTTTATGGTCTTGGTAAGAGAGGAAGAGCGATGGAGGCTCCGTTGTTGTGTAGTGATATGGAGCATGATGGTTTATTTGTAAGCAAAACTATGTTTATTGCTTTAATAAATGGGTATTGTAAAGATAAGAAGATGAGAATGGCAATGCGGGTTTTCTTGAGAATGTTGAAGACAGGTTGTGAACCAGATGGAGATACTTATTACACACTTATTCATGGGTTTGTTAAGTTGAGATTGGCTGATAAAGGGCGTATAAAATGGAATAAGATGGCCGAGAGAGGGCTGCAGCCAGATCTTGTTGCCAATCATATTATGAAGCATTGTGAGGAAGGGAAGGTGGAAAGGTTCTTGGCTCATTTTAAAGAATTGCATCGGAGAAACTTGGTGCTACCTGTGCACTTCTACACGGTTTTAATTTCTGCACCATATGAGGAGAGCAGGTTGTCAGAGGTTGGTGAATTGTGTGAGCAGATGGTGGAAAGTGGAGTTACTCCTGATAATGTTTTGCTGCAAATTCTTATACCAGTGTACCCAAAAAGGGGTGAGATTCGTCTTGCTCTTGTGTTTCTTCAGGCATTTGCAAAGAATGGGTATCATATTGATCCTTCTTTCGTATCAGTTGCGGCCTTCGGGGATATAAAGCTAGAAATCAGACTGCTTCTTGGCAAAATCATGAAAAGGAATTTGAATTTAGGTTATACTAGATTTGAAATTCTTATCACTGGATTGTGTGCTGGAGGAATTCCTGATAATGCATTGCTTTGCATGGTTGAAATGATGAGTCTTGGTTGTACCCCTACTTCCTCATATAACTCCTTGACATCATGCAAGTCCAGGGAGTTTTGTTCCAAACCTTGAAACTTATTTGATCATGGTACATGGATATTGCAATATTGGGGATTTTGGGTCAGCTTATGCTGCTTTGGACAATATGGTTGAGGTGGGGATCGGACCCAAAGGTGGCTAGCTATAATTCCATTGTGGTTTGTCTAAGTAGAGAAAAATGAATTTCTGAAGTAGAAGATATTTTTAAGAGGATGCTTGAGTCTGGCGTGGATCCCGATGAAGCTATGCATCTTACAATGATAAATGGATACTCCAAGAATGGGTAGGTTTTGCAGGCTTGTCAATTGTTTGAAAAAAATGATAGAATGTGATGTTCGGCCAAGTTATCATGCTTACACAGCACTTATAAATGGTCTGCTTAAGAAAAACAGGTTAACAGAAGGATATCACTGCCTACAGCAAATGCGGAATAATGGCTTTATGCCAAATGGTGTCTTCTGTACTGCTCTTATGAATCAGGCATTGAGGATGGGTGTCACGCCTTAATCCTCGGATCGAGCACGCCTTGATCTTCGGATCAAACACGCAACAATTGTCTTGTTGTCTCGGTACACAGACAAAATCTCCCTATATACCGAGACTTCACAAGGTTACATTTCTGAACATTTAGACCTTCAGTACACAATCCATAAAAAATAAAGAAAGCATGAAATAATACACATACAAAGGACTCCTATGATCTATTCCCTGTACACACAAGCATGCGTCGGCACACAATTGAGAAAGGGATTCCTATACATACACGCATGCAGTGTGGCCATCCTAGCCAACCAGAATTTCTCAGCACAAATAAAACCTTTAAAATACAAGAAATCCCAAATCATAATCGCAAGATTTTATTAATACTTGCCTAAAGAAAACAAGCAAATGTCAGTAAAATCCAAACGGTATGAGATGTACAAATTTCACAAATCCAAAGAAAAGTATCGTAATTTAGAATTTCAATCCTAATGTCCCAGTACAGATAAAACAAGTTTCAAAAATAGATCAATCAAAAGAATGCAGTCCAAATCATAATCGTCAGATTTTATCAATATTTGTTGAATAACTCAACCAGTATCAATAAAATCTGCACGGTACGAAATGTACAAAATTTCCTTCTCATGGTCTAACTACTTACATTCCCAAAATAAATACCTAAACCATACTTACCCAAAATATCACAAAATAAACATCTAATCAGCAATAGTGGACGTCGTCTCCCTACACGTCCTCTGAAAAGGGCAAAAGAATGAGGGAAGTGAGTATTTTAAATACCCAATGAGTGGAGTACAATGGTATGCAACATATAAATGAGGGATGAGAGTGGTGATGCCAAATACATGTATCAAATATAATTTGATGAAATAAAAAAATTCATTTACATAAATCATTCATATCAAATCACAAGTGACTCATATAATCAAATCAATCAGTCCAAATTTATTTTTTCAAAATTTTGAGGAGTGCCGAAAACAGTATCCTGTCAATAGCTATTGACAGGACCCGCCAAGGGGTTTTTCACATTTTTTTTTAAAAAAAAAAATCCCCTTTTCACCTTGGCGTTAGCCCAGAGTTCCGTGGAGTGCTACCACGTTATCCGACGGCCTGTGGAGGCTCTCCAACTCACCTCCCCCAAGCCAAATTTAATCAGCCTAACCACGCCGCCCCGATGGTCCGATCCGTGGCAAGACTTAGATTATAATCATTTATTTTCCAGCACCAAATTTCCAAATTTCAATTTACAAATCAATTCATACTCACAAATACGATAAAAGAACATTCAACAATTTACATGAGCATTTATTTGCAATATATAAATCAACAAATCAACATTCAATGTATGAGTCATGGATTTGTCACAAAATTCTTTTCAGACTCACCACAATCACAAAACATTATAAATTTATTTCAAAATTCATTTCAAAATCAAATTTGCAAATCATATAAAATCATTTACTCATTTATATGATACATAACCATTCACTCACCTGTAGGGAAGGTGATCACTCCCAGTTCCTCAATTAATCCCAAATGATTCCTTTCGAGTCTCCAAAATGTTAACCTAATTAAATCATCACAATTTATCATCAAATAAAGCCTCATTAAAGGATTTTCAAATTTTTTCCTAATTAATATAACCTTAATTCATACAGTCACCTTTCTAGATTCTTGTTTCAGCAATCTATGATTATTTGGGTCACCAATACCTTTAATCTCAATATTCCTCAATTTTTCAATTTTTCCTGAATTTACATAACCTTAATTTAATTCTTTTATGCATGTCTCGTTCAAACTTCAAGAAAAGTTATCCAAATCAATCCAACAAGATCCTATCATCATCTAACATATTCTCTGATACTATACAGTCTAATTCATGTAAAATTATAGACTTAATCTTAATAACTACATACAAAACCTAAATAGTGACTAGAGTTCTTATTTGGGCATATATTGGTCTAGTGAGTAAGTCATTGACCTATCCAAAAGATCTCGAGTTTGAGTCTCGGATGGAGCAAATGTGCAGGGAGAGCTCTATCCCCTCGAGGGATTTCAATGACTCGACCCAGATTAGTTGAAACGAAATTTCGAAAACCGGATGGTGGACCATGTCGAGGAAACCTAAAAAAAAAAAAAAGAGTTCTTACTTGGGAAAAGAAAGAAGAAAAAAGTTGGAATGGCGTCTCCACATTTTTTATTCCATGTAGTATTGTTTTTGAGGGAGTGAGAACAGGAATCACGGAGAGTCTAAGCAAAGCATAATCACAACCAAACCCTTTGAAATGTTTAATTTAGTCCACTTGGGACAATTGTTTAATTCATCAAATCATCTGTTAACAGAAAAAGTATATCAGTGAATTGATTTCTTTATTTAACTCAATATCATACAAGAGAAACCTTCCTAAGAACTACCCTCTTGCAGGGAATTCCTCAAAATATACAAGAGAACTTGCAAGAATCAAACATTAACAAATGCAACATTTGGAATATGGAAGAAGAAAAAGAAAGAATGTGACATTGACGAGACACACTTTAGAGGCCTCCCTTGAATGGCACTCCGGTGGCCGGCAACCACGACTGGCCCGCGATGAAGCTGTTGACTGTAAACTTTGATGCCTCAGTGCCACTGGTAATGATCCTGTAGCCACCCCACTTGACTCTGCCATTGGTTGATGAACCCGGTCCATAATTCTTGTACTCACCGTAGTACAAAGTGTTTAAAGCGAAATCGCGGTCCCACTCGGCCCAACCGGCCGGGTGAATTAAGTTTTCGAAATAGCATTGGAGATATACGGTTCGGGAGTATTCCTTCCAAGGCCGACCTAGATAGGCTCTAAAAGAGCCCAGTACCGGAGCTAGATCAGCCCCCGCCATAATTCTAGAGTTATGAATTGAAATTCCTGAAGCATCATTTGGGTTATTACGACCCTGCGCTGTAATCGCTATGAATTGGCCTGGCATGGGCCTACGGGCATAGATCATGCAATTTTGTAAGACAACGGCAGCATTTCCAAAAATGAAGTCTATGGTGCCATAAATGTAACAATCTTTGTAGTATTGGCGGTTGGAGTGGACATAGAGAGTGTCTTGGTATCCTTCAAAGCCGCATTGGTAGAAAACTGAGAGGTCTGCACTGGACCGCAGTGCCACGGCTTGGTAGTTTTGTGGACCGGCTGTGTTGCGGAATGTGATGCCTCGGGCAATAGAACCGCTTCCAGTGACAACTGAGAAAATTAATGAATAGAAATGTCATAAAGTTGAATATGTAACAAAGAAAGAATTTATATATAGTTTTCAACAGCTAGAATTGTAGGAATTATGTTGCATAGAGCTGAAAATTGAAATTAGGTTCAGTTAGATATATATAAGTTTTAATAAAAATTATTATTATCATTATAATAATATTTATTTTAATAGAAAATTTTGATTTCCGATAAATTTATTCATCTACATCGCAAAATGATCTATAATAATTTTCTAGTCTAAAATCAAATTCATTCATTTCATTTTAATTTTATAATAGTATTTTCAACTGTGCATATGTCAATAAACTTATTAAATACATATAATCATTTATAAATTATAGGCACTGGACCTCTTTTAAAGCAAGAAATATTTTAACCATTTACCTTAATCTTTTTTTTTTTTTTTATATATTTTACCAAATACTCTTTCTTTCCAGTGTAATCTATAACACTACCTTATGAAAATTTTTGTAAAGCGATGGATTTTTAGCCCTTTTCCACGTCACCACCAATTTTTTTTTTTCAAAATTCCCATTACAAGTTATCTGAAAATTTAGTAATTTTTTTCTTAGAGAGAGAGAGAGAGAGAGAGGTTTGTCTTACTAAAAGTAGCAGAATTGAAGGTTGAGGAGCCTCCTCCAGCACTCTTACTACCAGTGATGATGGTATGCCTCATGCCATCACCAATCAACATGATATTCTTCATCTTATTCCCAATCTCAACATTCTCATTGTACACACCCTTCTTCACGTAAATCACAAACCTTCCACTCTCTGTCCTCTTAGCCGCTGCTTCAATAGCATCCTTGACCGTCTTGTAATTGCCTGACCCATCTTGAGCCACGACGAGGTTCGGCTTCATCGACGATGTCTGCAACAGCTCCCTATCTCCACCCTTCACCCAACTTGGAAACCCATCACTGTAATAAGTTGTTGGCTCTGTTGATGCATTGTTAATGGCCAAAGCGTTGCTAATAAGCTTCGAGACATTGTTTGACATGAGTGGCAATATGAAGTCCGTAACACCAAGCTCCACAAACCCGTCCCGACATGTTTCGAGGTTAGTTAGGGCCGCGCTGAGCCAGGTTTGGACATCAAAGTCAGTGCACTTTGTGCTTGGGTCAAGAGTTTGGTTGAGTTGGAGGATTGTGTTTTCATAGAGAACCATGCAATCTGCCCATGCAGCCTTTTCTTTCTCATTTCTGCATTTCGGCCCGAGCCCATTTGTGTGGACCGCAGCATGAAAAGCGCGGTCCAAGGCAATTTGCAATGACCATTTTTTGAAATCGGATTTTTGTTTTGGTAAGTAGTTTTTGGGGAATTGGTTCATGTAGTACTTGCAGGGCCCAGGGTTCGGAGTTTCATCGCACCAAACATCTGTGGCACTGGTTGTAATGCTCGACAGTGCAGGGAAGAAGAGGGAAGAGATTGATACGAAGAGCAAATATAGTTCAAGCTTTGCTGTAGCCATTTAGAGAGAGAGAGAGAGAGAGAGAGAGAGAGAGAGAGAGAGAGAGAGTTGAGCTTTTAGGCAGTAATGGCTTGCTCTCCAGAGGGGTATGTATTTATACAGAAACGGGAAGAATCAGTCGAAAGTCCTCAGCACCTGGCCAGCTCTTTTTGAACAGCAGATAGGTTGTACGAAAGCAAAGAATATCATCTCTTTATTATTTTATATATACGAAAATGTGTTCAAATTGTCTTTTTTATCATTTATTTATTATAATAAAATTTATTATTGATTTGATTATAAAAATATTTGATTTTATTTATTTTTATATTTTTAATAATTTTTTATATATCTATAATAATTGGTTTTATAAATTTGATATATTGTAATATTTCATTGAGACAATAAAATATTAGGTTTAATATTTTTATATTAATTTCAATATTTTTAACATAGTATTAGAACAATGTTCATCTATCTTTTGTGTTCGTATCTTTTTGTGTTATGAAATCAGAATCATATTCAAATTTCTTTACTTTATATCAGACCTCTATTTGTAGAAAGAGTTATCCATACACCTCCAAAAAAGCAACCAGAGTTGGTGCCCAGAGCCAAGATTCAGATCCTCTATGCCAACTTTTTTTCAAACTCAAATAGTCTTCATTATATCACATTGAGTTTGATAAGAGATATTATAATATATTATGTATTAAAATAAAATCAATTATTGATTTGATTTTAATAATATTTGATTTAACAAAGAGTCAGAGCCAGATCCAGAACTAGAAACAGAGTTAGATCCAAAGTCACGGTCTAGCGCTGGTGTTGCAAAACCACCCCTAGAATTTTAGATCCCCTACGCACATTTTTTTTTTATTTTAAGTGATTTTTGTTAAATCACTTTAAGTTTAAGATGAGATATAAAAATATATTAATTATCAAAATCAAATCAATTATTGATTTGATTACGAGAATATTTGAGTTTTTTTAATTTTAATTTTTATATTTGTAATATAATATTAACAACTTATTGTTAATTCATTCAAACAATTGAAACAATGGGTCCTTAGATTTAATATTTTTATATTGGTTTCAATATTTTCAATATGATATTAGAATCATATTTATCTATTTTTCATATCCATATCTGTTATTATCATGTTATAAAACTCATATCCAATTTTCTTTCAATTCATGGGACGAAGGTGATAGTTATTATATATAATGTTTAATAAAATGCCTCATAGATGGAGACACTTGTATCCATGTTGGTCAAAACGAAAGATTTGTATGAAATTTGTACAAAAAAAAAAAAAAAAAAAAAATTCCACCATCTTGTCTATTTTTGGTCATGCACTATAATTTTCAGCGGGCTACCTCTTTCTTCCCATATAATGTAGATGATGGAAATAATTATCATAGCAAAATTACATTTTTTTGTTTGAATAAAATTATAAGCAATTTGTCATTATAAATTTATAAGAATTAACATGGGGCACTTGGCAACCACTTTTGTACTCGGTTTCTCATTTTTGTCAAACTCTTGTGCCCAACATCATTGAATTAATGCATGTGTATATCCTACAAGTTGTCAGAGAAAAAAAATTATAATAAAAATTCTTATATCCGTTTTTAGTGACTTAGTTAATAAATTTTTAATATAATATTTACAAAGTTAAAATTAGAAAATTGTTTAATTTTACAAAACCCTTAAACTCAAGGTTAAATAGAGGGGGCAACCGTGTTCAAATAAGTTTCATATATAATTTAAAAAATTATAATTTTAGCTTTTTTATTTTAAATTATGTTTATTGTCTCATTGAAAATATAATTTCGAATACATTTTGTATTTCATTTCCCAATATAAGTTTTTGGTGGTTATGTGTTAAGTTAATTTTTATAATTGTTATTAATGAAAGAAGGCAATAATAATTCTTTTAAATTTTAGTTTCATTTTTAAGTTTATAAATTAATAGCACGAGTATGCTCTTAGTTCCAAATTTAGGTCACCATTTCTTTTCTCAAAGTTCACAGGCTTCTTTAAAAGCAGCTAAAAATATCAAATCATAATTTTAAAGATTATTATTTCACCACCTATACCATCAAAAATAATAACAAATGAACAAATATTTTCACTAATAATAATGATGATGATGATGAAAATAAGAGCCCCACCTCGAGCAAAGGCACAGACCATGGTACAAAAAATAAATAGGAACAAGTAAAATTGAATTCACGCCCACTTCCAAATCAGAGCCCAGAAGTGAAGGGCACTCCAGTTGCCGGCAACCATGACCCTCCGGCAATAAAATTGTTGACGGTGAACTGTGATGCCACACTCGCACTAGTAATAAAATGGTACCCACCCCACTTCACTCTCTTGGCCGTTGACGAACCAGGGCCATAATTTCCATATTCAGCGTAGTACAATGTGTTGAGAGCATAATTGCCGCTCCAAGCCAACCAGCCCGCTGGGTTCACAAGGCTGTCTATATAGGACTTCAGAATAACAGTTCTTGAATACGGCATCCAAGGCCGGCCTAAATAAGTCTGGTACGATGTATAGACCGGTTTTAAGTCATTTGCCGCTAGAATCCGACAATTGTGGATCACGATCCCTGTGTTTTGATTCGGGTCGGTTCGACCTTGGGCGGTTATCACTAGGGCTTGGCCCCAAACGGGTTTTCTAGCATAGAAAATGCAATTTTGAAACACAACTGCTGCATTTCCAAAGACAAAATCTATGGTGCCATAAATGTAGCATTCTCTATAGAATTGTCGTTGTGAGCGGACGAAGAGGGTATCTTGGTAGCCCTGAAAGGCACACCTGTAGTAGACAGATAGATCGGACCCGGATTGGAATGCCACAGCCTGGCCTTTTGCTGGACCCGCACTGTTGACAAAGGTAATGCCACGAGCAATAAATTGGAGTCCATTAATGCCTGTAATGTCACGTTTTAAGCATATTTTACTCACAATTTCAATTGCCAATGAAAGAAGAAAAAATGGTTATCATAGTTATTCTAGAGTTACAAAAAAAGATATTTTAATAAATAACAACTAAATATTTTTTTTTAAAAAAAAAAAATAACACTTGCTCCATGAATTTAAACTTCTGTAAAATAATTTAAACTAATTTCAAGTAAAATAATTCTCTAAATCATTTTCAAAGTAGCTTTGTTTCATTTCCTTAAAGAAATGAAAATAATAATTTTTCCCGATTTAATTTTGTGAGAAGAAATATCTATTCAAGTGCTAAACCGAGTAACCTCGTACAAATACTTTGACATGCGATGAAGTACGTGACAAAGTGATATTCCACAAATCTGACAAGCTAATTAATTCCTAGAGATGGATCTAAAGCATTCTAAATTTCTAATATTCCCAAGTCACATGTTGGCAGCTGAATCCGCAGGTTAAAGAAATATCCTTCGTTGAACTAAACATAATTATTCTTAAATAATTTTTCATATGCATGATGTCACGTGCTTGCTTTCAACATTGTATACGTTTAATCTCGAAGTTCGGCTTTTAATGCTCACCCCACAATTTCCCTATACTTTATTCTAGTCAACGAGGGAGAAAAAAAAATGCAAGTTGTTCTAATTGCGTGTGCATGCGTGCATAGCTATAAATATAGAGAGAGAGAGAGAGAGAGAGTGAGTGAAATCAATATTGAAATGGATGAGGAGAAAAACATAATATATAGCATTTTTTGTTGATGAACTAATAATCTCTTTTTTCATGTAATTTTCAAAATTAAAAATACAATAAAACATAACTTTTCACTTTCAATTGTTATTGCATTAAAAACTGGAAAAAAAATTGCATTTTTCACATAAAATGTGTAAGTTGAATTTTAGTTTTTAATAAATAAAATTTTACCCCGTTAATTTTTTTCTTAATTATAACTTCTTGTATTTCTAATATATGAGAGAAAAGAGGAAGAGCTTACTTGCAGTTGCAGAGCTAAGTGTAGTGTAACCATTAGCGGCACTTCGTCCACTAATGATAATGGTGTTCCTCATGCCATCCCCAAGTAACATAATATTATTGACGTTATAACCCACCTCAATATTCTCCCTATAGACACCCTTCTTTACGTATATTATAAACCGACCCGTAGTTTTTCTTCTTGCCGCCACATTAATTGCTTGCTGAATCGACCGATAATTACCCGACCCATCTTTAGCCACAACAAGATTAGGCTTCAACGACGTCGTAGAACTAGCCAACAATTTCCGATCGCCGACAGACACCCAAGTAGGTAACCCTTCACTCTGCTCGAAATAACGATCCACGTCCATCAAACCTTTATTAATGGCCAGACTATTACTCACCAAAGGTGTCACATTAAATGCTAAAATTGGAGATATAAAATGTGACACATTTAATTCATTAGACCCAATTCGGCAAACTTCAAGACTTGTTAAAGCTGCACTTAGCCAAGTTTGTGCATCAAAGTCGGTGCAATTTTTCTCGGCTCGGTGTAGGCCTTGTAGGGTTCGGTTCAGTTGTATAATGGCATCATAGTGAAGAGAAACGCAGTCATTCAAAGCCGCTTTCAGTTTTCGGCTCGTGGTATTGGGTTGGAGATTCTTGGCACGCTGCCACGCGTCAAATGCTCGGTCCATTGCCACGAGGATTAACATCCTTCGGAACTCAGTTTTGTGCTTTGGTGGCCGAAAATGGTGAGGACTGCTCGCCAAGAAGTGGTTGCAGGGTTCAGGGTGTGGTGTTGTGTTGCACCACCATGCCATATGGTCATGGCCCCGCGGGTTAGACTCGTGCGACGCGCATGCATGTGTTGATGAGAAGAAAGATAAATACATGTAAACTACGATGAAACAAGAGAATTTTGATATGTTCATTTTTTTGGTTCTTCCTGTGTGTGTTTGTGGGTGGGTGGGCGTGTGTGTGTATTTGTGTAGATTTTAACTTGGTAAGGGTTGTAGTGGATTTAAGGGAGAGGTTATATAGAGGTGAGGAGGAAGGATATTTGGGACAGGGTGGCTTCTGCGTTGAACATTGAATGTGTAGAGTTTGGATTTGGAGTGATAGTAAATTAATGCAAAACACAAGAAAAATTTGATAAGATGATGTTCAAGTGATGTAAAATCAATGTGCTTTGTGCTTAAGTTATGTTATCTTCTCTTTACGTGAATAAATACGAACATGGAGGGAGTCATTTCTAAGAAAACAAAAGTATTAGTTAAATCATATAATGCTGGCTAACCGGCCACCATATTAGTACTATAATATATGGATATGATCGGGTTTAACCTTGTCATGTGCTTTGATCTAATTTCCTCATATTCACACTCATGGTTAACCAAAAGTTGGCGTAGTGTGTAATTGGCTTGAGTCGTTAAGGGAGCATATACAAACCTTTTGTTCTTTAAAGTTTAATTATGATATCCTCATTCCTTTGCTTATCATATTTATCTTTCAAATGACCGATCCTAATTATTGAAATTAAATCTCATTTTGTTGTTATTATTATTGTTTCCTCGTTCTTTTGATGCATTTTGAACTATTGGGTTGTTTTAAATTAAAAGCAGTCATTAGCTAAACAACTGATTTGCTTTAACTAAATTCATCAATTTTCAATAAAAACACACACACATACATAAATGCACATACAATATGGTTATGCATGCTAAATTAATTAGGTGTTGTTGGTACAAAAGATTTTCGAATAAATGTTAAACATCAAGATCTACTTGAAGCTAGTAGAATTTGAATCCACTCATTTAAAAGAGATAACTGAGTACATCAATTATCAGACTGTATCTATTTATACAAATTATACCGTAACAATGGCATAACATGTTTTAATTTTGTCCCTAAATAGATAATCTAGTGGTCATAATCTTCATCCCCTAACTAGGTTATCTCGAATTCAAATTTCAATATAACAAACAAAAAAAAAAAAACGTCTCAATTTTCTTGGGTGCTAATTAATTATTATAGGGTTACATTGAGCGTCGGGGGCTAAAATTAAAAAATTCAATATTTAAAATACTTCACCCTCCCCCCAAACAAAAATACCTCAACTTAAGATATCATGATGTGTATGTAAATTACTTGCTTCGCATATTTTCAGGAAATAGTGTGTTCATAAAGATATGCGATTTTGAAAAGGTGTGAGCTCTCATTTTGGGTCCAAGACATGTACAGATTATTTCTTTACTTAAATCTTTGCTAGCGGCGTCTCTTAGATTGTCACCTATAAGCAACCATCATAAACACGTAAGATCATACGCAAAATACCGCGTTACATATTATTTAAACTTGAGACATGTATTCGATTACTATAAATTTTTAAAATAATATCAAAAGAGTTTTTTAAATAAAATTGCATTGCCACTGGCTTTAGGGGATTGTAGTGGTGGAAATGGCTTCGGTTTGACTGTAGTTCGATTTGAATTAATCGGAGTATGGTTTCAGATATCAATTGGTTTAAATACCGAAAAAATTACCACAAAATTTTTTTATTTACTACGTCATATTCATTAAAGCATCGTTCTTGGCGTATTTTTGCAAGTGGCAAAAAAAAATGCTATATATTGTATGACTTAATTACTATTGATAAAATAAAAACCCTAAATTCGTATATGGTTGAGTACATCATAGCAATCGAGTAGAAAGGAAGTAAGAGACCCCCTGAAAGGAAGCACTCATATTCCATCCTACATTTTCAAACCAAATATTGTCAAATGGGGACTATCCCATGTGCTTAGTAGTTTACGTAGCAAGCAAAATAGTATCTTCCTCTTCATAAAATCCTTTTCTCAATCACCATTTCCTTCGAGCACAAATTTCTTGTATTAATCAATCAAATATTTGTATGACGTCACCGATCGAACAATGGCAAGCGAATTGTAATTACCCAATTTTTAATTCATCATATGCTTAGTGTGAATGTTAATGATATAACCAACACTTCATACTTGATTTGCAAGTTGCCTTTTGCCTTAGTTTGGAAGACGAATTTGGTGTTAGACACTGAAGAACATTTTCAAGGTTTGAACATGGTTTTTCCCCCCTTTTGGTTATTTTTCTTGCTAATTTTAATATAATTTAATTGTGTCTCTAAATATATTTCTCATGTTGGAAAGTCTAGTGAGTTAGTAACTCATCATTTAGCCGAACTTGCAAATAACAATGGCGGTAATTGTGTTTCGATGGAGGATGTTTCATCCCCTATTTTATTTTCGGTTAGAAACGATGTAATCTCTCATTTCTTGGATTAATTTGAGTATTAGATGACTTTATCAAGAAAAAAAGAAACAATATATATGTAGTGCACTAAATTATTTCGGCCTCATTTGGATACTCAGTACCTCCTATCACCAATTTTTCTTTTTTTTTTTTTTGTTAGTATAATATTTATTTTACATCTGATTATGGAAAATTTCATAATTTCTTTTCAAAATCCTATGTATCCAATAAAAAAAATAGAATATATTGTAAATAAAATAAAAATGCTGGATTTATAGAGGATTCAAGCGGATAGAAGATATTGGAAAAGGAAAGAAAAGGAGAAATTACTCAAACCATTGAAATAAGTTAAGGTCAGATTCAATTAAGATTCCGTAGATTTTTTAATACAAAAGTTATCAATATCACGATTCTTTAAATTTTTTTTACACAGAAATTTGAATTTTATTTGTAAAATTCCATATTTTCTATTAAAAAATTTACAAGTAAATAAATTAAATTAAAAATAACTTGAAAATGGCACAGTGAACAGCCAATCTCGTGGGCCAACAATTTTGGTGTAAAGCAACTGAAGCCCGCCCAATTATGACTCATTTGCTCTAAAATCCCCATCCAATTGAAGAATATATTATCGCATTATATATTGGGTCTAACGTGGCAGTTTACTATGGTGTCCCATTGCAATGCCGGCCCTGTTACCTTTTTTTTTTTTTTTTTTTGTAACTATACTAATCGGTATCTTAAGTCATATTATGATTAATTCAATCCGAGATTTATAGTGACTCATTTAGGGGCTACCCTCCCAACGTAGTCTATTCCATACCCAATTAGCGAGTCAAACTCAAAATCTTAGTTAAGGAATATAACATCACATTTGTTGGCCTATTACTCTCAAATGTGCTATCATATATTTGTCCAGAAACTCAACCAACAAAAAAAAAAAAAAAAAAAAAAAAAATCCCATACCTTATGGTGCTCCCTCTGTTCCATTCAAGGAAAATTTGCTATATATTATAAATTTTTATATTCACCTCATTTTCTTTGAATTAATTAATTACGGAACTTCTAGGTGACGTTTGTGTCTCATCTTCTTTGGTATATTGGACGAATTTCAAATTATTTTGTAACTATTTTCCATATCGAGAGAAAGATATTTCATAGACTTAAAAAGAACATTTTGCTTTCTTCCTATAGAAAATATTCGAAAAGAAGTTTTAAGTTGATTTTCACTCGAATACATATTGATGTTCTTGAAATTTAGATCACATTTTTAAGCTTTAACATATTCAGTCGCATCATGTTTAGAATTTTTAAAATAAATATAAGTTCAATTAAAAAAATAACAAAGAAATTCTGGTAATCATATGAAGTTCTTTTGATTAATGAGGGTTGCTTTACATACTAAGAACAAACCCATCAAAATAATAAGGATTTTCTCCAATTTTGAATAGGGTATGCATTCTAATAGAAATTTATCGATTTAAAAAATATTATGCAAAGAGACATAACATCTATTCAATTTTATCTTTTGATTTTTGAAAATCTACATATATATTTATATTTATCTCTGGTTTCTACGTCATCTTCTTCTTCTTCTTCTTCTTCTCTGGAAAACACCTTATCTCTAGTTTCTTCTTAGAAATACATAAATTGACGATTCTCTGTTTAAATCTTGATTATTTGAAATTGTCTGGTTACAATACACGTATCACTCCCATAGTTCTAGAAAAGTGATTAAATCCTTTGATTTTTTTAGTAACAACTTATAACATGTAAGATTTATCCAGGCAAAAAAATTACCTTATGGTGCCCCCTCTGCTCCATTCAAGAAAAGTGTACTATATACTATAAAACTTCGTGTTCACCTTATTTTCTTAGAATTAATTAATTATGAAATTTCTAGGTTGCGTTTGTACCTTATCTTCTTTGTCTCATCGGACAAATTTCAAATTACTTTGCAACTATTTTCCATCTCAAGAGGAAGATATTTTGTTGACTTAAAATAAAACATTTTGATTTCTTCCTATAGAAAATACCCGAAAAGAAGTTTTAGTTGGTCTTCACACGAATATATATTGATGTGCTTGAAATTTAGATAACATTTTTGAACTTTAAACATTTTCAGTCACGTTATGTTTATAATTTTTTAAAATAAATATATGTTCAATTAAAAAAATAAAAAAGGAAATTCTGGTACTCATATGAAGTTCTTTTGATTAATGCAGGTTGATTGCATACTAAGAACAAACCCATAAAAAATAATGAGGATCTTTTCTTGAACTCTTCAATATAGAGTGTTTCTTTGTGTATATATGAGATCTTTTTAAATGTATATTTTCAAGAATCATCATTCTTGAAAGGGGTACATAACATCTATTCAATCATATCTTTTGATTTTTGAATATATATATATATATATATATATATATATATATATATATATATATGCATGTATATATCTCCGATCGCATCTTAGAAATACATGAAATTGACAATTCGATATTCAAATCTTGATTATTTGAAATTATCTGAATGCGATTCGCGTATCACTCCCACTGTTCTAGAAAAGTGATGAAATCCTTTGATTTTTTATTTTTTAGTAACAACATATAACATGTAATATGTATCCAAAAGCATAACTTAAGGTGTTCACTTTGTATTCGATATTCAAATCTTGATTATTTGAAATTATTTAGATAAAATTCACGTAACACTCCCACAGATCTAGGAAAGTGATGAAATCCTTCATTTTTTTAAGTAACAATTTATAACATGTAATATTTATCCCGAAATTAAGAAAAAAGCATAGCTTATGGTGTTCACTCTATGTTTGATGTTCAAATCTTGACTACTTGAAATTATCTATGTGCAATTCATGTATCACTCCCATTGTTCTAGAGAAATGATGACATTTTTCAATTCTTTTTTAGTAACTATTATAACATGTAATATTTATCCAGAAATTAAGAAAAAAGCATATCTTACGTTGCTCACATTGATCCATTCAAGGAAAGCGTATGTTATAAATTTTTACATTCACCTTGTTTTCTTAGAATTAATTAATTATGAAACTTCTAGGTGACGTCTGTACCTCATCTTTTTGGCTCATTGGATGAATTTCAAATACAATTACTTTGCAACTATTATCCATCTCCAGATGAAGATATTTCATGGATTTCAAAAAGAACATTTGATTTCTTCCTAGCCACTATGCACCTGAATATAACAAAAATATTAAAATAAAAATAAATGAGATATTATTTCGTAGTCCATTCCAATTATAAAATTAATTAAAAATGGCATAATTTCAAAAATTTTTTACGTACTTACCATTTACATTGGGACAAATTGCACTAGACCAATGCCGATTGTCTATATATTCATCAATTTTTATAGCCACATTTCAGACACTCTTCCAAACGAGAATTTTACAGGTCTTCAAAACATTTAGAATAGTTTGTCTTGTATAGAGAATTAGAGTATGTTAAGGTTTTTATTTTTGGGTTTTTTCACATTGGCTATGGCCATGGGGTTTGTGGATTCACAACACGATTATGCGGATGCATTGACAAAGAGCATTTTGTTCTTTGAAGGCCAACGCTCGGGGAAATTGCCTTCTTCACAGCGGATGACTTGGAGGAAGGATTCTGCTCTTGAAGATGGCCTCTACCGTCATGTCTCTCTCTCTCTCTCTATTCTTTTGTTATTCTTAGTAGACAGTAGGAGGAGTTAGAGTCAAATCATAATCGGAAATACTTCTGACACCCTCTCACATTGACAAACAAGCACACCATTCTTTTTTTTTTTTTTATGGGGAGAAAATGGTTAAATTCTCCATTTTAGTTTTATAAATTTTTCATGACCACTTTGAAATTTTAATTTTGGGTCTCTAATAATTCAATCTTTATTTTGCAGATTAATTTGGTTGGTGGGTACTATGATGCCGGAGACAATGTAAAATTCAATTTACCGATGGCATTTTCAGTAACCATGCTTGGATGGAGTGTAATAGAATTCGGCAAAGATATGGGTTCAGACTACCAACACGCCCTGGATGCAATCCGTTGGGGCACAGATTACTTCCTCAAATGCACCAAATTTGCATACAAAAACATAGTTTATGTCCAAGTTGGTGATCCATATGCTGATCATGCTTGTTCGGAAAGACCCGAAGACATGGACACTCCTAGAACTGCCTATGCTGTCACTTTCAAATATCCAGGCTCTGAAGTTTCTGCAGAGATGGCTGCTGCTCTTGCTGCTGCTTCTTTGGCCTTCAAATCTGTTGATGCTCCTTATTCAAAACAGCTTATTGATAGAGCTATCGAGGTACGTATACTCTCAGTCATTTCAGTCCTCATATCCATGGGGCATATTTGGAATGCGATATGACTGACTGCATTTTTCTTTTACATATAAATTTTGTATTTTTTTTTCCGGTCAATCATTCAGAACCCTATTAAAATCAAGGCCAAACAACTAAATAATTGAGTAAATAAGGAAATCTCTAATGTGGTTTATTATTTTTATTGACTATAAAAATATGCTAAATTTTGTAAACAAAATATAAAAAATTATGAAAATGCTTTTTCCAAAAAAAGAAAATACTTGAAACAAAGGTTTGGTATATTGTTCAGATTGAGAATTCTACGATACCACAACTCAATTTTTATGATTGGGTACCATAGTACTAAAATATAGTCATATCTATATTAAGTCCTATTACTAATAAAAAAAATTCAATCTATGGTAAAATATAGTCGATCAACGGTAAATAAAACTATAATAATGATAGAAAATCCAAACTTAAGGTAATATGTACTATCAAATGAGGATTTTACCATAAGTTGGGTCTTTTTAGTAATAGAGCTTTATTTATTGTAGATGAGTTATATTTTCTAGAGATTGGAGAGCTTAAGTTAAGATTTTTTATTATTATTATTATTATTATTATTATTATTATTATTATTATTATTATTATTATTATTATTATTATTATTATTATTATTATTATTATTATTATTATTATTATTATTATTATTAAGAGGGTTTTATTTATAATAGTTAACTAGATCTATATTTATCACTCTGATAGAAAATCCCAGTTTTGATTTGAGTCTATATGGGTCTGATTTATTGTCCTTTTTAATAGATTATGATATTAATAATATGTTCTTTTTTCTTTTTTTTCCTTCGGGGAATTTGGACTTTTAGGTCTTCAGATTTGCAGATACCTACAGGGGAAATTACAGTAATAGCGTTGGAAACGGGGCGTGCCCATTTTATTGCAGTAATAACGGCTATGAGGTATAGTATTAAACTTAATTTTTTTTTTTTTAAATTCATAGGTAAAATATGAATATGTTTTTAGCATAACAAAACTCGTGGGGGGAAAATGGAAATACAGGATGAATTAGTATGGGCAGCAGCTTGGCTATACAAAGCAACAAATAAAGCTGAATACATGCAGTACGTACGAGACAGAATTTACTCCATCTCTAAGATAGTGACCCTTGGTACCATTGCAGAATTTGGATGGGATTCCAAGCATGCCGGCATTAATATACTTGTTGCTGGGGTAAGACAATGCATTTGTGTCTTCCAGTTTATATATCTTGTAAATATTGTACTGATTGAATATATATTTATGTTTATTTATTTATTTATTTATGTTTCGCAGATGTTTAAGAATGAGGAAAAACCATTTTCCGAATTTGCAGACAGATTTCTTTGTGCCTTATTACCCGAATCGCATGACAGATGGGTAGATTACTCTCCTGGTATCTCTTTTCTTAACCCCTTATCAAGCACTCTTATTTCTCTCTCTCTCTCTCTCTCTCTCTCTCTCTCTCTCGAAAATAAAAAAGGAAATTATTTTTTAACATATATCTATTTTTTAAAAATAATAAAAATTGTTATTATTTAGGAGGTCTCTTGTTCAAAGCCGCGAGCAGTAACATGCAGTGTGTAACGGCATTGTCATTTCTTCTTGTCACCCATGGCCGCCACTTGATTTCCACCAAACGCCCCTATTATTGTGAATCTCGTCTCACAGATCCACGGAGATTAATACAACATGCTAAGAGCCAGGTCAAGTCCTTTCTCCTTTTCTTAATAAAGCATGCATGGCCTCCAAGGCCCAATCGGCCTGACTCCCGTGGATGGGCATGGTCTAGTGTTTTAGGCCTGCTCAAGTTAGACCCAACAACTTCTTGATCTTTTTTTTTTTTTTAATATATAGAAGAGACTTAAATTTGATATTTCTATAAAAAAAAAAAAAGAAATAATATTAATTGAGTTATAAATCATTAACACAACTTCTTGATCTTTCGTAAGACTAAGATAAAGGCATCAATGTTAGACCTCTCCCTAGAGACAACCAATGGTGCTTGTATTATGAGAGATCTTTGCTCCATTCATCTTCTAATTAGAAACTCACTTGAAAAAATAAAAAAGAAAGGGAACCTAGAATCAAAAAATTTTAATTCAATTCTTATTATAGTACTTTTGAAAAAAAAATCAAACAAAAATTGTTTAGAAGTTTCTATTGCATCCCTAAGGGGACAGTTCAGTAATAACAGTCTTTCTCCTTGACCCATCCAAGATTCGATTTCTATTATAACAAAAAAAAGAAGTTTCTATTGCTGATGTGGTACAATTGATTAATCGTTAAATTAGTGATTCAAGCATAGAATTATATTTTTTTAATAGATAAAAAAAATTAGGAGTTAATTCTCACGCTATAGATGTTGATGTGCTTGAAACTTGTATGGCATTTTTAAATTTTAAATATTTTCAATCACGGTCATATATGTTTAGAATTTAAAATATATTTTTTAATGTGTGTGTGTGTGTGTGTGTGTGTGTGAGAGAGAGAGAGAGAGAGAGAGAATTTTTCTTTGTAAAAGGAAAAGGTAAAATCTGGTACACATCTACAGGAGTAGTGAGGCCAAGGGGTCAGGAGGCAATTGACCCTTGAATTTTGAAAAAAAAAAAGAAAGAGAAAAAAAAAAAGACACCCCTTAATTTTTTAATATTGCTCACTAAATAAAAATAATATTGATTTCGCCCATCCTCTTTAAATAATTTCCAACTCTCATTATTTTTATCTTTTTGTTAATATAATTTTCATAAACACAATATTCATACAAATAATATATTATATATTTCAATTCCCCTCTTTTCTCTCTATTTTTTTTATCTAAACAATGGTCCCACATTTTAAAATTCAAATTTAAATATTATATTTAATTTTGATACATACCTTTTATGTTTTCAACTAACATACTCGATCTTTAATTTTTAAAATGTTTATCACTTATTTACTTTCTTCTCTTACAAATTGCTTTCTTTTTCTGATTTAAAAAAAAATCATTCAAAAAAAGAAAATTCAATTACTATGATTTTAATTTTATATTTTACATTGTAGATAAATATATGTTTTTATATTTACCATAATTTCAGTTTATATATATACATATGAATTTATACATTTTTAAATCTACATATATATTTTGCCCTCTAAAGTTAAACCCCAACTCCACCATTAATGTATAGCTTCTTCTTCTTCTTCTTCTTCTTCTTCTTCTTCTTTGGAAATTCGTGCAGGTCGACTACATATTAGGAACAAACCCCGCTGGTATGTCATACAT
The DNA here is from genome assembly GCA_037126225.1 of Dillenia turbinata. Classification (NCBI taxonomy): domain Eukaryota; kingdom Viridiplantae; phylum Streptophyta; class Magnoliopsida; order Dilleniales; family Dilleniaceae; genus Dillenia; species Dillenia turbinata. Next base: position 17,778,661 of record JBAMMX010000015.1, on the reverse strand, counting down.
GGTGGGATATGGTAAAAAATTCCCGCAATATATTCATCATCGAGCCTCAACTTTACCTTCACTTGATAAACACCCAAAACCCATTAGATGCCGAGATGGAGACCGCTGGTTTGCCAGCAAACAACCTAACCCGAACGAACTAACAGGAGCGGTTGTCGGAGGTCCCTATCCTGATGATTTCTACCCCGATAATCGGCATGATGTTGGACGGTCGGAGCCTACTACATATATCAATGCACCCTTGGTTGGAGTTTTGGGTTATTTTAAAGCAAATCCCAAGTGAACTCACCATCAACATCATTGTTATTATGAAATCTAGTTTCCTGAATTGCAAGACTCAACCTATCTTGTGTGTGGTCATGCTTTTGTTGTTGTATGATGTCAAATTTAGGAGCCAGCTATATCCTTTGGCAATAAATAATATTAATATATGTTGCTTTTCCTTTTTATTTTTTATTGTATCTCTTCCACAAAAAAATAATATTAAATTTTTAATGTCATCATACTTATCTTAATATTTTACTCCGTTTGAAATATTATTTTTATCAACTAATTACTAATATGACGGCAAACTTGTACCATATTGGTGAAGCACAAAACAACTTTTACATTCTTTCCTTCTTGGTCGAGGAGGATCATTAATATTAGTTAATTGTAGAGGTGTTTAAAGAATTAATTGGACTTGTAAACTCGAACAAACCTTATAAATCTATCTTGAAAATCAAGTAAGGATAAAATATAAGTAAATCTGCTCTTCTCCTATATTTGATCGAGTAATAATAAGAACGAATTTCGATTTTGATACTTCAATGAAAAATAAAAATAAGTTAGAATTAATGGTACTATTTGGCCGATTAATATAAATAAACCACTAACTATTTCCATTATTTAACCCTATTTTAATTTCTGACAAAGTTTGGACACCAGTGGACTCAATTTGTTATAAACTCGATCCGTTTAAAATCAAATATTTTGATATTTTTGATACTTTTGATAGTTATTTTTATGATTTTAATATAATTTTTTAATCTTTCATTATATTATTATTATTAATGTTCGTAATATGATAATATTTATTTTTTATTTTATTTTGAATGATTAATATATTTTTATTTTGTATTTATTATATTAAAATGGATTAAAATATAAAAAATAAAATTTATGATTCGGGCCAAGGCTCTTTTAATTGTTCGGGTGGAACTTAAGTCTTAATTCCTTGAACTTTCTTGAGTTGGGATCGAATTAAAGTCTCTTAAATTTTAAATGGGCTGAGTTTGGATTTTGCAAAGCCTGACTCAGAAAATTCCATTGCCAGCCCCTAATGTTATTCCCCAAACTTTGGCAAAACCATGGGTCTTAATATAAACAAATATCATTAGATCTTGTTTCAACAAAGTCTTAAAAGATTATGATTTTTTTTATTAAAAAAATATGAAAGTAAAATTTGCAAGATTCATGATTGATTTTTTTTTTTAAGACTAAATATTAGGTCTAAAATGTATTGTTTAAAATTGGTGAGAAGGCCATATTAACCGATAAGATAAAAAGGACTGAAAATAAAATAGGGAAAGGGAATTTGAAACTATGGGGTCTCTAAAAAACCACTTTGGTTATTGCTCTATTTTCCTATATATTATTTGCCAATAATTTGAAGACATGAAATTAATTAAATGAATAAATGATATTCCTACCAACAATAATGATAAATTAAATTAGCAAGAAAAAACAATATTGGCAAATTAAGTTTCTATCTTGCGTAACATGATAAATGCAAAACATACTTAAATCTTACAAAATAGAACATTGAAATTTAATAAGAACAAGAAATATATTTTCATAGATGTTCGATTAAATCTAATAAAAATTTATGAATCAAGCAGTTTTGTTAATAAGTATTCAAATATTACTATTTTTGGAGATTTATTAATAGAGAATTAGTACGATTTAAACTTGATAGGACGTAGTCCAAAACCCAGACCAAAAGAGTCAATTCTCAAAGGGCCCACAAAACGGGGGTCTACTGATCAGTGTCTAACATCCACAATAACAATCTATCGAAGGGTCATAATCGCCCTGATCGTTCTACTGAAAGGCTTCAGTCCCCTGGGTCTGCCGAACGATAGGGATTCAGCCGATTAACCAATCGTGACTCATCAAGCGGAGATAGTCACCTCAATCAGTCAAGTAACCGAACAAGTGACAATACCCCTATCAATTAAAAACAGAAGGTCAGAACTTCTGTCATGCCTCAATCCTCGGATCGAGCACGCGATAGCCGCCGTGTTGTCTCGATACACGAGCAGAACATCCCTATATACTGGGACTCCACAAGATAATATAACTGAGCTTTTAAAACCTACAGTACACAATTTATCAAAAATATGGAAAACATTTAACAATACACATGCAAAGGATTCTTCTGGTCCATTCCCTGTACATACGAGCATGCGTCGGCACACAATTAGGGAATGAGCTCTTGTACATGCACGCATGCGATGTTACAAGAAGTCCCAAATCATAGTAGTAGGATTTTACCAATACTTGCCTGAAACAATCAAGCTAACATCAGTAAAATCCAAATGATATGAGATTTACAGAACTTCACAATTTCGAAAGAAATTATCGAAATTTAGAATTATAATCCAAATGTCTCAGTACATATAAAACAGTTTTCCAAAAAAAGAGCAATCAAAATAATGAAATACAAATAAAAAATTGTTAGATTTTACCAATACTTGTCAAAAACTCAGCCAATATCAATAAAATCTGCATAGCATGGAATGTACAGATCTCCCTTTTCATGGTTTGAGAATTAGGAAAAAGCATGCTAAGGGATGCTATGAGCATGTTGGGTTGAAATGAGTAGCTTACTCAGAGTTTAAATCGAAATAGGCATGAAAAGTGTTATAATTATGTGAAATTGAAAGAAAATTAGAAAATTTTGGAAATATTGGTACTTAAAGTCCATTAGAGATGTACGGAAAGGGAGAGTAAGAGAGAGGATGGTGGTTGTGCGGCGGTTGCAGCGGCGATGGCGGAGACTCGAAGAGAAATCGTGAGAGAGAGAGAGAGACGGGAGGGTTCAGTCGAAGGAGAGGAAGAGAGAGAGGGAATAATTAGAGTTTCTAACCCTAATTGAAATGGGGGGAAGGTGATGCGTTTTGGGCCAAAACCCAGTGCCTTCCCTCCTCTTTTTTTTTGTACAAATAAATAAATAATTATATATATATACTTATACTCTCCTTATATTAAAGTTCGAAATCTACGAACAATAGATTGCACTATGAGTTTGCAACATGACATTTCAATTATACCAAAAACTTAAAATTTATACTCCAAAATCAAAAATCAATATAAATTCAAATTTTCTATTTTATTATAAGGATATTCACAAAATATCCGACATTGAGTTTTCGGTATTACAACTTTCTTAATTTCAACTTCTTATTTCATAACAGTAATTCTAAGATCTTTCAGATAAAAAAAACATCCCTCCCGAAGAGGAAGTTTTCCCGATATATGAGTATCGTGATCAATTCGTAATATTGACTTCCGAGATTTCCGAAATCAGTTTGATAAGAAAAGGAGGATGGAAGTCTCTCAGCGGCACACAATTCTCACAGGTATAAATGATCTAAAAACCCTCGACATCAGGTACGTTCTCTAAGTCTAACACATGGGCACACAAAATACAGAGAACTGCTTTCCCTCTACTCTTAGTCTATTTCTTTCAAACGAAAACCGCTCTTTACTGACTTATGCGTCGGAGTCTCCCTGTCGGAATACCCTCCGGTGGTTTTTGCAGGAGTGTCCACCATCGACGACAACCGTTCGGGTCAACAAGAAACTGGTATCTGAGTAGCCAAAACCCACCTCCATCAAATTGGCGTCGTCCGTGAGAACAGTTTAGAGTAGTTCCTGTTTCTCTCAACAATTATGTCTCCGAAAATCAGAGCGTCCTCAAGAGTCGCCCCTCCTGTAGAAGGGCGAACTGCCACACTTTCTGAAACTGCTCCACTCGCGGCGTCTGATCCGTCCACCCTCGATCTGGCAGCTCTCATGAGATTACATCATCAAGAACAGGTTTTACGACCCGCACTCCCTGTCCAACCCATGGCCAATCCTATTCCAGAGCGAGTCAATCGCCTCCAGATGGAAAGGCTGGAATCTAAACTTCAAGATGTGAGTAGATAACTAGAAAACCTTAGTTGCGCCCTCAGACCTGAAGTCCAATCATCTGTTGGGGGATTTAGGCGTCCCCAACAACGACCGTCTCTATCGCACGGGGAAGCATCTGAATACTCCTAACTAGTCCCGGTCAATCTTTGAAAACAGGTCGAACAACTGGTAGCTGAGGAACTAAAGTGAGCCAACCCTCAGGGAGACCAAATCCCCTCTTATTCTTACGCTTCGCCGTTCGACTCCAAGATCTCCTCAGAGCCCATGCCCCGCAACGTACTCCTACCTCCCATGGAAAGATACAATGGGACAACGGACCTCCGGGATCATGTGGCCCATTTTATAACCGTAATGATCTCCAGGGACATGCCCGATGCAGCCATGTGCAAGTATTTTCCCACTACTCTCTCGGGAAATGTACTCACTTGGTTCAATTCCCTCCCACCGATGAGTATAAAGATCTTCTTCCAATTATGCGAACAGTTCGAATCACACTTTGTGATAAGCAGGGGAGTCAAGAGGAAGTCCACCGCCTTGTTATCGCTGCATCAAGGCAAAGAGGAATCCCTAAGGAACTTCCTGGAAAGGTTCAAAGAGGAAATGATGAGGGTCCCTTCCTTAAATCATTCGATCGCATTGGTTGCGCTATTAACAGGTTTGAGGCCCTCCAATATGAAGGTGTCCATCACAAAGAAGCCCCCTATAATCATCCAAAAATTTTATGCTCGAGTTGAAAAGTACATTGCTACCGAAAACGTCGAAACATCCGATCATAGAATAGACCGGATTGACCGAAAAAAAGGGAATCAGTCACCCCGGAGATCTCCACCCAGGAAAAACTGGGCGAAACCCTCACCTCCAAGGAGATACAACAACTACACCCCACTAAGTGAGACCCCTGGCCGGGTCTTAGCCGTTATCAGAGATAAGTCATATGTTCGATGGCCCCCACAATCAACTGAGGATGATTTCAACAAAGACAGAACAAAATACTGTCATTTTTATCGTGACTATGGTCACACAACCGATGACTGCAAGAAACTTAGAGACGAATTGGAATTCTTAGTACGTGAAGGAAGACTATGGGAGTTCATCGCCGGAAGAGAAATGGGTCCCCAAACTGGACATCAGCGTGAACCGCCACAACACAACCAAGAGGAAGAATGCCAAGCTGCTAAGCCTCCAACCGACCGAAGGGATCGGGTGACTCTTTAGGTCCACGACGGATCAACAGAAAATGAGGTCAGACGGCTAATCACACCAATTTTCTATTGTCCGAAAGTAATTCCTCTTGTACCACAAGAGATCCTAGCAGCGAGCACCAACAAACGATAAGGTGAAAAAAGGCCGGTTATTGATTTCACCGACTAAGATCTCATTGGGATCGACCCGAATCGACACAATCCCATTGTGATAACCGCTAAAATTAGACAATTTGAAGTTCAGAGGATCTTTGTTAATCAATGAGCCGACTGTAATCTCCTATATCGGGATGCTTTCGGATGAATGTGATTCACTCCTGCCGATCTTTAGCCCCATGTAGGCTCGGTTAAAGGACTCTCAGTTGAATGGATATATCCCGAGAGTATTATCTCTTTCCCGATCACTCTTGAAACACCCCCTAATCATGCGATAGCTCCCGTCGTGTTTAATGTGGTAGACCTCCCTTCGCTCTACAACGTTATATTGGGTAGACCAGGTCTGAACACCTTAGAGGTTTTGTCTAGCACCAAGTATATGAAGATCAAGTTCAGAATATCGTCAGGGATTGGGACTCTATCATGTGAGTCGAAACTTTATACTTCCGCTCCTAAATAGTCATCAGATTTTATTATTGGTATTCTTCTAAGATGCAAGGGTATTCTCCACGTCCTTGGAGTCACTTATCAATGGATCTCTTACATCTCCATGTCCCGATCCTATCACTAAGGACCTCGGTCGCCCAGAATCTACTGATCGTACGCGTCGTCAATAGGGGATGTAACTCTCCGGACGGGTGGACGCGGCCCAACTATTCTAAAAAATTCATATCGTTAGGAGGGTCTCAATCGCCCAGAATCTACCGATCGTACGCGTCATCAATAGGTGATGTAACTCCCCAGACGGGTGGACGCAATCCAACTATTCTAAAAAATTCTTATCACTCGGAGGGTCTCAGTTGCCCAGAATCTACCGATCGTACGCGTCGTTAATAGGGGATGTAACTTCTCGGACGGGTGGACGCGCCCCAATTATTCTAAAAAATTCTTATCGTTAGGAGGGTCTCAGTCACCTAAGATCTACCGATCGTAAGTGTCATCAAGAGGGGATGTAACTCTTCGGACAGACAAATGCAGCCCTACTATTTAAAGATCCCCTATCATACAGAAGGTCTCAGCCGCTCAGCCCCTGGGGATCATATGTTCCACTGATGAGTTATACAGCCTTTCGAAACAAGAAGTATGATCATCTCGTTTTAAGATAGGTGAAAAGATCTAAGTCCTTTTGATTCTACTGAAACAATGCAACGAAAAACAAAGAAGATGACTTCTATCGGAAAAAGCACAAGAATCTCTCATTAAACAAACAGATGCTACTTAGTACAAAAACCCGGGCAGAGGTTATACAGTCGGATTTGGAGTATCGATCTCTTCTTCGATTAAAAGCAAAGCCTCACTCAGACCCATACTACGAATTATCTCTTCGGCACATTTTAATCTCTCGGTCAGTCTACGGTGGGAATCCTTCTGAATGATGGCTTCCCTAGCGCGGGACTTCTCAAACTCCGTAATCTTACATTCTGTCGTTCGAAGAGATTTCTCACGAAACTGAACCAACCTCTTATACACCTAGGCCTCTGACTTCAGCCTCTCACATTGCCCTTGACACTGGACCAATTCTGATCGAAGGGATCTCATTTCCTCTTCCTTCTAATTGAGAAGGGCACCGGATGCATAACCAGCAACCGAAGACTCCCCTCCCTGAAGGGAGACTGATTCCCGCGGACGAGTCAACTTAGAGAGTCGTCCCTCTAAATGGCTTATTACCTGTATCCCCTGCTGTCCCTGAAATCGAGCAAGGGTCATGGTCTGCAAGAAAAACCATATTAATAAATGATAAAAGAGAGAGAAGAATTCGAGAGACGCAATGAGAATATTACCATCAAGCCTAAGGACTCAAGGGCTCTGCCGACCTATTTGTAAGACATTCTATGAAGGTCAAGTTCACAGTGATGGAAATCAAATTGCCCAACAATGCGCTCCGCTTCCGCCAGATCTATATAACTATACTGCATGTCTCCAGCACAAACGACAACGGTTCCGCACTCTTTTGAGCCTTTCTTTCCATCGAAGGATCGATTAGGGATAGAGGACGAAGAAGACACTCCCTCAGGAATTTTACGTTTTCCCTTATGCAAAGGCCAGACCGGAACAGCGGAAGAAGATCCCGTCATTCTGTCCCTTGCAGCTCAAGAAACATTCGTTCTCGCTCCGGCATCAAGTGAAAGAAGACCTCCAGCTCCCCTTAACTCGTTCCTCAACATTTATTCCGCTCAACGGGTTATCTTCATTTGGGATAGTTTCCTCCATTGGTATAGCCTCTGTCGGCTCCAGGTGCTTAGACGGAACCCCCAGCGCAGATGGGGGCAAAGAAGCCCTCCTTCTTTTCGCCAAAGGGGACGGTGAACCGTGAAGGGTCTCAGTCGCCCTTAAAGAAGACTTAAATAGGGCCTCAGACGCCCCGGGATCAGCCTGAAGAGGTCTTTTTGCGCTATAATGAGTCGACTTGTCAACAGTGACACTTTCCAGCAGGACGTCGTCAAGATGACTTAAAGAGTCGACTAGCTCGACCTTCGCTCTCCCCAACAGAAGGGGCCGATCAACTTTTCTCTTTTCCTTGAGCAGTAAACCAGCCAGAGATAACATCTGATCGTCCAGCAAGGACTCGACCCATATGCTCCGACTGGTGGACTTGCAATAGCCACTAACCGACCGAATAAAACGACCATGCTTTGAAGCGATCGGAGGTTTCAACCCTACATTGGGCACCCCGTCAGTCTTGGGAATCCAGGGCATACGATCCTTGTCCAAGAACTTGACAAAAAAAAAAAATTACATCCAGTTCTTATCGATGGATTCATTGTAGAAAATCTTCAACAGAACTCGGGCCGGGTCTGTAGTTTGTACCACCCCTTGGTCGGCCCATTACTCCCACACCTCATCAGAATAAAAACCGAGGACAAAATGTCAAAATCGAAACGAAGACGATAAAACCCTAATAAGGAAACTACCGCGACCGCTAACCGCCAGACGCTAGGAATCAGGAGAATTAGGAATATGTTCCACTGACACAGAACCTCAGAAAAAGGACTCGTATATGGAACCTTCAAACCGTATTTGATCGATTGAAGATACATCGGCACACAGTTCTCCGATACCCTGTTAGCCCTGTCAACTTCTGTCGCAGACAACAGGGAATAATTATCCCCCAACAGTATCTTAGTTTGTACTTCTTGAAGCTTTTGTACTGATATGTTACTCGTAATATTACCAATGTTCGAGAAAGCCTGAGGAGCGGACATCTTATTCACTGATAAAGACTCTTTGGCAGGGAGAGAGAGAGAAAAAGGTAGAGGAGATGGAAAAAGCTCTGATGAGAAAGGCCCTTATGGGATGCATGATAAATGGTTATGAAAACCGAAGCGACTGCGGCCGTATTAAAAGACCCTCCGATTTAAAAATTATGACTCATGGCGTCTCTTTCCAAGAAAACCATGAATCAGGGGCAAATGATGGCACGTAGTCCAAAATCCAGACCAAAAGATTCAATCTCAAATGGCCCACAAAAAGGGGGCCTGCTGATCAGTGTCTTAAATCCGCAACAATAATCTACCGAAGGGCTATAGTCGCCCCGATCGTTTTACTGAAAGGTATCAGTCGCTTGGGTCTACCGAATGATAAGGACTCAGCTGATTAACCGATCGTAACTCATCAAGCGGAGATAGTCATCTCAATCAGTCAAGCAACCGAACGAGGGGCAATACCCCTATCAATTAAAAAAGGAAGGTCAGAACTTTCTTGATTTCAGATTCTTATTTCATAACAGTAATTTCGAGATCTTTCAAATAAAGAAAACATCTCTCCCGAAGAGAAAGGTTTCCCGATATATGAGGATCATGATCAATTCGTAATATTGACTTTCGAGATTTTCGAAATCAGTTTGATAAGGAAGTAGGGTAGAAGTCCCTCAGCGACGCACAACTCTCACAGGTATAAAGGATCTAAAAACTCTCGACATCAGTTACGCTCTCTAAGTCTAACACAGGGGGCACACAAAACACAGAAAACTACTTTCTCTCTACTTTCAATTTGTTTCTTTCAAACGAAAACTGCTCTTTACTGACTTAAGCGTCGGAGTCTCCCCGTGGGAGTACTCTCCGGCGATTTTTGCAGGAGTATCCACCATCGATGGTAACCATTTGGGTCAACAAGGAGCTAATATCTGAGGAGCTAAAACTCACACCCGTCAAAACTGTCTAACAAAAAATTAATAAAAAAATAAATTACTAGTTTTACGCAAACAAATTGATCTTCCATTGATTAATTGAACTTCATCATCTCACTTTGACCAATACTCATAATTAGAATTCAAAGATAACGAAAAAGAAATTAAAAAAAAAAGTCTAGTATCCCCAGGTTGAACCACAAAACTACGGGTTTTTTAACCAAAATAATGTATTTTTTATTTAAAATTATTTAAATAACGTTTTTTTTTTTGGGTTCTAAAAGTAGTGATACAGAGTTCTCCAAATATGACATCTTATTTTTCATCATTTTTTTCAAAGAGAGCACCACATCTAATGTCGTGATGTAAGAGTGCCACACTAGTGTCCCGTTCCGAGACCACAACATCATATCCAAACCCTGAATCCCTTCTCATCTCCGTCCGCCTCACCTCTCGTTCTCTCTCAAGTGAAGTTGCTTGAATCTGGAAGAACAATAAAATGAAACAATTAAAGCAATAGATGACCTCAAGCAAGTCTTCAGGAGAAATTGGAAGAACATCAGGCTCAGCACTCGTAGATCTCTTTGCTACAATTGAAGTGCTTCTGCGAACTCCATCACCTCTTCGCTTTAGGAACAGAAAATTTAGAGGAAAAGCTTAAAGGAATGAGATTATCGAGTTTAGAGGTTGCAGATCCAGAACTAGGGCTAGAAAGCACCATTGAACTGAACCAGAAAGTACTACTTGAGCCATTATTTGTGTGTGTGTGTGAAAGAGAGAGAGAGAGAGAGAGAGAGTGTGTACAAGTGAAAGGTGCCTGTGAGCACAAAAGAGATTTAACAAGGGTGAATGTAAAGTGAACTGTGACAAAATCGTGCCTTAATTGTGCGGAAGTTGAGAGGAAGAACGAGAAGCTGCTTTATTTGTATCAAAAGAAAGAAGAAAGAAAGAGAAGCAGTGGTGAGATTTTGATGTCGCGCTCCTTGAGCGCGACACTAGTATCGTGCTCTGTCTACGCGGCACCGTGTCTTTTAAAAAAAATGGTGGAAAAATATAACGTTGCACTTTCACTATTTTGAAATAAAAAAATAATGTTATTTAAATAATTTTAAATAAAAAATACATTATTTAGATTAAAAAACCCACAAAACTATAATAGACTAATGATATTCATAATGCATCTGATTAGTGTTTGGAATTATTTTTTTTTTTTTTTTTTTTTTTTTTTTGCTTCTAGATAAAACAATAATGAATATAATATCTAATTTTGGTACAGTTGATTAGTCTAGGGGGACATCAGGAAATGAATCGCCTTTGAGCCTCCAAGGGACTAATGGGCTTCCAATTGCTGTAGAAGCTTTAAGTTGATCTTCACACTAATATATATTGATGTGCTTGAAATTTAGATCACATTTTTAAGCTTTAAATATTTTCTGTCACATTATGTTTAGAAATTTGAAATAAATATATGTTCAATTAAAAAAATAAAAAGGAAATTCTGGTACTCATATGAAGTTCTTTGAATTAATGCAGGTTGATTACATACTAAGAACAAACCCATAAAAATTAATAAGGATCTTTTCTTGAACTCTCCAATGTAGAGTCTTTCTTTGTGTATATATGAGATCTTTCTAATGTATATTTTCAAGAATCATCATTTTTGAAAGGGGTACATAACATCTATTCAATTATATCTTTTGATTTTTGAAAATCTATATATATATTTTTTAAAAATCCATATATATATATATATATATATATATATATATATATATATATATATATATATATATATATGGACATCTATTTCCTGTCGCTTCTTGGAAACATGGAATTGACAATTCGATGATCAAATCTTGATTATTTGAAATTATTTGTGTGCAATTATCACTTATTACTCCCACAGTTCTAGAAAAGTGTGAAATCCTTCATTTTTTTTAGTAACAATTTATGATGTGTAACATTTATCTAGAAATTAAGAAAAAAGCAAACCTTATGGTACTCACTCTATATTCAATGTTGAAATCTTGATTATTTGAGATTATTTGGATGCAATTCACGTATCACTCTCAAAGTTCTAAAACAGTGATGAAATTCCTTGACTTTTTTTAATAGCAACTTATAACATGTAATATTTATCCAAAAATTAAGAAAAAAGTATAACATTATGGTGCTCACTCTATTCCAAAGGAAAGTGTATAATATAATTTTCATTCACCTTGTTTTCTTAGAATTAATTAATTATGAAACTTCTAGGTGACGTTTGTACCTCTTCTTTTTTGGCTCATCGGACGAATTTCAAATACAGTTACTTTGCAACTATTATCCATCTCCAGATGAAGATATTTTGTTGACTTAAAAAGAAAATTTTGATATCTTCCTAGCCACTATGCACCTTATATAATATAAATATTAAAATAAAAATAAATGAGATATTATTTGATTGTCCACTCTAATTATAAAATTAATTAATAATGTCATAATTACAAATTTTTTGAAAAATACTTTACCATTTACAATAGGACAAATTGCACTGGACAAATGCCGACTATCTATATATTCATCAATTTTTATAGCCTTGTGTACAAGACATTTCACACACTCTTCCAACTGAGAATTTTACCCATCTTCTAAACAATTAGAATAGTTTGTCTTGTATAGAGAATTAGAGTATGTTAAGGCTTTTATTGTTGGGAGTTTTAGTATTGGCTATGGCCGTGGGGTCTGTGGATTCAAAACATAATTATGCAGATGCATTGACAAAGAGCATTTTGTTCTTTGAAGGCCAACGCTCGGGGAACTTGCCTCCTTCACAGCGGATGACTTGGAGGAAGGATTCTGCACTTCAAGATGGGTTCTACCTTCATGTCTCTCACTCTCTCTCTCTCTCTCTCTCTCTATTCTTTTGTTATTCTTATTAGAGAGTAGGAAAAGGAGTTGAAGTCAAATCATAACCGAAAACACTTCAAATACCCCTCGCATGCACAAACAAGCACAAAAATTTATTTTCCTTTATTTTATTTTATTTTATTTTATTGAGAAAATGGTTAAATTCTCCATTTTAGATTCATAAATTTTCATGTCCACTTTGAAATCTTAATTTTGGGTCTCTAATAACACAATCTTTAGTTTGCAGATAAATTTGGCTGGTGGGTACTATGATGCAGGAGACAATGTAAAATTCAATTTTCCGATGGCATTTTCAGTAACCATGCTTGGATGGAGTGTAATAGAATTCGGCAATGATATGGGTTCAGACTACCAACACGCCCTGGATGCAATCCGTTGGGGCACAGATTACTTCCTCAAATGCACCAGACTTGCATACAAAAACATAGTTTACGTCCAAGTTGGCGATCCATATGGTGATCATGCTTGTTGGGAAAGACCCGAAGACATGGACACCCCTAGAACTGCCTATGCTGTCACTTTCAAACATCCAGGCTCTGAAGTTTCTGCAGAGATGGCTGCTGCTCTTGCTGCTGCTTCTTTGGCCTTCAAATCTGTTGATGATCCTTATTCAAAACAGCTTATTGATAGAGCTATCGAGGTATGTATACTCTCAGTCATTTTAGTCCTCAAATCCATGGGGCATTTTGGAATGCCACATGACTGACTGCATCTTTTTATTTTTTTAACATATAAATTATGTATTTTTTCTGGTTAATTAGAACCCCATTAAAAATCAAGGCCTAACAGCTAAATAATTGAGTAAATAAGGAAATCTCTAATGTGGTTTACTGTTTTTGTTGACTAGAAAATTATGCTAATTTTTGTAAACAAAATATAAAAAATTATGAAAATGCTTTTTTCAAAAAAAGAAAATACTTTTGGTGAAACAAAGGTTTGGTATATTGTTCAGATGGAGAATACTACGATACCGCAACTCAATTTTTATGGTTGGGTACCTTAGCAGTACATATAGGCATATCTACATTAAGTAAAGTCCTATTACTAATTAAAAAAAAAAAAAATCAATCTATGGTAAATATAGTCGATCAACGGATAGAAAATCCAGACTTATGGTAATATGTACCATCAAATGAGGATTTTACCATAAGTTGGGTTTTTTAGTAATAGAGCTTTATTTATTGTAGATGAGTTACATTTACCAGAGATTGGAGAGTTTACCTTTGAAGTCAAGACTTTTTTGTTATTAATAGGGTTTCATTTATAATAGTAAGATCTATATTTATAACTCTGATAGAAAATCCCAGTTTTGATTTGAGTCTATATGGGTCTGATTTATTGTCCTTTTTAATAGATTATGATATTAATAATATGTGCTTTTTTCTTTTTTTTCCTTTGGGGGATTTGGACTTTTAGGTCTTCAGATTTGCAGATACCTACAGGGGAAATTACAGTGATAGCGTTGGAAAAGGGGCGTGCCCATTTTATTGCACTAATAACGGCTATGAGGTATAGTATTAATCTTTTTTTTTTTAATTCATGGATAAAATATGAGTATGTTTTTAACATAATAAAACTCGTGGGGGGGGGGGGATGGAAATACAGGATGAATTAGTATGGGCAGCAGCTTGGCTATACAAAGCAACAAATAAAGCTGAATACATGCAGTACGTCCGAGACAGAATTTACTCCATCTCTAAGATAGTGACCCTTGGTACCATTGCAGAATTTGGATGGGATTCCAAGCATGCCGGCATTAATGTACTTATTGCTGGGGTAAGAATACATTTGTGTCTTCCAGTTTATATATCTTGTAAATATTGTACTAATTGAATATATATATATATATATATATGTAATTCTCATTTTATTAAGCTTATTTATTTATTTATTTATTTATGCTTTGCAGATGTTTAAGAACGAGGAAAAACCATTTTCAGAATTTGCAGACAGATTTCTTTGTGCCTTATTACCCGAATCGCATGACAGATGGGTAGATTACTCTCCAGGTATCTCTTTTCTTAACCACTTACCAAGCACTCTTATTTCTCTCTGTTTTTTTTTTTTTTTGAAAAAAAAGGAAATTATTTTTTACATATATCTATTTTTAAAAATAACAAAAATTGTTATAATTTAGGAGGTCTCTTGTTCAAAGCCGCAAGCAGTAACATGCAGTGTGTAACGGCATTGTCATTTCTTCTTGTCACCCATGGCCGCCACTTGATTAACACCAACCGCCCCTATTATTGTGAATCTCGTCTCACAGATCCACGGAGATTAATACAACATGCTAAGAGCCAGGTCATATCCTTTCTCCTTTTCTTAATAGAGCTTGCATGCCTCCAAGGCCCAATCGGCCTGACTCATGTGGATGGGCATGGTCTAGTGTTTTAGGCCTGAGGCAAACTTCTTGATATTTTTTTTTTCAAATATATTGGGAAAAATTGAACTCGAGTTCTAAGAAAAGAAAAATGGTATTAGTTGAATTACAAATCGTTAGCACAACTTCTTGATCTTTGATAAGACTAAGACAAAGGCAACCATGTTAGACCTCTCTCCAGAGAGAAGCAATGGTGCTTGTGTTATGGGTGATCTTTGCTCCATTCATCTGGTAATTAGAAACTCACTTAAAAAATAGAAAGGGAACCTAGAACCAAAAAGTTTTTAATTCAATTCTTATTATAGTAATTTTGAAAAAAAAATCATATAAAAATTGTTTTTAATAAAAGTTTTTATTGCACCCTCAAAGAGACAATTCAATGGTAACAGTCCTCCTTCCTTGACCCATCAAGGATTCAATTCCTATTGTAATTAAAAAAAAAAAAATTTCTATTGCTGATATGATACAATTCATTAATCGTTAAATTAGTGATTCATGCATAGAATTATATTTTTTTGATACATAAAAGAAATTAGGAGTCAATTCTTACGCTATATATGTTCATGTGCTTGAAAAATTGTATGGCATTTTTAATTTGTAAAAGGAAAAGGCAAAATCTGGTACACATCTACAGGAGTTGTGGGGCCAAGGGGGTGAGCTGAGGGGGCAATTGCCCCTTAAATTTAGCAAAAAAATCAAAAACATCCCTTAATTTTTTAATATTGCACACTAAATGAAAAATAATATTGATTTCGTCCATAATCTTTAAATAATTGAATGTTAATAACACAATATTTATGCAATATTCAGATAATATTCATTATTATAATAATACAATATTTACTATATATTGAGATAATATTAAAAATATATTTATTATATATACTATAGAGACTACTGCTAGCATTAGAAATTGGGCTATTTATATACCAAATAATATACAATATCTTTCAATTCTCCTCTTTTCTTTTTATTTTTTAAACAATGATACCACCTTTTAAAATTCAAATTTAAATGAAATATTTAATTTTGGGACATACCTTTTATGTTTTCAATTAACATACTGATCTTCAATTTTTAAAATGTTTATCACTTATTTACTTTCTTCTCTTACAAATTGCTTCCTTTCTCTTATTTAAAAAAAAAAAAAAAATCATTCAAAAAAAGGGAAATTCAATTACTATGGTTTTAATTTTATATTTTATATTATAGAAATTATATGTTTTTTATTTACTATACTTTCAATTTATATATATACATATGAATTTATACATTTTTAAATCTACATATATATTTTGCCCTCTAAAGTTAAACCCCAACTCCACCATTAATGCATAGATTTTTTTTTTTTTTTTTAAATTCGTGCAGGTCGACTACATGTTAGGAACAAACCCCGCTGGTATGTCATACATGGTGGGATATGGTAAAAAATTCCCGCAATATATTCATCATCGAGGCTCAACTTTACCTTCACTTGATAAACACTCAAAACCCATTAGATGCCGAGACGGAGACGGCTGGTTTGCCAGCAAACAACCTAACCCCAACGAACTAACCGGAGCGGTTGTCGGAGGTCCCTATCCTGATGATTTCTACCCTGATAATCGGCATGATGTTGGACGGTCGGAGCCTACTACATATATCAATGCACCGTTGGTCGGAGTTTTGGCATATTTTAAAGCACATCCCAAGTGAACTCGCCATCAACATCATTGTTATTATGAAATCTAGTTTCCTGAATTGCAAGACTCAGCCTATCTTGTGTGTGGTCATTCTTTTGTTGTATGATATCAAATTTAGGAGCCAGCTCTATCCTTTGGCAATAAATAATATTAATATATGTTGCTTTTCCTTTTTATTTTTTATTGTGTCACTTTCGTATAAAATAATATTACATTTTAAAAGTCATCATACTTATCTTGATAGTGATTTTACTCTGTTTGAAATATTATTTCTATCAACTAATTACTAATATGATGACAAATTTGTACTATATTGATGAATCCGATGATTCCCACGAAACAACTTTTATATATAATTTCTTTGTTGGTCGAGGAGGGTCATTAGTATTAGTCAATTATTGTAGAGGTGTTTAAAGAATTAATAGGACTATAAAACCTTACAAATCTGTCATGAAAATATAGTAAGAATAAAAGTAAGTAAATCTGCCCCTCTCCTATATTTGAACCCAGGCAATAATAAGAACAAATTTTGATTTCAATACTTGAGTGAAAAATAAAAATAAGTTAGAATTAATGGTACTATTTGGCCGATTAACATAAATGAACCACTAACTATTTTAATAACTATTTTTTAAAAATCTAATATTGAACTTATACCTTTTTATAATTAAAAAGAACCCAAATATAAAATAGAAACAAATACTATTAGATCTTGTTTCAACAAGGTCTTAAAAGATTATGTGTAACATGATAAATGCAAAACATAATTAAATCTTACAAAATAGTACATTGAAATTTAATAAAAATTTATGAATCAAGCACTTTGGTTGATAAGCATTCAAATATTACTATTCTTTGAGATTTATTAATAGAGAATTAGCACAGTTCGAACTGCCTAACAAAAATTAATAAAAATATAATTAAATAAATAAATTACTAGTTTTGCCTGCTGGGGGTGTCACGAGTCATGACCCTTACGCAAACAATTGGCTTTCACATTGATTAACTGAACTTGAACATCTCGCTCTGAACACTACTCATAATTCGAATTGGAAGATAACAAAAAAGAAATTAAAAAAAAAAAAGTCTAGTATCCCCATGGTGAACGACAAAACTATAATAGACTAATGATATTCATAATGCATCTGATTAGCGTCTGGAATTTTTTTTTTTCTTTTATGATAAAGCAAATACTGAATATAATAAAATAGATATAGTCTGATTGTTGTGTTTTCGAATAGATCTAACAGATTATTTAATTAAAATAATTAAAAAAAAAACTCAAAGTGGTAAAGAGTTGCACATAACATCTATTTAATTATACTATTTGACCGTCTAAAAATATCCTTGGGCATGAAGTCAATTTATCTTCCATTGCGAATCTCCTTCATCTAGCTTGCTTTCTTCTGGATATTCTCACTGCTTTTGATTATATTGTTTATCACTCCTTTAATGAATTTATCTCACTTTCGGTTCTAAAAATTCTCTTCAAGAAGGAAAAATAAATCTCCTTTTTAATTTACCTGGCCTTTTAAAATTATTTATTTATGAAATTTACCTGGCATTTAATTGATTCTCGTTCATTTTCTTTACAATCTTTTTCTTTTGGATAGTTCTTTTATGAACGTTTGTTAGTACTCAGCTCACCAATTGGTTCATAAAAAGCCCCCGAAAATTGTTTATTAGATATTGAACAAACCAACATACATATACACAAATTTCATGGTCTTAGTTGGGTTAGATTGACTTATTTTTTTCGATAATCGGGTATTCTAAATCTAGAAAATATCATGAAGTTAGATCACTTTTTATTATTCATAATTCAAATGTCTCAATAGGTAAATGATCAAGTTTTTCCAAACCCTTTGCTTTGTCTCTCTCTCAATAAAAATGGCTTCACTTTCATTGTTTATCTTCGTTAACGTTCAAAACCAAAAATCAAAGGGGATTTTTTTTTTTTTTTTTTAATTAGAGAGAGTTAGGGGGAGACAGGAAGTTGAGGGGTGGTTATCGAAAATCATTTCCTTCTTTTTTTATTTTTTTTTTTAAATTTTATTTGGTTTTGTTTGGGTTTTGAGTCTACCCACATTGGTAGACCCGCACCCATTTCCAACGAATATATTTCCCTTTCCACACAATACAATTCACCATTTTTGACTTTGGCAATTCGGTGTTTACACAACGCTTTGAATATTATTTGTAAAGTTATGTTACAATTTTCAATTTTTAAGAATATTATTTGAATTATTTGAACTTCGTGGTACATCCCGGAGCCTCAGAGAGTTAACGAGATAGCAAGACAGCTATGGCGATAGACATGACATCAGAGGCTGTGACGGTGGGTGGTGGACGATGGAGAGTTTGGCCTCGCACGGGTTTCTCATGTGAAGACATGAGGGCTATTGCGGCTGGATACAATGGCGCAACAGAATTCTGGCACCGACCTTTTTTCTCTTATTCTTGTTTCATTTTAATTCTGTTATTTTAATTTATTATTTATTATCTAATTTTATTTAACTTAACTTAATTTTTCAAAAAAAGCTTAAAGATTTTTTTTTTTTATTTTCATTATCAATTAAGAGAGTGTTTGGGATTGCTTATAAGCTGGTCAAACTAGCTTATAAGTCAAAATTAAAATTCTAATTGTTTGGTAATTAAAATTTATAAAATTACTTATAAGCAAAAAAAGTACTTATAAGTAAAAAAAAAAATAAACTGCTTCCATCAGCTTTTGCATTTTAGTACTTATAAGCACAATTAAAATAAGTTATTTTGACCAATAAAATTACATCTGCACCCTTTTGTATTTAACAAAAATTACAACTATACAACTTCTTATGTCCACTATAGTCTTTTCTCTATTTTATATAATTTATAAACACTCATTTTACCAAACAATTAATTACTTTTAAGTAACATTTATTCAAACAGATAATAACTTATTTTTTAAAAAAACTAAAATAGACTTGCTTATAAGTACTAAGTACTTATAAGTAGCTTTTTTTAAGTAATCCCAAACGGCCCCTAAGTTATTAGGTTCATTATTAATTGTATTGATTATTGTCACACACTTCTACTAAAATGTATATGGGTATTTTTTTTATTAGAGTGAAATATTGTATTTGTGATCAGATTAAAAAAAAATTATGATTTAATTTTAAATATGTATCAAAAGAGTATAAATCAATTTACATTACAAATTTTACTTTATGTATTCATCTTACACCATTGATAAATTATTTGACGATAAAAAACTATTGAATTTATAGCTTTACACTCTTTTTTTTTAATTTAATTTTTTACTATGCAAATAACTTTACATTCTTAATATGGCCTTATTGTAGCTATAAAATTTTATAATGCTAAAAGATGTCAAAACAAGAAGGAAAAAAGTTATTCCTTAAATGTGTACATCATATATTTAATGTTTAGAAGGGCAATTTTGGAAAGAGAGATGGGCTAAGGGTCATGTGCCAGAATGTTAACATAGATGGATATCTAATGGTGTTAGGTTAAAAGGAGGTGACTGTGATCTTAAAGAGTTTAGGCATTTATATGATAATTATTGAAATTTAGAGGAATATTTTTAATTATCCTAAAGTTTTTGGGTGTTTTTTGTGATTTCTGTATTAATTTTATTTTAAAAAATATCAAAACTCCGGCTTATGGGTTGCGCTCCAATCAAATTGACAAGAAAACGTACAGACACTTTGGTAGAAAGATGTCGGTTTAATTTGTCGAGTGCTTGGGTGTTTATTTGGGAGTTCTTATTCGAGTTGGTCGAACTCGTACAGACACTTTCAATTATCTTGTTGAGAGGGTTCATTAGCGGATAAGTGACTAGAAATCTAAAACTTTGAGCCTTGCAGGATGTCAGACTCTCATTCAAGCAGTGATTTCAGCTATTATCTCTTATGTTATGCAATTTATTTGGTCTCCAGAATAGACCTGTAAATATTTAGACAGACTAAGTAGACAGTTTCTTTGAGGGGATACAGATGGAAACCAACGGATTCATACTATTCGTTGGAATAAGGTGTGCCAACCGAAGGCATGTGGTGGACTAGGCCTTCGCACCACCCACGAGGCTAACCGAGCTTTCTTAATAAAACTCAGGTGGAGGATTATCTTTGAAGATTCTGCATTGTGATGTCAGGTAATTCGTCACAAGTATTTACATCGTTCAAATTTCTTAAATTACCATAATTGTTCGCATGGGTCCCCTTTTTGGAGGGGTATTATTCGCATTCGGAACCTCTTGAGGAGAGGGATCCGTTGAAGGATCGGAAATCGTTTACGTATTAATTTTTGGGAAGAGAGTTTGGTAGATGCTAGCCTGTTGGCACTACGGACTCGTAGAGTTATGGGCATTGAGGATAATGACACCCGAGTTGGTCATTTTATAACAATAGATCGAAAATGAGATCTAGAAAGTTTATCTTCGTTTCTTCCGACCCAGGTGGTGGAGGAGATCCGTGCTATAATGATTCCCAGAGACTCCACAATGGAAGATACTATGTACTGGTCAGGCAATTCTTCAGGATTTTTAACTGTTTAGTCAGCCTATGAGACTATGCAAAGACTTGAGAGTGAGCTTCCAAGGCCCGATGGTGATTAAAAATGGGTTTGGGATATTCGATGTCAGGAAAGGGTAAGAATATTTATATGGATGATAACTCATGACTCGATAATGTCTAATGTAGTCCGAGCCTGTCGAGATCTAACGACAGACTATATGTACCCAATCTGTGGTCTCGTACAAGAAACAATTCTACACCTCCTTAGGGATCGTGTAAATGTGATGATCGTTTGTCACTTATTCTTATTAGGTTCACGGTTGGACTTTTTAGTCTATCGACAAACCCAGACCATGCAATGACTTAAGAGTAACTATCGATCTCAAGCTTTATAAAGAGGCATGCCTTGGCCTATATGTTTCACTTCTATTATTTTGTCTATTTGGAAAGCGCGGTGCCGGGTCGTCTTCAAACACCGTGAATTTTCTCCAGAGGAGGTGATGAGAATTGCCTTCTATCATGCCAAGGATAGGTGTTTGGCCTAGCTAAACACTGGTGGGTCATCATTGGTCATTATTGCTGGGTCATATAGAGCAGGGGCATGTGATATTCTGAGGGATGAGTTTGGGCTTTGGATTGGTGACTTTATTCGTAACGTAGGGATGTCGGATATCAAGATAATAGAATCATGGGTGGTTCGAGAGGGACTGCTCTATTTTCAACATCATACTTATTCTTTGGTGATCTTAGAGTTCGACTCCATTGATATTGTGACTATCCTTTCCTTGGGCATCTCCTCTTCTCACATGAACTATATTTTTATGGAGTGTATCAATATGGTTAAAAATTTATGTATTATTTGTGTTTGTTATGTTCTACGGAAAGATAATTGATATGCTGATATTTTAGTTAGACGGGACATAATGTTTCCCCTCATACTCGTCATCTTGTTTCTCCTCTGCCAAAGTTGTATAAAGCTCGGTTAAGCGACTTCTTTTAGAGACGGTTTCCTCCCTCGTCAAAAAAAAAAAAAAAAAAAAAGGAAAACGTTCACATTGAGAGTGAAAAAGAGAGAGAGAGAGAGGTGAAGATGCAGCAGAGAAAATCAGCGTTGGGAAGGCCTTCGGGGACCGACGGCTCCGATTTCTCTTATCGCATGGTCGTCGATTCCAGTTAATTAGTCCCATCTTCTTTCCCCCATTTCATGTTCTAGGATTTTGATTCTTTAGACATTTTAATTCTCCGATTCATTTGGTTTGCAATTTTTTAGGGTATACGAAGGTTGCTAAGGGCAAATCTCGCCTCTCTAAATTGTTCCTCTTTCAGGTACATCCCCCTTTTCTCGCGAGAGATTAAACCCTAGTTTGCATTTTTTTAATTGATTGATCTTAATTTTAAAGTGATAATTAGGTACTCATATTTTATTTCTTGTTGACGATCTTTTCCTTTTCATAATTTGACCCCGCATATCCTCATTCGTTATTTTTTCTCTATGGTTGTCATTGTCATCATCTGTGATTTACGTTTCTTCCTTGTTTGCTCCAGTTTTATAGACTTTTGGGGGTGAGAAAGTGATCAAAATGTGAACAATATGCAATTCAGTTTTCTCAAACAAAAGTTTGTGAGCCGATTCTGCATATGATCTTCAGTGTTACTCATATAGTGAACCTTTGGTCCTCTTTATCTCTACCCAATTTTTGGCTTCTATAGTTTATGTTTGTTTATTCTTCTTAGTATACTACAGTTAAACCAACTCTTCTCTACCACCAAAATGTTTGGTGGAGTGGTGTGTAACCACCCAACACTATGATCATTAGGTCATGGATTTCCCTCCCCGGGGGCCCTCATTGTTGTAAACCCTCGCCCAATTGACACAAAAATTGTTTGCTACCTACTTTTTTTTTCCCCCATTTATAGGCAAACTTCTTGTACTTGAATCTGTAAATTTGATGCCGTTCACAATCCATTGACCGACACGAGTGGCTAGCTTAAGACTACTCTTAAGACAATGTCATTATCCATGCAACCTGTCTTCTGTATTTCTTGCATATTACAGCTGTAATAAGGTGCTCTTTCCACATATTTACTTTGATTATGCAATACTCATTGTTTTTCCTGTGCTCCATGTGGATGGTGCCACATCTATTTGTCTTTGTCTTTATTGCTGGAACTGCCATAGCACTAGCAATCTACTGTAAGAGCTTTTGTTTTGTTATTTCCTTTTCCTTTAAGCTCGTGACCAGTTTATGGGATTGATAATGTTTAGTAAGATCATTTTTGGGGAAAAAATTCTGGTCTAGCCTTTTGAGTTTATGGGTTTTGGTATTTGATCATTCCACAGTCTATACTTTAGAATTTGTTTTTCGTTGTTCAATTGGAATTCTGTATTTGGTTGAAAAATGCTTACAACTCCTAGACTTTAAGATCTTGATCACTGGTGCCAGAAAGAAACCTTTTGGGAGGCCCTAGCCCCTAAGTTGTTAGCCTTGGTACTTTTGATTGCTTTCAATACTTGGATTAATGCATTTCTTCTGATCACTTTTTTAATTACTCAATGCAGGCTGTGACTCTCTTATTAGGGCTGTCATTCACATTTCTGTGGATGTCAAAGGAGGGCCTAGTTACTCTTCCTGTGATAGGTACGATTCTCGGTTCTGTTTCCCTTGTCATTGGAGAATCAGGTTGCTACCTATCCTGTCTGCTCTCTGGTGTCATTTTGTTGTTGTTATTTGTTTTTCCATTGCTATTGGCAGGTCGAAGGAACAGCCAAGCAGGACTTTTGAAACTCTATGTGGCAACATCATCAGTCGCAGTTCTTCTTTCACTCGCATTTGTCATCAAGAGCAATTTTGTATCAAAGGTAAGAACATTCATTAATTATTAGGATTGAATGGTAGGTATAGTATTTGTATTTTCTCCATTGAGGAGACTAAGTTTTTGATATGGGGAACTGTAAAGTCTTCCGGACTAATTTGTGAATCGAGTTTTGAGTTGTAAAATTGAGGGTGAGTCTTGGTTCAATGGTGAGGTTATTTTATTGTTCCATGGACACAATAGTGCCAAAAAAATGTGCATAACAGCCATTACATAACCATATAAACCTCAGTCGCCATTGTTTTAAGCTGTGATGGAAATTGAAGAGGGAGTTGCCCCTATATTGGTACATAACAGCTGTTATGGGGCCTATAAGGCCCATCGCAGGCACACCAAGCTGTGGCAGCACTTAATCACCTTTGAACCGTTTTTGCTGGATAAGACTATGTTTTTCTATGACCTGCTGCTACTCTTGATGAATGCTAGAGTCTTGAAGCTTATATGGATGTCTTATATCAAAACTATATTTTACATCCGTGTATATTATTGTTGGATTCACTTATTTGCTCTTTCTTTTAGTCCATTTTGAGGTGGTTGTCGGGCATGTGTTGCATTTTATGGCATCAAATGCAAACTAGTGTGTTCACTACATGATTCTAAAAAAGGCTGCTTGGTAAGTGTAACATAAATAAGAATGCAGTTTCTTCTGTGATACTAGGTGCTCCAAGATCAAAATGGCTTGGAAAAAATGAAGCTTGAACTTATTGAGACTGGCCGCATTTTATTTGGTGCGTTCCATGTTTTTGTGCATTCATGCTCACTACATGATATGTGTGTTTCATGACTCCTGGTGTTGCCTTCATCTTGACTATATCGGTTTTACAGAGTTGCTGCTGCATCTATTTACAATCAGCACAATATTTTCTCTCATACACAACATGTCCCCTCCCAAGAGAGCTTCTTGATGGTTCACTGTAAGTCTGAGAATACATCCCTTACCTAAGCGCTTCCCTTTCTTCTTTTATTGCATAATGGCTCTCAGGCTTCTCCAATGACGTTTTGAAGTTTGAATACATTCCTTAGTATGATTGCACTTTCAGATATTCTGTGTTTGTAAGAATGCCAAAAGAAGGGGAAAAAATTGTATGAGCTGTTCTATTATTTTGGGAATTGCCTCGAATGTCTAGTTGTATGTGCTCTTCTATCACTTCTTTTTTTTTTTTTTTTTTTTTTTTTTTGTGTGAGGAGAGGCTTTGCTTGTTTGATGTTTGCAATCTTGGTAGACCACTCAGTAACCAGTTCTCTTCTCAAACAAGCCATACCATACTTGTGCCTGTTTTCCCTATGACCAACTTCTGAGGATGCTATCTAGTTTGTTTGCTCAGATAAAAGCATCTTTCCTGTACCTTGTAGTCTTGGCCTTGTTTTCTCATGTATGCATCTCTGCTAGCTCAAACACTTCACATGGAATTGATCATTCATTTGTTTAGTAGTAGAAATTTTTTCTCAGATACAATTTTAGACATTTCGAATGCAGTTGCAAGGGTTGGCTACTTGCACTCTCTGGCTGTTCATATTCTTAAATGTTAACTGATTCAGTTTTGTCATATAATTTTGTTTGGATTCACATGTAGTTTCATATCGTAGGTAAACAAATCAGACTTTGTAGTAATTATCATGGATTTCAAATATTAGGAAGAATGCTCTTGGAAAACATTAGCTTAGGGGGTGTAGAGATGAGGTTGAAAAGATATTGGTGAGACATGAGTAACTGTAGAAAGGGGCATGTGTCAGGATACAACACTTGCAACTATAATATGTGATAGGTCGCTAGCTGGATCATACTACTCTCTAGAATAAACAATATCCATTATGTTATCCTTGATTAGTTTCAAGCTGTTCTTAGGAATCCCTTCAGCATTTTTTTACTTCATCTTTCTCCCAATCAAACATGCTTCCTGGTACAATCTTCTAATCCTAACTTGAAAAGTTTTGGAGAAGTAAGAAGAAAAAGAATACATAAATAGGAAGTAAGGTTTTAAATGATTGGATCTTTTAGCATCAGGATAGTAACTATGTAGGGGAGTGGTGAGTTGTATGGATGATTTAGTTATTCAAGTGGGTGAGTTGTAAGGGATGGGCAGGTCATTGCAGCAGTACTGTGCTGGTGTCAATCAGTGCTTCAAAAAGGCACGGGGTGCTCACCTCAGGTGCCGGAGCACCACCAGGCATGGTGGGCAGGCGAGGCATCTTAAAAGAGGCGCTCGCCTCTTTGCTGAAGTGCTAGAGGCACTAAGGTGCTGATGCGAGCGCCACTTTCATTTCAGTCCTTTTTTTTTTTTTCCAATAAGTAGCCCATTAAAAAATGTCAGACGTCATTAAATGGCCCATTAAAATGTAATAATAAAATTGTTATGATTTTTAGAAAACCCTAGTGCCCTGCAGCCAGCTGCCTTCTCATGCAGAAAGCGTCATATGGAAAGTCAATAGGAGGTAACTTTTTTTAGTCAAGGAAGATTGAAGTCAACCAGAGTTTCAACTTCTAGATTGGTTGATATTCATGAGGAGGAAGCTGCTTCATAGGACACACACAAGGAGGAGCTTAAGTCCAGTGATGGAGGGGACGATGATCTGAATGAAGAAGATGAGGTGGTTGACATTGATGTTGATTTGGGCCTTAGATCTTAATAATTTTAGGATTTATATCTAAGTATTTTCTAGGAAGGAAGTAGGTATCATGAAGTATGAATTAACTTGATAGTGTTTTTGCTTTTTCTATTGAATGCATGACAATTTTACGTTTTTCTTTTATAATGTCGGTAGTAGAGAACTACTTTTTAGATTTGTCTTAGTTATGATTTTTAGACAATCTTTAGCTTTATTTGAATCTCAAAATTATAATTTCTGAAAGGTTACCTTATTTTTAGATTGGTTGATAGAAGCTGTTTCACAAGACGCACACAAGGAGTATAAGTTTTGTGACATATACATACTTAATGAATTATTTATTTGTTTAATTATAATTTTTATTTTGTTATATTATTTGTCTTATGATTAATAATTAAATATATATGATCATTTTAAATTTTTATTAAAAAAATGGCTATTCTATTATTTTCATAAAATAATTAATATTTAAATAAAATTCCTTATATTTTTTATATTTACACGTTTGTCCACATTTTTGTTTCTATTTCTTGTATTATTACAAAGTGTCGTTTTCTTGTATCGTTTCGTATCTATTTCCATTTTTTCATTTCCGTGCAACCTAGTTGACATTGATGTTGATTAGGGCCTTAGATCTTAATTATTTTAGGATTTATGTCTAAGTTTTATTTTCTAGGAATGTATGACAATTTTACATTTTTCTTTTATAATATCGGTGCCAAAGAACTACTATTTAGATTTGTTTTGGTTATAGTTTTTAGACAATTTTCAGCTTTATTTTGAATCTCAAAATTATAATTTGTAAAGGGCACTTTATTTCGCTTGGGCAAGCACCTTTCTTGGTGCCTAGTGCCTGAGGCAATAGAGGCCCATGAGACCTTAAGAGCACCATGCGCCTTTTAAACCATCGGTGTCAAAGGCTGCTATGGTGGAGTGACAATTTCATGGTCAGTGGGTGGACTGTAGGGCTATTATGTGAATCGAGTCAACTTTGAGCAGGTCAACAGTTCGACTCAACTCAATTTTGACTGAAGTTCAAGTCAAGTTCATTATATAATTGAATCAAGTTCGAGTAATAGAATTTTAGATTTGAAAATTCATCGAGTTGTTCGATAACATATATTAATATATATTATATATATTTATATATGATTATAATATAAAAAATAAAATAAAATAAAATAAAATATATTAATATATTATATAATAATCGAGTTTTCAAGTTGAGTTCGAGTCCTATTATTTACTACTCGTCGAGTTTGAATTTGAGAATAGAGATACTCGGGATCAACTCGATTTGAATACACCCCTGGTGGACTGTATATAGGATGAGGAGGTTGGTTAGTAGTGATAGTGAAGAAGTCAATTATTTATTTTGGGTGCATGGAGGCAACGACAATGGCGATGGTGGTGGTAATGATGTTGTTGATTGTGCTAACACTTGAAGTGGGCAGTACAACAATAACAACAACAACAATAATCTAAATCTTCTATTCTAAAAATTTGGGGTTAGCCACATGAGTGATAAATATGAAAAAAAAAGTGTTGATTTAATTTGTGTGGATTTTCTTACACTACTTATTCCTATCTAAGATCATCTCCTTAACTAATCCCATAATTATCATGTCTTTACGAATAAGTTGTGTTCAAGTTTTCAACGACCTATTTCTATATTTTATTAAATTTTCTATTGTTCACATCTCCATTTATATTGTCATTATTTTGAATGATGGAACCAAAATATCTAAAACATTCACCCTTTGGTATTTTTCTTCCCTCTATCATAATCGTTTTCTCATTATTCTGATGATTGTCATTAAGCCTACATCTCATATAATTAGTTTTGGATCTACTCAATCCAAATCCTTTGGACTCCAATGTGACTCTCCATGACTCTAATGTAGTATTAATGCCCTTTTTAGTTTCATCAACCAATATTATATCATCTGTCAAAAGCATATATTATGGTATTTTATTTTAAATATTTTTTGTGATTTCATCTATTATTATTGCAAATAATATGACACTTATTGCCGAATCTTGATGGAGCCCAATGTTAATAGCGAAGCTATCGTTCATACCCCCGCAAGTTCTTACATCAATCACAGCTCCTTCATGTATATCTTTAATAAGATTAATATATTTCAAAGAGATCATTTTCTTTATCAGCGCCAACCACGTCGTCGTTGGGATCTCTATCATACTTTTTTTCTAACTCTATGAATACCATATATAGATCTCTTTTCTGTACTCTAAATATCTTTATCAACTGTCTTAACAAGTGAATTGTTTCGGTGGTAGATCGTACTGACATAAATCCAAATTGATTCTGATACACATTTATCTCCAGTTTCAATCTATGATGTATTACTCTCTCCCATAACTTTATCGTATGATTCATGAATTTAATTCCTCTGTAGTTGGACAATTAAGGTGACAATTAAAGTTTGCTTTCTCTTAATCTTTTTTTTTTTTTTTTTTTTAAATTTGTATGAAATTTTCTAGTATGCTATTAATATTCCATGTTTTATAGCGCCCTTTATGGCTTCAAATGGTAATATGTAAGAAGCCTGGAGACTTCATGTGAAAGCCATATCCGCACTGAGTATTTACTTGATCGATACTTATTGAAGACATGTAGTGAAAGCCATATCCGCACTGAGTATTTACTTGATCGATACTTATTGAAGACATGTATCAGATTTTCATGTAGTATATTCAATTATTATTATCCAAATACTAGGCACTTATCCTGTACTTGTCCAAGATTTGCAAAATTCTTCATGAAAAACTATCTTTGTGAAAATTGGATATATTAATGATATAGTAAATAGTGCAGGTGTTATGTATATGTGCCTTACCAATGATATAAACAACCACTTGGGGCATTTCAAGAAGAATAGAAATTCTGGGAGTGTAAAATATAGCAGTGAAATAGTTTTCTTGAGGTGTTGAAAGGATAAGAAACATTGAAAACACAACCAATTGTCTACTTGAAAATTAAAATTTAAAGGATAAAAAGAAAATAAACAAAGCTATCTACCTGTTAGAGTGGTTTGTTCAATCATGTTGACCTTGGTTTTCCAAGGTTCCATTTACAACACTGGACTGTCAAGTTAAGATGATTATTAACCAGTGAAGATTTACGTGTGGGAAGTTAGATAAGGCAGCTTATTTACAGACTGATTCTGGTATTGTTTTCTTCTAAACATGTGGTAAGATGGTTGAAGTGAAAGAGAAGCATTATCCTTGGCTGGCCGTACACAGTGAGTTGGTCTTCAAACTACATTGCATCTTTGACCTGTATGTGGACACTATACTGTAAAGGAGCATTGCCCTTTGATTGGCTAGCAACAATTGTAGAGGACAGTATAGAGTGATTCTGTCTGCGTTCCACCATGTCCATGAATAGTCCTTCTGGGTAAGGAAAAGATATCACTAAAGGAGCTGGAGAAAATAGTTTGAAGATGCGACAGAGAGATTTTGTTGGCTCCTGCCAAGGCAAATAAAACTGTTTGAATGGATAATACTTCTTTTAAGAATGTTGTCCTCGGTGCATATGGCCAACTGATCATGTGATTAAATTGTTAAAGAGTTAATTGGAAATTTTGAATGTTAGTGGGAAGTTCAAATCTGGTGCTCCTCCAAAATCCATTGTCTTAACTCCATGCCTTTCTTGTGATCTTTGCAATACTCTTGATATATGGAAATATTTTTTGTAAACATAAAATCATATTTGGTTGTTAAGGGACTTGCTGAGCCATAGAGCTGACTTGGATTTTTGGGCCTTAGGTAGGGAAACTCAAAAGTTATCTGGATGACTTATGGCCTATGGGAGTTTGATCTTGTAAAGTAAATTGCCAATGAATTGCAAAGTTTTACATTAGATTTAAAGACATTCTGGCAGATAATCATTTACTTAAATATAGATTCAAATATACAATACAGACTGTGAAGTTCTCACTCGCTTTTTATGCACTTTCAACTTATTATTATTATTTGGTACCTGTTACAGTCCGGAAATCTGCCTTAAGGGTACATCAAAGAACTTCAGTAATCTCAGAACACTAATAAGGATTTAGAGGAAAATGTTTAGTTGGCTAGCCACGAAGAGCATCATAACTGTTAATCAAAGCTAAAGCATTACTAGTTAGATGTGCTAGGTTTAGTATTCAACCTCTCACAACATTCTTCAGATTTCCATCCATGGCATTTCCAGCAAAACCATCTTGGATGTCCTCATCAGTTAAAGCTGCGCTTACCCAAGTTCGTATAGCATTTATCATAAGACCAAAATTGGAGCCTTATATTTGATATATTTCTGCTAGTGATCTTTGAAGCTGGTCTATGGGGTCGCTTATCACCTCTATGCAGTCCTTCATGGCTGAAACCTCCCTGGATGTCATGCCTCGGTTGTGCAATAAAGTTTGCCATAGGGGTGGCTGTTGATTGAGCTGGCTTGAGGATCACAATAAGTGCTGCATTGGCTAGAAGCTTAGGGCTTATTTGCATGGCACTTGCTTCGGTGTAGAAGGAGTGGGAGCAAAGCCAGTGATAAGTTGTTGAACTGCAAGAGGTTCTAATGAACTCAATGCTGGTTTTTTTAACTGTCCCAGTGGCTGAATTAGGTTTGCATAGAAGGTCAAGGCACGTGGGATGAGAAAAACTGCAAGGAGATTGTTGGCAGAGAAGTTCTTCATTCTCTCAAAGGCTTAAAGCTAATGAATGGAGTTGATGAATTTTAGGGGTTTATTTCATTCATGTGATGGCCCGTTAGTAAATGTGAGAATCTAAGGCACAAAGGAAGGATGGCATGCTAAAAAAAATTATTGTAGGGGTTTTAACTACATTTTATCAGGAAAAAGTAAAACATGATGAGAAAGTTGACATTATTTTTCATAGCCTTCCTCTGTTTGGTACATGTCACTTCCACTCAATTCGTATGGGTAATATAATTGTTTTCCTTTATTTCTTTTGCTTGTAATTGCCTTTGTAGTTTGTCCTTTCTGTTTTTGTAGATACTGCTTCGGTGTTCCTATTTTCTCTTGCATAGCTATATAAAAATTTGCTGCGGAGTTGTTGACATCATTCGATAAATTTCCTCGTGATATATTGATGAAATGTTTATTTTGTAACAAAATGTGAAAGAACTTTATCTGCATAAATCATGACTGCTTATGGTAACTTTTTCACATGTTTGGTAGTTGCATTCCCATAATCATGGTTGATGATTGTACGTATCTTATGATAGTTCCTTTTTTTCTTTTCCAGATGTGGAAACTCCGGTTGCTTATGGTAACTTTTTCACGTGTGAGATCTTTGCAATACTCTTGATATAATCATAGTTGATGAGTATAGTATCTTATTATAGTTCTTTTTTTTTTCCCCCTTTTCCAGATGTGGAGACCCTGGTTGATGCAATTCGCCGCCCTGGTACCTCACTTTTGATATTTATCTCCTCTCCTTTTCTAGTTTCAAATGTTACCATCTGATTCACCATGGGACCTTTTCCAATGTGTGCAGTATTTGCAACTTCTAACCAGAGTTGACAACCGTACTATCCATAGTCTGATGTTTGAGCATGTCTTCTGATTCCTCCATTTCACCTCAACTTTAGGTGGTGGCAACAAGTTTTACTTCACAAGTCAGACCCTTCCTTCCCAACTGAGAACTGATAATGTCCCATCTTCTTGTTAGACAGCAAAAACCTAATCATTTTGAGATGATGGGCCCTTCCTTTCCAGACATTGCCCCACAGGTTTTCTTAACATCATTCATATTGGACATGCCTCTGGGAGTTCTTTTTCATTGAATGAATAAATAAATAAATAAATAAATAAATAAATAAATATATATAAATATATATATCTATATATATATGTATATATATATCTTGTAATGATAGGGCAAAACTTGTGGACTAGAATTATATAAATTTGAGACTAGAGGATATTTTTATGAATATCTTAATATTATATCAAAGCATGATTTGTTTAGCTACTTGGCTGCTATGGTGCCATGGGAAGTAAATGGTTGCTTTCATGTCACTAATCACAACAGGCTAGTTCAGTGTACTTAGAGGAAAATTTTGCTTACAATTAATGTGTATGTATTTGCCAGTGGCCAAGTGGAGAGATAGACCTGGACCTCATGGGCAACGGATGCTAACCCTGTTAATCTCACTTGAACCCCCCCCCCCCCCCAAAAAAAAAAAGAGGTCCCTGTTATTCAGCCAGTTGCAATTCTAGCTTTTTGTGTGCTGTCAAATACTTGAATTGGAAAATCAACCTCGGTGTCCAAGTAAAGTCCATCCTGACTGCGGTTGTTTAGTCGCATCCTATTATGTTTGGTCCAATGATATTACTTTTGCTTTAGTTACCTATTCTTTAAAAATAGTTACCTATTCTGTGAAACAAATACAGGCATCTTTCTTAGCAGAAAGGCAGCGCTTTATTATCAACAGCAGTTTTAAGATGTGAGTAGATTTGAATGCTTGCTTAAACCACCGTTGTTGATTTTGTGGCTCTCCATCTTTATCTCTTGACCCACTCTTAACTATAGTCATACAGATATTTTAGTTTTCTAGGTTGTGAATGATGGGGGTTTTGGTTTGCTGATGGAAATTGTATCAATCAGCAAGCTAGGTCAGGTGGACAGTCGCTTCTGTTGGATGGAAGGAGCCTTCTTATTTGTTGTTTTTATGGTTTAATTTACATTATCAGGAAGATGATGATTGAAGGAAATATTACTGGTCAAATGTGAATGTGAGAAAGTAATTAAGAGCAGCCAAATTTTGATTTCTTGTTTTCATCGTCAAAAAAAAAAAAAAAAAAAAAAGGAAAAGGATTAACTAGAACCTCTCATCTTCTGCCCGAAGTTAGCTTATCTTTGTAATAAAGTAGTGAAGATGCCTTTAGGGAAAAGAAAAAGGAAAAGGAGAAGTAGGTGTAAGTTGAAAATCTAGTATTTTGTTATGGGGAAGTAGGGCACTCATTTTTTATTTAGTTCAGAGGAGGCAATCGCAGTGAAGATTTCTGCAGGCACTCAACTTCACCGGTGCCCGCATGCGCATATTGATCTATAGCTTCCATGCGGCTGAAAAAATTGTTCTAAGCGCTATTGCTTTGTCCAAAACTTGTTCTAAGCAAAATGTTCTTTGCGCTGTAGTTATAAGTTACCTTTGTCCTTTGGGCATTGAAAATGAAACATGGGACTGCCCAAGTCTTAGCAATCCCTATATAATAGTACCTGAGTTGTGGACAGAGATATTTAAAGGCCTTTAACTAGGGAAACTGAATCCTTATTTAAGGTTGAAGGTATAATAATGACTTTTTCATTAGTTATCGGTGGTCAATGAATTATAGTTCAACTTATATTGTCCTCCTCCCTCTTATAAAGATATCGAATTTAAGTCTTTTTATGTATCCAAAAAAAATAAAAATAGTTCTTGGTCGGCCCATGCTGCCCAGAAATGATTCTCACGTGCTTTCCAAGTTAAATGAGTTGATCTCATTGCAACTTTTGAATGCCAACGGCTATTAATCAAAATTTGATTTGATAACTCCACACAGTAGTTGGAAGTTAGCTCAATTAGAGAGCTCATTTATCAATCATAGGCTTGAGAAATCCTAAACATATTTTGGAGGTAATCATATAAGATTGGACGGAAACAACTCGGGGTGCATTTGGACTTTTTGGTACTTGAAAACATTGGCCTTTTACTTTTTCTCGCCTGCAAAAATATTTGGGTCTAATTGACTGTTGATTACCATGCTTATTGAGACAATTGGTCTTTTCACATGTGCTGTCGTTAAGGGTGGTAGTCAAAAGTCACATCTTATTGAATAATTTCAAAAGCTCTCTCTCTCTCTCTTTTTCTTTTTTGAGATCCGGATTGAGAGAGGGAATTTTCACTACTAGGATATCCCTTTGGCACCTCTCTCCCTCTCATACACACGCGCGTGCTCTGACACACCGGCTAGTTTTGCTCATCAGCACAAGGCAACCAAATTTCAACATCGATAAGTTGTATAATTACATACGGTGAAGTTCTCATCAGTTTTGTGTGCATTCGACAAGGTTTGAGTGTGCACACAAAATTGACAGAGCCTACGTTGTTAAAGACAACATGACAATCCACACATTTGCTTACGTGACTAGAACTCGAAAACATAGGGTGGGGTAAGTTTTGGACTAGCCATGAAGAGCAGCATAACTATTAATCAAAGCCAAAGCATTGCTAGTCAGATGTGCTATGCTTACTATCGGACCTCTCACCTCATTCTTCAAGTTCCCATTCATCACATTCCCAACAAAACCGTCTACGCACGTGTCCTCGTCTGTTAGGGCCGCACTCACCCAAGTCTGTACATCGCTTATCATGAGACCAAAATCCGAACCCTTGAGCTGGTTCATCTCTTGGAGTGAATTTCTGAGCTGGTCTATGGAGTCGTGCATCTCCTCAACGCAGTCCTTCATGGCTCCAATCTCTCTAGGTGTCATGCCGTGGCCGTGCAACAAAGTTTCCATGGACGTGGAGGTTGTTTTTGCGTTGTTGAGAGTCACGGAGAGTGCGGTGTTTGCTAGAAGCTTAGGGCTATTTTGGATGGCACTTGCATGGGCGGAGAGAGAGCTGAAGCAAAGTTGGGGATAGGTTGTGGAGCCACATGAGGTTTTAATGAACTCAAGGCTAGTTTTCTCAATGTTCCTTGCTGCCAAACCTAGGTTTGGAATGGAAATGAAGACAATTAGGATAAGGAACATAGCATGAAGGTTGTTCGATGAGGATGTCATTCTCTCTCTCTCTCTCTCTCTCTCTCTCTCTCGCTACCCGATTTTGGAAGTTGATGAACTTTAGGGAGAATGGTTTTCACTTTATAGAGAAGGGTTAAATGAATAAATTTTGTAAACGTTACCATCTGAGATACTTAGATTACTACCCCACTTGTCTCAAGTTGGTTTTTCTGTCCTTATCTTAATTGAATATTAGCTGCAATCTTTTCGGAGCTCATTTACTACTCACTTTTTTATTAAATTTGAATTGCGGCTTTACCTCGTGGTCTTCTTCAGTCTTTACGATGACCCCACCTTTATATTTTTTTATATCAGTTCAACTAAGCATTATATCTGTTTAATTAGACCCAATTCAAAACATGACTCAAATGGTCGAACTTCAGACTTGTCTGAGTGACGGAGCGAGGGGGTCCTTCACCTTCAAATTTACAGCCGACATCAAGTGCAAACAAAGCCAACGGCCGAGTTCATCTTTTTCTATGAATTATGATTGCGTGTTCAACTCGTTCAATATATTGCGTCGACGTCTCCCACATGAGGGTTCTTGGCAACATGTTTCCTTGATTGGATTTTCTTTTAAAAGAAATATATATATATATATATATATATATATATATATCGTAATAATAGAGTATACTGCATTTTCGGGTCATAAGAATTAATTATGTGCACGAAAAATATTCTAATAATACTTTTTTTGACCCCAAAAAAAATCTTGATAAGAAATTAATAAGCGGCACATTAATTAACGAACATCGGTTGATAATTATGTGGACCATAATAATCTTATTTTTTCTTTTTATATAATGATCTAAGTACGGCTCTCGATTAATTTAATTAATTGTTCATTTTTATTTTATGTGTAATTTTAATATTAAAAATTTCAAATATTTGTTAGAGTATTATTGTGAGTGCTGATCATATGAGGCGGACTCAATTGAAGAATCTCTCAGCTGTGACTTAATTTCAACTCTTTAGTCGTAGTAGCTAACGTCGTAAAAACATGTGAGATTGTTTTGTTCAAAACATACCCTTTTATTTATTTGTTTTAATCAAGGCATGCTCGAGTTCAATACCTTGATATATTTGTTTTTTTTTTCTATCTATAGAAAAAAAAAATTTAAGTGTTCTTTATGGGTACATAATAAAGATTAACAACAAATAGTTTATGATATTGACAACATTAGCTACAGAAGTTCGATAATGCCAAGGTCAAGTGGCCTATGAGGATGGCCATTGGGAAAATTTTGGTGCGGTGTACTTTAAAAGTTTTGGTTTTTTAGTTCAATGTTTAGCTTTTCGATTTGACGGTATGATGTAAAGGCTGAAGCCCAAAAGGGCCAACCGAACATCTGTTAGACTCGCTTGGTCCACCAATTTGATCACTGTCTTTGTACACCTATGGCGCTTTGTTTCGTGGGCCCGAGTAGTTTGATACATTTTTATTTTCACAAAAGAGGTGGGGTGTGTGTAATATGTTTACTTATCCATACCTGATAATTAAATTATCGATCTTAATTAATTTGATTTGAATTAATTATTAAATCTATTAAGAGGTGAGCTTTTTAGGTGTCTATTTTTTTATTTTTAAGATTTGAATTCAAAATTTTAATTAATATAATAGTGTCTTTCTCTTTAAATTAACAAAATATAAATCACAAAAAGAGTAAAAAGAAACCGTAAATAGAAAATAAATTGGTATAAAAAGTCTCATCAGTAAGAATTGAATTCAACCCTTATTGATTTTGAGTCAGAGAGAAAGTGTCATTATACCAAAATTTCTTACTTTATAACTTGATACAATTATATGAAGAGACAGAGAATTAATAAATTTTAAGTGACATTTTTTTATATCCTTAATTTTGAGGTTTAAAGTTCGAATCTCAGATTTTGAATGAAAGGTACGGAAACCATATAATTCCGCATTTCGTACATCATTTTCATCATCTAGATTGATCAAAGGGCGGCTTCCAAGTTTTTTGTCAATAATACAGCAAATAAAATATAATATGCCAATTTAAGAAATCCTAATCAATTTGGCTAGGAAAGATATTTTTTTCCAAAAAAATCTAGGGGAAGCCCACGTGGTGGCACCCCAGAAAATTAATGGAGGGGCTCAAAAATCGGTCACCTGGCTCCTAACTTTTAATTTTTGTTCTTTTTTACAACCTTTTTAGTTATAATATTTGTTTAACTTTTAATTATAATATCATATTAATATTATATATAAATAAAATTTATTTAAAAATATATTTTTTTAAATAATTCGGTTAGTTCTATTTAACAAAAATAAAAATTATTAAAATTGATAATCATTCAAATAAATCAAATCAAATTTTAATTTTATTCAAAATCAAAACCAAATATCAAATAAATTATCCGCAAAAAATTTTTTTAAATGATTGGTTGATTTATTTATTTGTTTTAAATGAATACCGCTCACATCAACACTTGACTTTAAAGGCAGATCAAGTGACCAAAGAAGCCCATGAACATGTGTGGGACTTGAGAGTGGGGACACCCAAAGCCTTAGACCCCCAAATTGTGCACTCACTTTGCTCAGTTGGCTATTTTAGGTGCTGTCTCTAATCCTCAATTCAAGCACAAGGGAAGTAGAGCGAGACCTTGGTCCTGACCCTTGGCATTCTACCCTACGAGATTACCTGTACCTAAGGTGGGACTTATCCCTTACGTCGTGCCCTTCTCGGCTACAAGATATTATTGGCTGGAAGTGTTATCGTCTATCATAACTTGCCATTGAATTGATCAAGTTAAATGCAGTACAAAAATATTACAAAAGAATTTTTTCACAGTAATGCATTAGTGCCCAATAAAACCATATCACAACGAAGGAGTGTGAGTACTAGACAAAGAATTTTACATTAAATATTTATTTAATATATTAATCTTTATCGATGATAAATTTCTAATATTTAAATCATGTACAAACAAAAACCATGACAATAATAGTAATAATAATAGTAAAACACAACGATGAGGGAGGCGCATTGCTCTCCTGAATTTTTTTTTCTTTTTTTTTTTTTAAAAAATATGTATATTATTTTTAAAACTATAAACACAAATGATATTTATCTCTTTAAAAATAATACTTTCTACCCCTTCAGATTTTAACTCAAAATACATATTACATTTTACTTTTTCATATAATATTTTTTTGTTTCGCATCGTAAATATAAATTTTTTATTATTTATTTATTTCATTGTATCTAATTTACCCATAATAATAATTGCATAGCTTTCTTTTTTATTATAAAAAAAAAGAAAGAAACTTCTTCATCAACACCTCTAAATTAGATTTGATCAATTGATCTATCCTCTATCCTTCCCTCAAAAAGGAACATTTCCTTTTTATTATTATACATTTCCTTTTTTTTATATGTTGGTGGTAGTTTCAGAAAGTGCACACGTAAGTCTATAACCCTTAAAAAGCAATATTTCTTTTTTCATTCCCTCACTTCCCCTCAATTGTGACATATTTTGAAAGTTTTTTTTTTTCATTTTTTTATATATTTTTAATTTTCTTCAATTTTTGGAGATGGGGTCTACCGATCCCTTTATTTTAAGACTTAGATTGAGACTTTAGATCTTTAAATTTTTTAAGATTGATCTGGATCCCTTTTATCTCAAAATTTAAAAATTTTTAAATCTATTTTAAATTTATTGAAATAATCTATTACAATTGAAACCTTAAATCAAAACCACAATATTTTTGATTGTGCTAATATTATAAACCTAATAAATTATAATTATTTTTACTTTTTTTTTTTTGTCACCGCACACACTGCGCAAACACACGATGTGTCTGCCGCATGCTAGTTAAGACAATTGGTCTTTTCACGTGCTGTCAATAAATAAGGGTAGTAGTAAAAAGTCACAACTTATTGAATAATTTGGCAAGCGTTCTCTCTGTCTCTCTCTTTCTCTCTCTCTCGGTGCTTGATCAACAGTATCCGGATTATCCTCATGAGCACAAGGCAATCAAATTTCAGCATCGATAAGTTGTATCATAACATATGGTGAAGTTCTCACCAGTTTTATGTGCATTCAACAAGGTTTGTGTGTGCACACAAAATTGACAAAGCCTACCCAGGGATAGACAACATGGCTATCCCTACAACTGCATACGTAACTCGAACACGGAAAGATAGGGTGGGGCAAGTTTTGGACTAGCCTTGTAGAGCGGCATAACTATTAATCAAAGCCAAAGCATTGCTAGTTAGATGTGCTAGGTTTACTATCCGACCTCTCACCACATTCTTCAAATTTCCATTCATGGCATTCCCTGCAAAACCGTCTGTGCACGTGTCCTCGTCTGTTAGGGCTGCACTGACCCAAGTCTGTACATCACTTATCATAAGACCAAAATCCGAACCCTTGAACTGGTTCATCTCTTGGAGTGAATTTCTGAGCTTGTCTATGGAGTCGTGCATCTCCTCAACGCAGTCCTTCATGGCTCCAATCACTCTAGGTGTCAGGCCGTGGCCGTGCAACGAAGTTTCCATGGACGTGGAGGTTGTTTTTGCGTTGTTGAGAGTCACGGAGAGTGCGGTGTTTGCCAGAAGCATAGGGCTATTTTGGATGGCACTTGCATGGGCGGAGAGAGAGCTGAAGCAAAGTTGGGGATAGGTTGTGGAGCCACAGGAGGTTTTAATGGACTCAAGGTTGTGAAACAAAGTTGGGGATTTTCCTTTAAAAGAAATATATATATATATATATATATATATATATATATATATATATATATATATATATTTATATAATAGAGCATACTGCATTTTCGGATCATAAGATTGATAATTATGTGGACACTAATAATCTTATTGTTTTTTTATAATGATCGTAGTAGTACGGCTCTTGATTAATTTATTTAATGGCTCTTTTTTATTTTATGTGTTATTTTAATATTAAAAATTTCAAATATTTGTTAGAGTATTATTGTGAGTGCAGATCTTATGAGGCGGACTCAATTGAATAATCTCTCAGCTCTGACTTAATTTCAACTCTTTGGTTGTGGTAGCTAACGTTGTAAAAACATGTGAGATTGTTTAGTTCGAAACATACCCTTTTATTTATTTATTTTAATCAAGGCATGCTCGAGTTCAAGACCTTGATATATTTGTTTTTTTTTTTTTTCCTAATCTATAGAAAAAAAAATTTAGTGTTCTTTACGGGTACATAATAATGACGACAACAAATAGTTTATGGTATTGACAATATTAGCTACTGAAGTTCGACAATGCCATGGTCAAGTGGCCTATGAGGATGGCCATTGGGAAAATTTTGGTGCAGTGTACTTTGAAAAGTTTTGATATTTGTCTTTCATAATCCATCTTAAATTTTAAAATAAAAGATCTAAGTTGTTATTGTTATTATTGTACTTGAAAAGTTTTGGTTTTTCAATTAAATGTTTAGCTTTCCGATTTGACGGTAATTCAATTTTAATAGAGAATTCAATTCAAAAAATTAATTTATTAAGTGAAAGAGTTTATTAAATTTAAATATCATTTTATAATTTTGTTAAAAACCAATATGTGATTCATGATATTACCTATCTCTTGAAAAGCCAAATATCCACAGACAACTCTCACTCTAGATAACTCTTACTCTGAACTTTTCACGATATCAGATAGCTCTTTTCCTTTTTTAGATGGTTTTCACTCTGGTACCAGATATCTCTTTTTCTTTTTGGATAACTTTCATCCTGACACCAGATAACTCTTTTTTTTTTTAACGGCTCACACTCTAATACTAGGTAGCATTTTTTCTCTTTGGACAACTCTTATTCTGACACCAGGTACCAATTTTTCTTTTTTTAGATATTTCTCACTCTGTACTAGGTAATCATTTTCTCCTTTGGATGGCTCGCACTCTAACAACAAGTATAATTTTTCCTTTTGATAGCTTTCACTCTAAGGCATATTAAGTATCAATAGCCCTATTTTATATTAGCCTGATTATGATACCAATTTATAACAATTCACTCTAAAGAGATGGAAAAATGTATAGGGAGAGAAATAGAAAGTGGAGAGAGAGTGAGAGACTAGACAGAATAAGATAGAGAGAGAAAGAAAGATTTTAATATAATTTTATTTAATTCAATACCTAATATATATTTTGATATTATTATTTATATTATTTTTATTAACTATTTAATTATATCTATTAACTATTAATTAATATATTAATTATTAATTAATATTTTTAATTACGATTAATTATTAATTATAGTTGTTATAAAATCTTAAAGGGCCAACCGAACGTCTGAACCTATTAGACTCGCTTGGTCCACCAATTTGATCACGGTCATCGTACACCTATGGCGCCTTGTTCTGTGGGCCCGAGCAATTTGATACTTTTTGTTTTTAACGAAAGGAGGGGGTGTGTATTATGCATGATCCATTGATATTTAATAATTAAATTATTAATTTTAATTAATTAAATTAAATTAATTATCAAATTTATTATGAAATGAGCTTTTTCCACGTCTATTATTTTATTTTCAAGATTCAAACTCAAAATTTTAATTAAAATAATAATATTTATGACATTGAACTAACAAAACATAGATCACAAAAGAGATAAATAGACCTATCAGAAACCCAAAAAGGAAAAGAAATTGGTATAGAAAGTCTCATTAGTAAGAATTGAATTCAACCCTTATTGATTTTGAGTCGAGAGAAGGTGTCATTGTACCAAAATTTCTTACTTTACAACTTGATATTTCTACTTATTCGAATTCAAGATTTTAAAAGAGAAATAATACTGATTAAACTATAATTCATTTGTATCAATATCAAGGGACCATTCAAGTTTCTCAACGAATTCAAGATCATGGGACTCTGGGAAGCCTTCAATTTTGTAGATATTTTCTCCGGTAAGAAATCTTGTTTAGAAATTTTTTATAGATATTAATATCAAGCGAATTTGTGCTTATTGAATCATGATTGATAGAATATTGATGGTTATGGGATGACGATGCATCTATCATCCAACTCTGTTAGTATTGATTTTGCACCTTTTCTTGCTGTATGTAATTGTGCATCGCCTCTCTTCAATTTATTACTATTATTGAAAACGTTTCCTCGCAAGTGAGTTATATTGTTTAGAGTTTCTGGTGGGTTGGATTTCCTTTTATTGGGCCCGCTATATATCAATTTTGCATATATTTCCCTCTGTATCTGTGATTATTTATTAGGTTACTTGGCCTCCACTTCATCAAATGCTTGATTCCATCAGAAAATGGTGAAAGAGAATGATGGGTGTTGAACTTGAATAGGTTGATCAATCGTGTAGAGAGAGAGGGAGGGAGGGAGATTTTGGAGGAAAGTTATGGAGACCATCTGTTTCCGCATTTCGTGCATTATTTTCATAATCCTGAATGATCAAGGGCGGCCAGCAAATAAAATATAATATCCCAATATAAATAATCCTAATCAATTTGTCCAGAAAATATCTAGGATGACATTTTTGCCAAAAAATCTAGGGGATGCCCACATGGTGGCACCCCAGAAAATTATTGGAGTGGGCCAATATTATATTAATATTTATATAAATAAAAATTATTTAGAATATATATTTAAATAATTTGATTAATTTTATTTCATCGAAATAAAAATTATTAAAATCAATAATTATTCAAATAAATTAAATTAAACTTTCATTTTATTCAAAATTAAAACCAAACAATAAATAAATCATTCGAAATGTAAAATAATAACAATAATAATTTTAAAAAAAATTGATTTTTTTTTTTTAAATTTTAAACGAATACCGCTCACCTCTACACTTGACTTTAAAGGCACAAAAAGTGACTTACGAAGCCCATGAACATGCATGGGACTTGGGAGTGGGGACACCCAAAGCCTTATTCCTCCTAATTGGGGTACTCACTTCACTCAGTTGGCTATTTTTGCTGTCTCTAATCCTGAATTCAAGCACAAGGGAAGTAGAGCGAGACCTTGGTCCTGCCCACGGGCATTCTATCTCTTGGAGGTGAGTTTCGCACTATAGATTCTGATTTCTCTGACTCGAACGGATACTCCAAGGGGTGAATCAAAATATACTAAAAACCGTCGGAGAGTATTCTGACAGGAAGATTTCGATACTCAAATCAGAAAAAAATGGTTTTCAAGAGGAAAAGAAACAGATTGAGCAGAAGAGAGAGCTAAGTATGAAAGTCTTGTAATTTTATGTGTCGAGTGTATTATTCCAAGGGAAAAAACCTGGGTCGTGACCTATTAGAGGCCTTTATATATCAGTGTCTTATGTGTCGTATGCTCTTGGGGTATTACAACCCTAGTTACCTTGTGAGTATACCCGAAAATTTTGGGACTCTATAGTCAAATATTCTTAAAAAATTTACGATTTTTATCACTCAAGAAATTTAACAACGAGAGAGGTTTTTTTCTTATTGATTAGATTTCAAAAGATTTCTTCCTTATTAGGAGAGTATGCATATTATCTTTAGTCGATAAGGGTAAACGATTAACTTCTCACCAAAACGAAAAGGGTCATGTCCTCTTTAACTCACCAAATGCCTTTGAAAGCCATAGACTAATTAGTTCATTACCAATAGAGGTTACTCAATATGTCGGGTCGTGTCCACCGTTCGAGAA
The DNA here is from genome assembly GCA_037126225.1 of Dillenia turbinata. NCBI lineage: Eukaryota > Viridiplantae > Streptophyta > Magnoliopsida > Dilleniales > Dilleniaceae > Dillenia > Dillenia turbinata. The sequence goes on along the minus strand of JBAMMX010000015.1, from coordinate 17,734,599 downwards.
TATAGATCCCTAACCGTTGACGCGTCTAGGCGTGAGATGTCTGTTGGATTACGGCTTATAAAATTGAGTGTTACCGTAATAGGCCTTTAGATTATGTCTTATCATTTGCTCTTGATTCATGGTGTCATTTCATGAGAAGGGCAATATAAATGGAAGTGTCATCGAAAAGGTGCAAAACTTTTAATGTAGTATGTGCCACTTCGATCATCTTGAACCGCTCTCTACATGCTTTTATGTTCCGCACTTCTGTTGGAGGATTTTCCATTATCTTCTTCTACTCTTTTTGCAATTAAGTTTTCTAATAATAATTTTGCCTTCTGTAAAAGTCTTCTAAGAGAAATGGCTAGATGTTTATCATCTGGTTCATCTCTTGGTATCAGAGACATCAGAAGTACTATGTCGTAGAAGGAACTGCGCGAAATTAAAAGAGTGATGCAATTGGACAGCAACTTTGAGATCGTATCAGCATCTAACGCTGATAGAGCCAACATGGCCTCGGGGAATTGAATTTCGATGTATAAGCAATCAGTGAGATATAGCTTGAAGGTGTTCTACAGTGGTCCTATCGCGAGCGTCCTATCACATTGGAATATGTTCCCCACTTGTTGATCACCAACGCTTGACGTTTGGTGATAGTACTTATTTCTCTAATGAGTTTTTGTAGATTGCGCTTTGATTTTGAAGTCCTAATATCTGTGTTCAATTTGAAGAAACACAGGAAGAAGGGTTCTACCAGAGACTGGTTTTTTCTGCAAATTCGGCTAAAGTCAAACTAGAAATTTGTCTATAGTGAGACTATTAACAAAAGTTAGATATACAAGTATTTCTTTATCAAATTCTTAGAGAGAGATTCTATGTCGAGGCTTCTAGCACCTGATGCAGACCCATTCATCAGGTTTAGGCCCTGTAAGGATTTCCACAACTTGAATTTTGCCCGATCTATAGGAGAGTATCATGAAACTTCGTGGAGGAGTATTTGGATTGATCATTTTCTAGACGATGAGATGATATTATTAGCAAGACTTTTGCTTGATGAGAAGAGGGGGATTGAGAGGCCCATTTTGCTTGAGAAAGTAAAAAGGAAGCTCGTCGATTGTTTGCATTTCCCCACGGAGGAGGACTTGAAAGAGGTCACTATTGACAGGCGGATGAGGGAGAGATCGATGGAGGCTCCAGAGGGAACCGAAAGTGCATTGAAAGCCCGTTTACCCGATTCGACCCTTTTTACCTTGTTGAGGGCTAAGAGTAGGCAAGTACAGTTGTAAGAGTCCTTTGAGGAGGAGTCTAATGAGAGTCCAAAAGGAAGGCATGAGTTTATTTAATCGGTTGTCAATGAGCTTGAAGAGGCCAACGAAAGTCAGCATCTTAGTGGCGGGACTGGCGAAGATATCCTAATGAGAGAGGAGGACTATGTCTTTGAAGCTTCAATAGAAGCAAAGGGATTTTTCTCAGAGAGTTCCGAAGATGCTGGTTTTGACCTGGAAGAGGGGCCCGATGTGGGACTGTCCATTGTTGTTCCATTGATGCCTTTGGACAAGGGCAAGCAAAAGATACTCGAAGAGGAAGTGCTTCCTCGTCCTATCTTCGTTCGGTCTTTTGACTGGTGCAAGAGCTCAAAGAAGCGTGGAATAGTAATGATCAGTGTCGTGGATCATCGTTATTACTACGGGGACATCATCGAATGAAGGCAAATAGCCGATCGGTTGGATTTCTATCACTCTGGTTTGGAGCTGAATAATCTCTCATTTGAACAAGGCAACGAGGCCTTGTTTTCGACAATTATGACGGTACTCTTCTTTCTTTTGCTCTTATGGGTTTTTCCTTTTTCAGCTCACTGACTAGTGCTCAATCATGCACATTATGGTTTTGGCAGAGTTCCAGAAACGATGCACGGAACAGGTCCTGAATCACATGAGATGTAGGTCTGACCAAACGTTCAAAAATATATCTCGATTGGAGAAGGCTCTTTCAAAGGAAAAGGAGCTCGAAAGAATGAAATTTTTGGTGACTGCTACAGACGCCTATTCTGAGGAGGTGGAGCGGTTGCAAGTTAAGCGGGATGCGACCCTTCAACGGTGTAAGGAACTAGAAGCAGAAGTTAGGATGAGTGAGGCATCCCTTCAGGCTATGTGAAAGTTGATTGACATTCGTGGTCGGTCGATCCAAGCTACTAAATAGGAGTTGGTCAAACTGAGAGCTGCCGTCACAAGGGATATATGCTCTCATTGTGAGCTGTCTGAGAAGTTTCAATGCACTATAGAGATCATTCGATAAATGTGGTTAGCGAACACCATGCCCCCAAGCATTGAGAATCCTAGCATTGAGCCCGAGTTTGCCACTCCCGTAGAGCCTGATGACCTTTTAGCCCCTTGATCGGGGTCTATGTTCCTCTCTTGTAATTTTTCTTATGTTTCCTGAATGAAATATTCTCTCATTTTCTTTTTCTTCGGGCTTTATGTCAGTTGAGCTACTTTTTGGCGGATAAAATATTGTCCAGGAATCACGTCCCTATTGCGGCTTCCCTTATTATTGGTTCAACAGCCAGCTTTGTTTCGTGGGTTTTATGTACTAAGCAGATCGAGTGTCATTCGTCCAGCCAAGGGTACATATCTCCTGGACTATGCTCGAGAAGATTAGATAATAGTGCCCAGTTTGAATATAATGGTCTCCAATGATAAGTCAGAGTGATTTTAGTCTCTTTGGGGAGATTGATTTCAACAATAGATCAGGATGACGTTGGCTCTTCAGAGAGATTGATCCCAATGATAGGTCAAAGTGATGTTGACCCATTTGGAGAGATTAATTCCAATGATAGGTCAGTGCGACATTGGTCTATTTAGAGAAATTGATCTCAATGATAGGTTAGAGTGACGCTGGTCCATTAGAGAAGATTAATTCTAACGAGAGGCAGGATAATGTTGGCCCGTCTGGGTTCTGCTCAATGATTCAATTCAACTCAATTAGTTCACGAAAAGCAACAAAACATGTTGTTATGAAAGTAAAATCGATAACGAGTAGATCGAGTGTTGAGGCTAAATATCCAAAGTTGCCTGTAAAGGGGTAGTACAGAAAAGATTTCGAAAAGAGAAAGGTTTAACGTTTAATTGGGAGGAGGTATGGGAGGCTTTGGGGTCCTAAATTTGTGTAAACGCTATGGGTCATTACATTGCGTGATTCACATCACTAACAAAACCATAAATAAATTCAAAAAAGAGAAAAAAAGAAAAAAAGAAAGATAAGGATGTGCCTTTTGGGGTGGTTATGAGCGAGAGAGAAACGATGCATGTTGTGTTTCTCTATCAGTGACATCACCATGTCTTTCCTTCGAAATCCGAAGAAGGAATAAGACAACCATCCAAAGGACGCCCTATCAATCTCAGCACATGCCCATTATTGTTGCTATACTAGTACTTTTTAAGAAAAATTATGTACCAAGACATGTAAAAAATTGATTGGACATGTGGAGGTCTTTGTCGGTGAAGTGTGTGTGTGCTAATGAAACTCATTTTCACATGTGCTGTCGTTAAGGGTAAAAGTCAAAAGTCACAACTTATGGAAAAATTTCGCAACCTCTCTCTCTCTCTCTCTCCCCCTCTCAACTCATACACACACACGCCCGCTCGTACACACGACTAGTCTTGCTCATGAGCACAAGGCAACCAAATTTCAGCATCGACAAGTTGTATAATAACATATGGTGAAGTTCTCACCAGTTTTGTGTGCATTCAACAAGGTTTGAGTGTGCACACAAGATTGACAAAGCCTACGTTGGTATAGACAACATGACAATCCACACAATTGCGTGCGTGAGTAGAACTCGGAAAGATAGGGTGGGTTAAGTTTTGGACTAGCCATGAAGAGCAGCATAACTATTAATCAAAGCCAGAGCATTGCTAGTTAGATGTGCTATGTTTACTATCCGAACTCTCACCTCATTCTTCAAGTTCCCATTCATCGCATTCCCTGCAAAACCGTCAGTGCACGTGTCCTCGTCTGTTAGGGCTGCACTCACCCAAGTCTGTACATCACTTATCATGAGACCAAAATCCGAACCCTTGAACTGGTTCATCTCTTGGAGTGAATTTCTGAGCTGGTCTATGGAGTCGTGCATCTCCTCAACGCAGTCCTTCATGGCTCCAATCTCTCTAGGTGTCGGGCCGTGGCCGTGCAACAAAGTTTCCATGGACGCGGAGGTTGTTTTTGCGTTGTTGAGAGTCACGGAGAGTGCGGTGTTTGCTAGAAGCTTTGGGCTATTTTGGATGGCACTTGCATGGGCGGAGAGAGAGCTGAAGCAAAGTTGGGGATAGGATGTGGAGCCACAGGAGGTTTTAATGAACTCAAGTCTAGTTCTCTCAATGTTTCTTGCTGCCAAACCTAGGTTTGGAATGGAAATGAAAACAATTAGGAGAAAGAACATAGCATGAAGGTTGTTTGATGGGGATGTCATTCTCTCTCTCTCTCTATACCCGATTTTGGAAGTTGATGAATTTTAGGGAGAATGGTTTTCAATTTATAGAGAAGGCTTAGCTGAATAAATTTTGTAAACGTTAGTATATCTGAGATACTTAGATTGCCCCACTTGTCTCAAGTTGCTTATTCTGTCCTTAATTGAATGTTAGCTGCAATCTTTTCGGAGCTCATTTACTAGTAACTTTTTTTTTAAAAAAAATATTAATTTCATTTGATATAATTTTTTTGTCAGTAAGAAATAGTAGAGATAAAAAGGCTTTTTTTTTGGGGGGGGGGGAGAGAGATAGTTCCCAAAATCCCCTTAATTTTGTACCTTGCGACTTCTCTAAGAGAAATCTCAATTAAAGTTGTAGCAAATATTTGGGTAAAGGTGAAACCTTAAGAAGCTTTGTTCTCTAAAACACAGTAATTTTTTATTTTTGAAATATTTTCAAAACATTTTCAGTTTTTGAAACTACTCGACATACTAAAATTAATTAAAATTCATATAATAGTTTTTATATATTTTATATTTAAACATTTTTCAAATTTAATGAATTATTTGTTTTTTTAATTTTTAATTTTTAATTTTATATTATTTGTCTCATTATTAATAATCACATATTTGATTATTTTAAAATTTTGTTATGAAATGATTATTCTATTATTTTTATAAAATAATTAATATTTACATAAAAAATTTTATATTTTTTATATTTTCATTTTTAAAATTTTATTTTTATATTTTTATAAAATATTATTTTTTATATTATTTTATATATGTTTCACAATTCCCTTTTTTATTTTCGTTTCCGTGCGAACCAAGTTTCGTTTATTCTCCAGTCCTTAATGGTAGAAATTTGAGTTGCGGCTTTACCTAGTGGTATTCTTTAGTCTTTACGATGATCCCACCTTTATATTATGTTGCTTAGAAACCCAAATCCAAAGGGGAAGCTTAATTGTTAATTTAATTGGATGATTATAGATTTTGAAAAAAGACAGATGCTGTAAAATCAATTGATGTGGAAGACAGGAGCATAGTTAAATGTGAGGATGGTCGGCTGGGGTGACAAGGTATAGATTTATCAAATTAAATTTAAATAGACTATCATATAAGAATTTGTTTATTTTATCTTTAATTCATTTAATTTTTCTGATATTACTCTATCTTAAGCAACATTGTTGCATAAATTCCATGCAACCTTTAATTTTATCAAACAATCATAATTCTTAAGTTCAGCATTAGATCAAAGTAAGTCTCCAATTCAAAATATATGACTCAAATGGTCGAACTTAAGACTACCTGATGGATGATAGATATGGAAGAGGGGGGGTGGACCTTCAAATTAATAGCCGACATCAAGTGGAATCAAAGCCAATGGGCGAGTTCATCTTTATCTATGAATGGCGTGTTCAACTCGTACACCCGTAGTGCGTCGACGACGTCTCCCACATGAGGATTCTTAGGAACATGTTTCCTGGGTCTGATTTTCTCTTAAAAGTAATAGATAAATATATATATATATATATCGTAATAATAGAGTATGCAGCATTTATGGATCATAAGAATTAATTATGTGCACGAAAAAATATTTTAATAATACTTTTTAAACAAAAAATATGTTGATAAGAAATTAATAAGCATCGCATTAACGAGCATCGATTGATAATTATGTGGACCCTAATAATCTTTTTTTTTTAATAGTGATCAAAATACAGTTTTTCGATTATTTTATTTTTTGTGTTATTTTAATATCAAATATTTGTTAGAGTATTATTGTGAGTGCAGATCTTATGCAGCCGACTCAATTGAATAATCTCTCAGCTATGACTTAAAAACATGTGAGATTGTTTTGTTCAAAACATAACCTTTTGTTTATTTATTTTAATCATTTATTTTTTCAAGGCATGCTCGAGTTGAAGATCTTGATATATTTTTTTTCCTATTAATAGAAAAAATTTTAAGTGTTTTTTAATTTTTTTATACTGAGATTTAAATTTAAATTCGAATTTATTATCAGAGAAAAGGAAAAATTCTTTATGGGTACATTATAAAGATAACAACAAATAGTTTATGATATTGACAATGTTAGCAGCAGAAGTTCGACAATGCCATGGTCAAGTGGACTATGAGAATGGCCATTGGGAAAATTTTGGTGCAGTGTACTTGAAAAGTTCTAGTTTTTCAGTTAAATGGATACCTTTTCGATTAGACGGTATGATGTAGAGGCGGAAACCTAATGGGCCAACCGAACATCTGAACATGTTGGACTCGCTTGGTCCACCAATTTTTTATTTTATTATTATTTTGATTTTCACGTATCAATTAACCTAATTTGAATATTATTAATTAATTCTTTTTAAATTTATTTTTTTTATTTTCAAAGATTAAATTTGATTTATTTTCATCGTACAACTACGGCGCTTTGTTTTGTGGCCCAAAGCAATTTGATGCATTTTTATATTTTCAGGGGGAGATTTTGGGTATCGTGTTGATCGATCTATATTTAATAATTAATTTAATAATTTTAATTAATTTAATTAAAATTAATTATCAAATTTATTAAGAGGACGAATTCTTTCATTATCTATTTTTTTTAATTTTAAAATTTAAATTTTAAAATTTAATTATAAGAATTTAATATTTTTATTATTGAATCAATAAAATGTTGGTCACAAGTTAAACACATCGTAAAAAGAAAAGGAAATCGGTAAGAAAGTCTCATGGTAAGAATTGAATTCAACCTTTACTGATTTTAAGTCGAGAAAAAGTGTCATTGTACCAAAATTTCTTACTTTACAAATTGATACTTTTAATTATTATATTTTATTTGAATCACTAATTTTAATCGACCTCAACCCATTTCTCAAAAAATTTCCAGGTTTGGACTTACCTATTCATTTTTAACTTTTTATATAAACATTTTTTTATTATATATTAATTACAAAAATCATAAAAATATATATATTTATGAAAGTTTAAATATTGATTTCAAAAAAAATTATTTGAATAAAAGATCTTTACCATTTGAATGTCTATGCAAGAACTATGAAACCATGGGAAACCATCAAATTTGTAGATATTTTGTCAAGTAAGAAATGTTGTTTAGAATTTTTTTTTATAGATATTAATATCAAGGGAATTTGTGCTTGTTGAATCGTGAATGATAGAATATTGATGGTTATCGGATGACGATTCATCTATCATCCAGCTCTGTTAGTAATGATTTTGCATCTTTTCTTGCTTTATGTAATTGTCCATCGGTCGCATCGTCTCTCTCCAATTCATTAATACTATTGAAAACGTTTTCTCTCAAGTGAGTTATTTTGTTTAGGGTTTCTGGTGGGTTGGATTTCCTTTTCTTGGGCCCGCTATGTATCAATTTTGCATATATTTCCCTCTGTATCTGTGATTATTTATTAGGTTACTTGGTCCCCGGTTCATCAAATGCTTGATTCCATCAGAAAATGGTGAGAGAGAATGTGGGCTGTTGAACTCGAATAGGTTGATCAATCGTGTAGAGAGTGAGATTTTTGAAGAAACTAAATTCTTTTTAATTGAATGATCAGACATTTTATTTTTTTAATTAAAAATTTTGAGTTTAAATTTTAAGAATAAAAAAAAATGATTTATAAGAATCAATTCTTAATAGATCTTATAATATTTAAACTAAATTAAAATTTAAAATAACGATCGATGAAAATAAAAAAATAAAAGAGTTAGATTTTGAAGGAAAGATATGGGGACCATATATTTCCGCATTTCATACGTTATTTTCATCATCTAGATTGATCAAGGGGCGGCTTTCTAGTTTTTTGTTAATAATACAGAAAATAAAATATAATATGCCAATTTAAATAATCCTAATCAATTTGGCCAGAAGATATCTAGGAAAGATATTTTTGCCAAGAAATCTAGGCGACGCCCACGTGGTGGCACCCCAGAAAATTAATGGAGGGGCTCAAAAATGGGTCACCTGACTCCTAACTTTTAATTTTTGTTCTTTTTTACAACTTTTTTAGTTATAATATTTGTTTAACTTTTAATTATAATATTATATTGATATTATATATAAATAAAATTTATTTAAAAATATATTTTTTTAAATAATTATATTAATTCTATTTGATTGAAGTAAAAATTATTAAAAACGATAATTATTCAAATAAATTAAATTAAATTTTAATTTTATTCAAAATCAAAATCAAACAAACAAATTATCTGTAGAAAAAAAAAAGTTTTAAAAGATTGATTTTTTTTTTATTATAAATGAATGCCGCTCACATCAATCACATAAGCGACCAAAGAAACCCATGAACATGTGTGGGACCCGGGAGGGGGGACAACCAAAGCCTAGGAACCCCCCCCCCCCCCCGCCACCCCCCCAGGTGCACTCACTATGCTCAGTTGGCTATTTTAGGTGCCGTCTCTTTTTCGCTTTGTGCTCATCGTGCAACTGCGTTTCAGGTGCCGTCTCTAATCCCCAATTCAAGCACAAGGGAGGTAGAGCGAGACCTTGGTCCCGACCCTGGGCATTCTACCTATAACAACTAGCTGTGTTTTTTTAAAAATAACGGCTAGTAAGACAAGCATGGAAGTAGAGTAGTCCAACCAACCGTAAAAACTAACTGAAAAAGTTACAGTCAGTTGGAAAACTGTTAACAGCATATAAGTCTAAGCCTGTACAGAGGAGAGGTCAATCGAGAATTAGTTGAGCAACTCTCTCTCTCTCTTCTTTCTATTCCTGTATATTTCTATCATTCATCACATTCCTCCATTCTCTCAATCTCATTCAACCCCTCTGTAGATTCACCTTACACTGCATATAACAATAATTCTGACATCATCCTGTTTCTCTATCTGCAATTGCAATCTCTTTCTCGAGCTTCTCACCATCCCATAACCTGCTCCCATCCTTCCTTAGCTCTGCATTGAGCTGCCCAACTGGTTCAGATCATCTTCTTGAGTTAGACTGTTACACTACCCTACAAGATTAACTGTACCTAAGGTGGGACTTATCCCGTATGTCGTGCCCTTCTCGGCTACAAGATATTATTGGCCGGAAGTTTTATCGTCCATTATAACTTGCCATTGAATTGATTAAGTTAAATGCAGTACAAAAATATAATAAAAGAATTTTTTATAGTAATGCACTGCCCAATAAAACTATATCATAGTTTCCAAAAGAAGTGCCTATTCGTTACGAACCATTTTTCTAATGACTTCAAATTTAAATTTCAATATAAAAAAAAAAAAGAACTATATCACAACGAAAGAGTGTGAATGCTAGACAAAGAATTTTACACTAAATATTTATTTAATGAATTAATATTCATCGAAGATAAATTTCTAATATTTAAATCATGTACAAACAAAAACCATGATAATAATGGTAATAATAATGGTAAAACACAATGATGAGGGAGGCGCAATTGCTCTCCTGAATTTTTTTTTTTAATAAAAATATGTATATAATTTTTAAAACTATAAACTCAAATGATATTTATCTCTTTAAGAATAATACTTTCTACTCCTTCATATTTTAACATAGATACATATTATATTTTACTTTTTCATATAATTTTTTGTTTCGCACCATAAATTAAAATTTTTATTATTTATTTATATCATTGTATCTAATTTTGCATAGCTTTCTTTTTTATTTAAAAAAAAAAAACGAAACTTCTTCATCAACACTCTAAATTATATTTGATAAATTTGATCTATCCTCTATCTTTCCACGTCAAAATTTGGGAATTAGATGGGTGAGGTTATCCTGACCTGATCTTGGTTCTTGGAGCCCGAATTCTTAGCCACATAAATTAGTGTTACACCGCACCAGTTGCTTCTACTTTGCACGACTTGGAGCCACTTGCATGGTCGACGAAGGACAAACAATTCTTGAGGGCCGATCTATCACAGTAACAAGTGAAACCCTAATACTGTCCTATTGGACCCACCAATTATTCTAATTTGGGGTACTTGACCAAGGAAAAGTTGTTATGGCCTCGCGTGGCCCATGAAATTGTAAATCTTCGTGGTAGATTTGTCTTCCTTTTCTTGAACCTCTAACATGCCCTTCATGATAATGATCTTTGGCTGACTCCCCATTTTTATCAATTTTTCCTGCTCAAAAATATGAACACGCAATTAGTTCAACAATTTGACATTGATATCCCTAAAATAATATTTCAAATTCAAATCTTATATACGAAGAAAATAGATACCAAGTGGTTCTGTCCTCTAAGAATCCAACCCGATTCAAATTGAATTTAATAAGAGCCAAGCTATAGTAATTTATACCAAAAAAATAAAAATAAATGTATCAAGATTTCAAATAATATGCCATTGAAATGTTCATATTCATGTACCATATATAACCTAGTGTATCTGAATCCGATTAGCTTCTTTCAAGGAGCAAATTTGAGGAAAAGAAAACTTGCCCACATAGTTTTTTACTTTTAGTTTATAAATTTATCGATATTGATATTTATAATCGAAAAAGTTGAAATTATAATATAATTATAACTTTAGTTCTTTTTGTTGGTAAATATACCACGTAGGGACATTTTATCACATAGTTAAAAGATTTTAAATTTTAAAATATAGGAAGTTATCCCATTATCTTTGGAACTCCCATTAACTCCTAATTTGTCTCTCTCTCTCTTCTAATGTGAGATAATTTCAATTGTTTTGAATTAAGTAGACTCTCTGCATATTGTGGAATTGGAGAGAAATAGGTTGAAAGAGATACAACCCAAAAGAGAAAAACATATTTTCTCTAGAAATTAATTGAGGGAATGAGAAATTTTTTAGTAAGAAAATTTCTCCATTCACTGGTATTCATCGGATTTTGGGTTGAGGCGTCGTGGATTTGTGATAGTGATTCGTCTCCCTTGATTACCATCCTGGCCGAGCGATTTGATTGAGAGATTTCGCTATTCGGTTGATTTTTTAAGACCTACACGTCAAGTTATTTGCTCGAAAATGTTGATATATTTAATTTTTGTGATTTCCATGCTTCCGCTATATGAGAATAAGTCTGACATTGGTATCAGCTAGATTTATTTAAAATTTTCAAAATTTTTTTGAATATAAAATGAGTAGGATAAAAATTTAGGATTCGGATCATAAATAAGTTTCATAAATTTAATCATACCACGAGATTGCCCGTGACCCAAGAATCAAGAATATGATTTTTATTAATTTTTTGGACCACATATAGTTCATGAAATGTAAGGTCGAAAGCCCTAAGTTGTGTCCATGGCTATTAAATTTAGATCTGTCGAGTATAAGAACAAACTGATCTATAAAAATGGTTTAAATGTGTTCCTCATATTCTGGTATACATGTTTCATGTGTTAATTGTGACTTACCGTTGCCGGAAAGTAAGTTTCCCTACGGGCCGCAATGGAGGACTCTTAAATCACCAAGATTATGGCTTAATTCTTTCTAAAATCGAGTCAAGAGTGGATGAGGAAGTTCAAACTAAAATTTATGTTCAAAATTCGTGCCAAAATCCAATAAAAATTGCTTTTTTTGATAGTTGGGTCGTGCGGACCCGATTGCAGAAAATCAAGCAAAGAAGACACGACCCAGACCTGCGGGCCTATCGCATGCACGTGTGAGGGGGCTTGTGATGCCCGCGGGTGCAAGCACTTGATGTTCACGTGCTATGAGGCGCTTAAACTGGGTCAGGCGGTCAGGGGTTGGTTTCCAACCTGGGACATGACTCGAGACGTGGGTTGCCCGCATGCGGGGGCGTGGCCCATGCGTTGTGTGTTTGGGCCAGCGCATGAGGCGATGCCACCAACGCGTGGTGCGGCGTGGGTCCTCCGACTGTGTGTCAGGTCATTCCAAATTGATTTTTTTTCAATTTTTTTGAGAGTCCCACGTCATTAAATGTGACTTTTTGTGAGTTTTTATATGTCGAATCCAAATCTATATGGTAAGATGCGATTCCGGGTTATATTGTATAGTGTCTGTTGATTCATACGTTTATTTTAGGGTCTGTACTCAAATCATTTTGGATTTATTAATTCAAAATATGCACAAAATATAAGAATAAATACCAATAAAGCACTAACGTCTCTCTTTTCTAATAAAGGGAAGGGCACTGTGATTGTAGCAAAGGTCTCGGGTCTTAGAGAGGGGCTTAGGATGGCCAAGAGAAAAGGCTTTAGTAATCTTGAAGTTGAGGTAGATTCCAATAACTTGGTGAAGCTGCTAAAAGGGTGTTGGTGTGAGGATCATCTGCTAAGTCTCATCATTGAGGGGTGTAAAGACCTTTTGAATTATCTTAATATAACTCAGGTTAATCATTTTTAGAGAAGCTAATGTTTGCGCGAACCATTTAGCTGCTTTGGGTCAAACCGAAAACCGAAAATGAGAGGGTGTGAGAGTTGAAAGAGCCACCGGATTCCATTCTGCTGTTGCTCAAAGAAGATGAAGGGATGGAGAGGGTAAGGAGGAAAGCTGCTTCCCCAGGATAACTGTCTTGTAGTGTTTTTTTTTTTTTTTTTAGTCTCTCTGCGCCGGGAGTTTGTGTTTTTGTTTGTTTCGTTTGTACTGTTTCTTTTTTCTTTTTTTTTCCTAATAAAAAAAAAAGTAAAAGGTATAATAATGTCTTTTTCAATAGTTATTGGTGGGCCTATGCTGCCCACAAATGATTCTCACGTGATTTACAAGTTAAATGAGTTGATCTCATTGCAACTTTTGAATGCCAACGGCTATTAATCAAAATTTGATTTGATAACTCCAACAAAGTAGTTGGTAGATAGCTGAATTAGAGAGCTCATTTATCAATCAGAGGCGTAAGGAATCCTAAACATATTTTGGAGGTAATCATTAAAAGATTGGACGGATACAACTTGGGATGTATTTGGAACATAGTTATTAAATCCGGATCGATTGAATGGGATCAACTCTCAATCCATAAATTGTATGGGACAGTTCGCTAAAGAGGCTGTATCTGCAGTGAACCTAGATAAACCCATGAGTCAATGCAAGTAACCCGCAATTTTGAAGTACTCCCTGAGAATTGCGGTCTTCTCAGCTGCTGAGCAAGTGAAGCACAACAAGACAGTATTAGGCTAGGCTACTTAGGGTGTCCACGGTTTTTACCCCTACACAATTCTCTCTCTCTCTCTCTCTCTCTCTCTCTCTCTCTCTCTCTCCCTCCTTGGTAAACACAAACACAAGTGTATTGAATGAATGACTGTCAACATATGAACAAATGAAATGGAGACGGATGAGAGTGTCTGTGGAATCTAAAGCAGTATTTTAAAACCCAGATCAGATCGATCGGAATTCAACTAATATCTGATTTGAATTTCTTTACAAAATAAGTTTTTGAAAAAATAGACAAAATCCAAATTAGATCAGGAAAGCCGAATTGAACTGATCCTATCCAACCCAGTTTTTTAATACAAAATAATTGAGAGAATTGCAACCATCTTGAATTAAACCTGAGAACAGAAGATAGAAAAATATGCAACCTTTGTCACAAAGTCACGGGTTGTTAGTGTTTTAGTATATTATAATTTGAATTTATTTAAAATTTCAAGATGTTATTCAGTTTTTTCATCTAATCAGACCAATTTAATCCATTGACCCTTTGGCTCTATTAATTCGTATTCCGATTCAAGTTTCAAAATACTAATCTGTTATTTAGTATGATAAAAATGTTTTTTGCTTAGTTTTAGTATGATCACGATGGCCTCTTAAATAAATCAAACGGATAATTGTGTTTTGTAACTATTATTTCTATTTACTATTTTAAAACAATAAAAAAATAAATTTATGAGTTTTTATTTTCTATTATATGATTATATTATATTTTTATAAATATTGTTATTGATATTTTATATTTAAAAAATATAATTATATAAATTTTTATATTTTAAAATAATAAAAAATAATCAACAATTAACTAATAATTTAATGATTCAACCAATTAAATAATAAATTTTAAGGTACACTTATCATGGGTTGGGACTGTTTGGCTCTTGAAAACACATGCCTTCTACTTTTTTCACCCGCATAAATTTCAGCATCGAAAAGTTGTATAATTACATATGGTGAAGTTCGTGCATTCAGCAAGACAACATGACAATCCCCACGACTGCATACGTAACTAGAACTCGGAAAGATAGGGTGGGGTAAGTTTTGAACTAGCCATGAAGAGCAGCATAACTATTAATCAAAGCCAAAGCATTGCTAGTTAGATGTGCTATGTTTACTATCCGACCTCTCACCTCATTCTTTAAGTTCCCATTCATCGCATTCCCTGCAAAACCGTCTGTGCACGTGTCCTCGTCTGTTAGGGCCGCACTCACCCAAGTCTGTACATCGCTTATCATGAGACCAAAATCCGAACCCTTGAACTGGTTCATCTCTTGGAGTGAATTTCTGAGCTGGTCTATGGAGTCGTGCATCTCCTCAACGCAGTCCTTCATGGCTTCAATCTCTCTAGGTGTCAGGCCGTGGCCGTGCAACAAAGTTTCCATGGACGTGGAGGTTGTTTTTGCGTTGTTGAGAGTCACGGAGAGTGCGGTGTTTGCTAGAAGCTTAGGGCTATTTTGGATGGCACTTGCATGGGCGGAGAGAGAGCTGAAGCAAAGTTGGGGATAGGTTGTGGAGCCACAGGAGGTTTTAATGAACTCAAGGCTAGTTTTCTCAATGTTCCTTGCTGTCAAACCTAGGTTTGGAATGGAAATGAAGACAATTAGGATTAGGAACATAGCATGAAGGTTGTTTGATGGGGATGTCATTCTTTCTCTCTCTCTCTCTCTCTACCCGATTTTGGAAGTTGATGAATTTTAGGGAGAATGGTTTTCAATTTATAGAGAGGGCTTAAGTGAATAAATTTTGTAAACGTTACCATCTGAGATACTTCGATTACCCCACTTGTCTCAAGTTGGTTTTTCTTCTATCCTTATCTTAATTGAATTTTAGCAGCGATCTTTTCGGAGCTCATTTACTACTTACTTTTTTATTAAATTTGAATTGCGGCTTTACCTCGTGCTCTTCTGTAGCCTTTACGATGACCCCACCTTTATATTTTTTTGAATTGCGGACAAACGTTGCTTACAAATCGAAATCGAAATCCAAATCCGAAGGGGAAGCTTAATTGTTAATTTAATCGGATTGTTATAGCTTTTGAAGCCATAAAATCAATTGATGGTCGGCTGAGGTGACTAGGAACGGTAAGTATTTGTTGTTGAAAAAATCTGTTAAAAGTAAATTTAGCAATGGTCCCAATTAAAATTAAAAATAAGGTAAAGAAAAGTTAATTAATACTGTCTAATCACATAAATATCATGTATATACATATATATATATATATATATATATATATATATATATATATATTATTGAACAATTAGTGATACATCAGTTCAACTAAGTATTATATCTGTTTAATTTGACCCAATTCAAAACATATGACTCAAATGGTCGAACTTCAGACTTGTCTGAGTAACAAAGAGCGAGGGGGGGCCTTCACCTTCAAATTAATAGCCGACATGAAGTTCAAACAAAGCCAACGGCCGAGTTCATCTTTATCTATGAATTATGATTGCGTGTTCAACTCGTTCAATATATTGCGTCGACGTCTCCCACATGAGGGTTCTTGGCAACATGTTTCCTGGATTGGATTTTCTTTTAAAAGAAATATGTATATATATATATCGTAATAATAGAGTATACTGCATTTACGGATCATAAGAATTAATTATGTGCACGAAAAATATTCTAATAATACTTTTTTTGACAAAAAAAAATATCTTGATAAGAAATTAAATAAACGACACATTAACAAACATCCATTGATAATTATGCGGACTCTAATAATCTTTTTTTTTTATAATGATCTAAGTACGGCTATCGATTAATTTATTTAAAGGTTCTTTTTTATTTTTTGTGTTATTTTAATTTTAAAAATATCAAACATTTGTTGGAGTATTATTGTGAGTACAGATCTTATGCAGCGGACTCAATTGAATAATCTCTCAGCTATGACTTAATTTCAACTCTTTAGTCGTAGTAGCTAACGTTGTAAAAACATGTGAGATTCTTTTGTTCAAAGCATACCCTATTATTTATTTGTTTTAATCATTTATTTTTTCAAGCCATGCTCGAGTTCAAGACCTTCACATATTTGTTTTTTTTTTCTTTTTCCTATCAATAGAAAAAACTTATATTGTTCTTCATGGGTACATAATAAAGATAACAACAAATAGTTTATGATATTGACAATATTAGCTACAGAAAAGTTCGACAATGCCATGGTCAAGTGGCATATGAGGATGGCCATTGGGAAAATCTTGGGGCGGCGTACTTGAAAAGTTTTAGTTTTTCAGTTAAATGTTTAGCTTTCCGATTTGACGGTATGCTGTAAAGGCTGAAACCCTAAAGGGCCAACCGAGCATCTTAACCTGTTCGTCTCGCTTGGTCCACAATTTGATCACTGCCATTGTACACCTATGGCGCTTTGTTTTGTGGTCCTGAGCAATTAGGTACTCTTTTTTTTTCCTCACCAAAAAAAACCCTGTCTGCGCTTAACTGATCGATATTCAATAACTAATTTATTTGACTTTAATTACATCGATTTGAGTTAATAATCAAATATATTAAGCGATAAATTTTATTAATATCTATTCTTTTTATTATCAAAATTTAAATTTAAAAATTTAATTACATAAATTCAATATTATTGTCGTAGAATTAACAAGACATTGGTGCAAAAGAGGTTAATAGATCTAAGAAAAGACAAGAAAAGGAAAAGAATTGGTAGAGAAAGTCTCATTAGTAAGAATAGAATTCAACCCTTATTGATTTTAGGTCGAGAGAAAGTGTCATTGTACTGAAACTTCTTAGTTTACAACTTGATATTTCTAATTATTATATTTTATTTGAATCGGGTAATTCAAATCTGATCTCAACTCATTTTTCAAAAAATTTTCAGATTGGGCCGGGCTTATTCATTTTTAATTTTACCTGTAACCAAAATTTTTTATTATATAAAAATTATAAAAATATATATAATCATAAAAATTTAAATATTAAATTTTAAAAAATATATTTAAATAAAAACTTAAAACGTGGGCCGTTGAACTTGAATAGGTTGATCAATCGTGTAGAGAGAGATCAATAAGTTTTAACTCAATTGGTATCTTTCTTATTTTTATTATAATAGACTCGAGTTAATTGATATCTTTCTCATTTTTATTATAATAGATTCGAGTTTGAGTCTTAATATTATAAAAAAAAAAAAAAAAAAAAAAAAAAAGAGCGCGAGAGATGGATTTTGGAGGAAAGGTACGGAGACCATATATTTCCGCATTTCGTACGTTATTTTCATCATCTAGATTGATCCGGTGGCGGCTTCCACGTTTTTTGTCAATAATACAGCAAATAAAATATAATATGCCAATTTAAATAATCCTAATCAATCTGGCCGGAAAATATCTAGGAAGATATTTTTGCCAAAAGAATCTAGGGGATGCCCACCGGAGGGGCCCAAAAATAGTTCACCTGACTTTCAACTTTTATTTTTTTTTTCTTTTTTATTACTTTTCTAGTTATAATATTTTTTAATTTTTAATTATAATATTATATTAATATTTATATAAAAAAATTTATTTTAAAAAATATATTTTTAAATAATTAATTTAATTTAATTTAATCAAAATAAAAATTATTAAAATTGATAATCACTCAAATATATCAAATTAAATTCTAATTTTGCTAAAACTCAAAACCGCACATCAAATAAATCATTTGAGATGTAAATGATAGTTTCAAAAAATTGAATTCTTTTTTCTTTTTTAAATTTTAAACGAGTACCGCTCACCTCTACATTTGGCTTTGAAGGCATAAAAAGTGACAAAGGAAGCCCATGAACATGTGCCGGACTTGACACCCAAGTGCACTCAGTTTGCGCAGTTGGCTATTTTAGGGGGTGTCTCCAATCCCCAATTCAAGCACAAGGGATCAAGAGCGAGACCTTGATCCCGACCCTGGGCATTCTACCCTACAAGATTACCAGTACCTAAGGTGGGGCTTATCCCGTACGTCGTGCCCTTTCCGGCTACAAGATATTATTGGCTGGAAGTGTTATCGTCCATTATAACTTGCCATGCCATTGAAATGATTAAGTTAAATGCAGTACAAAAATATAGCAAAAAAATTTTTTTTATAGTAATGCATTAGTTCCCAATAAAATTATATCAAAACAAAAGAGTGTGAGTACTAGACGAAATTTTACACTAAATATTTATTTAACGATTAATCTTTATCGATGATAAATTTCTAATATTTAAATCATGTAAAAAAAAACCACTAGAATAATAGTAATAATAATGGTAAAACACAATGATAGAGGAGGGGCAATTGCTCTCCTGAATTTTTTTTTCTTTTTTTAATAAAAAATATGTATATAATTTTTAAAATTAAAAACTCAAATGATATTATCTCTTTAAAATAATACTTTCTACTCCTTCAGATTTTAACTCAAAATACATATTATATTTTACTTTTTTATATAATTTGTTGTTTTGCATCAGAAATATAAATTTTTATTATTTATTCATATCATTGTATCTAATTTACCCATAATAATAATTGCATAGCTTTCTTTTTTATTTATTAAAAAAAAAACCTTCTTCATCAACACCTCTAAATTAGATTTGATCAATTTTGATCCATCCTCTATATTTCCACGTCAAAATTTGGGAAGTAGATGGGAGAGGTTATCCTGACCCGATCTAGGTTCTTGGAACCGGAGTTCTTGGCCACATCAATTAGGGTTTCACTACACCAGTTGCTGCTGCTTTGCACGACTTGGAGCCACTTGCATGGTCCACGAAGGATAAACAATTCTTGATCATCGATCTTTTTTTTAATATATAAAAAGATATAACCAAATAAAATCAAATTAAAAAAAAAATGGAATGATTCTACGCTTGAGTTATCCCGAGGGACCTTGATGGCGATCTATCACAGTAACAAGTGAGACCCTATTATTGTTTTAATGGACCCACCAATTATTCTAATTTGAGGTACTTGAGCCCAGGAAAGATTGTTTGGGCTTGGGTGGCCCATGAAATTGCTAATTTTCGTGATAGATTTGTCTTCCTTTTCTTGAACATCCAACATGGCCTTCAAGATAATAATATTTGGGTGACTCTTCATTTTTATCAATATTCCTGCTGTTGGTTCAGATACTAATATTTTTTAAATAAAATCTCAAATTTAAATTTTATATATAAAAAAATAGATATTTAGAATTTTGTTTTTTAAAATCCAATCCAATTTAAACTGGATTTAATTAGATTCAATATACGATAATTTATATCAAAAAATGAAAATAAATGAATCAAGATTTCAAATAATTTGCCATTAAAAAGTTCATATTCATGTACCAGATATAACCTAGTGTATCTGAGTCCGACTAGCTTCTTTCAAGGAGCAAATTTGAGGAAAAGAAAACTTACATAGTTTTTTACATTTTGTTTATAAATTTATGGATATTGATATTTGTAATTATAACTTATTCGAAAATTTTGAAGTTATAATATAATTTTAAATTTAGTTCTTTTTGTCGAAAAGTTTTGAAAAACAGGATTTTCTTTTTTTTTTTACAAATTTTTATTTAGTTGAAAAATATCATTAGTAGAATAATTCAAAATAAGACAATCTATAAAATAGATTGGATTTGTTTATCACGTCACTCTTAGTGAAAAAAATAGGGTCAGTGGCTTGAACTTGAATACCCCAAAAATCTGGAAGAATGCGAACGAATGAGTGGTAAAGGCATTATGGTCGTGTTTGATGGCATTGTTTGCTTACTCCATGGTATGGAAGAGGGTGTTTGAAATGTGTGCTCAGTTTTATGGAGGGCCTTTGTACTATTAGACACGGCATACAACTTATGCTTGTGTTAGGGAATGGGTCATTACATTGCGTGATTCACATCACCAAGAAAACCATAAATAAATTCAAAAAAGAAGAGAAAAATTAGAAAGATAAGGATGTGCCTTTTGTGGTGGTTATGAGCAGCAATTTAAAAAGAAAATAGAGAGAGAGGAACGTTTCACTGATCTTGCTGTATTTCTCTATAAGTGACATCACCATGTCTATCCTTCAAAATCCGAAGAAGGAATAAGATAACCATCCAAAGGACACCCTATCAATCTCATTACATGCTGATTATTATAGCTATGCTAGTCCTTTTTAAGAAAAATTATGTACCAAGGAATAAGATAACCATCCAAAGGACACCCAATCAATCTCAACACATGCCAATTATTATGGTTATGCTAGTCCTTTTTAAGAAAAATTATGTATCAAGACATGTAAAACTAGAAAAATTAATTTTAACTATTCAATTAAGGAATGACTTTCTTCGGACGGAAAATAATTTAAATTTACGGGTTAAATTTAAATTTTTGTCTTTGAAAAAGAACTTTATTAACTAAATTAGCTGAATATCCAGTAATATATTTATCGATTACAAATATGATAGATATTTGATTCAAATTTTTTCTTCTTCTTCTTTTTTAATGGTGTCCGTGGTTTTGCTTTGAGCGAGAAGTCAATGGTGCTTGCGCATGGGCATAATTGAGGACATAATCTCCTCAAAAACCGGTTTCAGAGTTTGCAAGCTAGGCAACAATAACAATGTTACAAGCAATTGTCCCATCCCAGCTGAGATTCAAACTTTGGAGCAATTATAAATACCCCCCAGTGACATATATAATTGTTATAGGACTCTATGGCCCTTACTCTTACCTCATAAAAAGGATAACATTTTAAGACCCACCATTTTTTGAACCAACCATTACCACATCGCCAAAACAGCCCAACATGGCGATGTCTTTCATATGCACAACAAGGGCACCAATTTCTGTGCTGACAATTTTTCTCTTATTTTCGATCAGAACCTCTTCATTTGTACAACATGAAGTCATTTCAGATCCCAACACAGACTTCATCAAAGCTTCATGTAAAGAAACTCTCTATCCAGCGATATGCTTCAAGACGCTCTCTGCATATGCCGTCTCCGTCAACTCAAGCTCCACTGCATTGGCTAATGTGGCGCTCAACATGAGCCTAAAAGGCGCTCGTTCAACTTCGAAGACAGTCCTAAATTTGTCTAGGACTCATAGTTTGGATCCTAGAGAGGCAAGTGCAATAAGTGATTGTGTGGAGACTATTGGTGACTCTGTTGATGAGCTTCAACAGTCCTTGGTGGAGATGAAGGATTTGGAAGGTCCTGATTTTCAGATGAAAATGAGCAACATTTTGACATGGGTAAGTGCTGCACTGACAAATGAGAACACCTGCATGGAGGGTTTTGATGTAAGGGCTATGGATGTGAAGATTAAGAGTAAGATTAGGAAGTGCGTGGTGTATGTTGCACAATTGACTAGCAATGCTTTAGCTCTCATTAATAGGCTCTCCACAGCTTCAGTCTATTCACCATAATTTCTCTCTCTGCTCTCTAATCTCTAAGTTGTACAAATGGATTGAGTTGATAAGCAAGGCCATATTGCTATATGGTAACTAAGAAGTGGCACATATACCTCTAACTCTCAATGTAATAAATTCTTCAAAGCTTCCCTTGCTTCTTTGGGAAGTCAATAAATTTCCAACATCCCATAACAATGCGCAGCTAAACGAACTTCTTTTATTTTTTATTTTATATTTTATATTTTATAATTTTCCTTTTTCCATTGCCCAAGATTTCAGTATGGATCCTAATGAGTTTATAATTTATTTAAAAAAAAAAAAAAAAAAAAAAAAAAAAAAAAAAAAAAACCTAGATAAAAGGAGAATATATTTGGCATTTTGTTCCCGGAAATGATATTTTTTAGAGATGGTAAATGGTGTTTGATAGGAGTCAACCAGGATCGAAGACTAAAGGGTTTATCCGGTGCATAAAATATTCCCTGACTTAAGATCAAAAACTAATTGATTAAAATAATTTGCATTAATAATCTGTGTTAATTAGAGACTGCCATAACTATTCCTGATACAAACATAAATACATGTATGCATATATATGATATATTTATGTATTGAAAGGTTGGTAGATAAGTATAGTAGCAAATTTTGCATGTAAAACGAAAGGACCAAGGTGAGGACGAAGAGGGAGTGCTGAGGTGGGGGACAAGAATTTGTCTGATACTTAAAATGGAACCCATACAGGCCAAGAAACCAGATAGACATCTGCTGGACCAGAATTGTTTCCAGGAAAGCCATGTGATTCTGTTTCTACGCTCGCAGGCCAGTCCAATTTCACCCGTTCCTACTAATTTGCATCTACAAGCGACGGTCACGATAGTATTAGCAAGATGACAATCAGGACGTTCCTTTCGGCCAATCCTGGGTCATGGGCCATAGCAAACCTGGCCCGAACAGCCCTATGGACTGGGTCGACCATGGGCTAGAGCCCACGTGCCTGAGACCCAAGTTTACGTGACCGACTTTGTCTTGGCAACCAATAAGTACGTCCAATGAATCAATAATAATAATTCACTAAACTCTTTTAATCAAAATTTTAAATTTAAATTTTAAAAATAAAGAATTAAACATTGAAAAGAGACAGTCGATTATTCTAAACGAATTAATTGAATTTTTAGATATGATCAAGTAAAAAAATAATAATAATAAATAGGTCCAATGAGCTCGGGTTATTTACTTGTTCCATCCAATAATAGATAGCAGCATTTTTTGCATCCAATGAACGTGCCACTCTATCTGAATACTAATTGGTCGCCTAATTTATTTTAAAAAAATAATAATAATAATAAAGGGAGACGTGAGAATTTTTTTTTTTTTTTTCCCTTTTTATCATTATCTGGCCGTAGATATGTTGGGTGAGAGAATCATAGCCACGGGATGGAGAATAGGGTTTCGAACCCTTGCCCTGGACAGGGGTGAGAAACTTCACTACCACTAGAACAAAGTGGCGTCACTAGTTTTGTCTCTTCTAACACCCTTCGTGGGGCTTGTCATGATAATTGCAGAATATTTTGACCAGTTATGTGGTAAATAAATCATATGTGATCGCCAAGTTTTTTTTTTTTTTTTTTTTTAAATAAGTGAACTTAAACTCAAAGACTATTATAAAAAGAGGGAAATAATTCCAGTTGAGTTCATTGACATCGAAAACCTTTTTAATTCTCGATTGAGCAAAACTTTTACTCTCTCTGGGCACACAATCACTAATATCTCAGTCTAGTAGCAGTGTTTCTTTATTAGGTGATTAATATTTTTTCTAGGATTGTAATAGGTTTAGACACAGATAATAATTATAATAATTATAATTTAAATTACATATTTACAATAATGAAGAGTAGTTTGAGGAAACAATTACAACATGAAAAATTTTGTTTGAGTGCGAAACAATGTGTTCATTTACCAAGCTCATTTTGGAAAAGTTTAAGTTGAATTCTATTGCAATTAAATGAGTTTTTTAATATAATAAATTATAGATATAATAATAAGTTTAGTTTTTATAATAAAATTTAACTTTTATTTTCAAAATATTATATTTTATATCAAATATTTTAATTAAATTGTTATAAAAATAAATAAGATAAATGAAAACAAATTAATATAAATTAAGAGAAGTTGACGTTTTCAAACATTATGTAGCTATACTGAATTTTGCATTTTGATGGTTTTCCTTCGTAACTTTATCTTGACACTTTTCTTTTTTAGTATAAAAAAATGCAACCAACTAAGATCGAATTGGAAAATAAGGATAAAAGTGAGGAGACTCTACCCCTTGACCTATATCTGAGAGACATAACTTTACTTTGATGCTTGATCTGCGGCTAGATTGCAGATTTAGTAAGGACTAAGTCCATAGAAAAACATAATTTTAATCTAATTGCATGTTTTTCGTGCAAGTTATAGAAGATAGATAAAGGAAAAAAGGCATACTTAAAACAAACACTTTCAGACTTGTTGGAAGAACTCTAATTGCACATACAACTCCTAAGGCATGAGATTATTTACGAAAACGACTGCAACATACAGGATGTAAACAATATTAAGACTTCTGGTTCGCATTTAAGAGTTTCTAGGCCTTGTGTCCCCCCCCCCCCGGGAAAGGTGATCGAGTCGTAGACTAGGATAGGAAGTGGAGGTGGGTTTCCTTTGTCAAGTCCTCCCTTTTGGTTTTTTTATAAATCATCGATATCCGATAATTTTATTATATTCAATTAAATCTAATTCAAGTCAATTTAAACGCTTAAGGAGTAAAATTCTTCCGATATTTATTTTCTTCATATATGATACTCAATTTTGAAATCTTGTTTGAGAAGAACCATTATTTGGCTATTGGGTCAACTACACATTGGTCTGGTCTTCTTTTGTGATCCTAGCATTTTTCTTTCATAATGCTTAATCATAAAATCTTTTTTTTTATAGGAATTTAAAAATCTAAAATAACTACAAACAATTATTTAAAAAAAAAAAAGGAAATCTAACTTATCCATAATCATCCACAACTTGTCACCAAAAAAGATAATAATAATAATCATCCACGACTGTTCTCTCGATTTTTTTTTAAATCTCTTTTTAAAAATTTTTATTTTTTGTTAAATTTTATTTTAATACTTTGCATTGCCCGTGTAAATTTTAATACCAAGAGTGGGCAAGTCAAAAAGTTGAATTGATTTAACACCAAGAACAAGAATGTAGGGATTTGAAGCTTGAGATGGAAGGCTGTTGCACGGAATTGTTCTGCGAAATATCGAATGATTTGGCTTGTCCTCGGAATAAGTCCTTCATCGGAATATAGTTATTTCTAATTTTTCGTTAATCAAAGTTTCCTTTTTAATTATTTGTTTGTTGGGAATGTGATATTTCATGACTGAAAAAGAGAGAGAGAGAGAGAGTCAACCCATTCATCATAAAAGCAGGGGTCTTGCTCCAGGTTCAAAATGGCAATTGTGCTCTATTTTCTCGTTTAGAAGAAAATGTTGAGTGAGTTGTTGAGATGAAACATCGATTTATCCAAATTTATATTTAACTCACCAAATCAAGGTTGAAAAAAAAATCCTTTACAAAAAGGAAAATAAAAATGCAAAAGCTGTAGTTTGCACGTAAGAATTTTTTAACAGGTTAACATAATTTATTCGTAACTTTAAACAAAAAAAAGTCCAAATTACATACATTCTTTTTATGTTAGCAATTATACTTCAAGAGATTTCTAAAGGTATGTAATTTGACTATATATATATATATATATATATATATATATATATATATATATATATATATATATATATATATATTTGATACAACGAGATACAATCAAGCAGAATCGAATTAAGAAAGAGATGATGAAAATGAAGTTGCAAACTAGATCTTTATTGCCCGATAGTTTAAAATAAATTAGTCATAACTTTCTTTATGTATCTCTATTGTGTTTGGAAACTAAATTGCAAGATCTTTCAAAGGTGGGTTACTTGACTATATCTGAATATGATAAGGGGAGATTCCGGACTACATTTTGTGGATCCAACAACTTAAAATAAATTAGATTCGCACTATTTTATAGTGATACAACTTATATATGGTCTTCTCATGCTTAAAATCAGTGTTTTGAAA
Source organism: Dillenia turbinata (assembly GCA_037126225.1). Lineage (NCBI taxonomy): Eukaryota > Viridiplantae > Streptophyta > Magnoliopsida > Dilleniales > Dilleniaceae > Dillenia > Dillenia turbinata. The sequence continues at coordinate 17,708,519 of JBAMMX010000015.1, read as the reverse complement.
TCCGGATCGGACCGATCCAGATCGGACCGACCTGTCCGACCAAGAACCGGACCAAGAGTCGATCTAGGTTTCTTAAAATAATCGGATTGTAATAAAATCGCTCAAAATTGGTCAAACCCGTGTTGGAATCAGGATTGAAATAATTTGCTTGTGTTGTGAAAACCATCGGACCGCCAAGCAGTGCTGTTATTTTTTTCCATTTTTGTTTCTATCTCATCTCACATCTTCATTTTTTTTTAATTGTTTTTCACCTTGGGTTTTTTTTTTCTTTTCTTTTCTAATAGGTTTTTTCTTATTGTTTAAATTAAATTTTGATGTCAATTTAGTATTTGAATTAAGTTTTTATATATTTGAATAATATTTCATATTAAATTATATGAGATATTTAGATGAATAAATTGTACCTTATTAATATTACATATTTTGAACATGATTTGATAATATTTTATAATTAAATATATAGGTTTTTTAAATTATTAATATATTATAATCTAAATTTATTTATGACATCATGATAATGTCATTCGGATTGTTCGTCCAGTGACCTATTGACCCCTTAATGTGAACAGTTCGTATTCCGATCCAGGTTTCAAGATCCTGTACAAAACTAGACTTCTAGAATTTTCAAACTGTATATAATTTGACTATATTCAGAAAAAAGGTGGTTGCCAACTTGTAAAGACAATTATCATTTGTTTTATACATTGTCATGTGGTTATTGATGATACATGGAAACACCCATTATTGAAGATTATACAGGGATTATTAAGTACTAAACAATTAATAAAAATTATGGGATCATGTGAAGCTAACATCAAGCGGGCGCAAAGAATGCTTGGAGGGCAAGAATGCAACTCCCATAGCCTATAAGAGGAGAGGAGGTCTGCATCTACATAACATCCACTCAGCATAGCATAGTGTTTAATCATTAGCTTGTATTCCTTTCAATTTAAATTTGAATACTCAACTCATCTCGCTTACATGATAGGATGTGGTATAGGTTTTTCATTCTTATAATTAATTTATGATTTTTTTTTTCTGATGAAAAAGAGAAGCAACAGCACAAAACCAACACAACACAGACGGCAAGTACAGCATAGGAGGACAGTCCCTCTTTTTTCTAACCCAAAAGGTTTTTACAAGCGTCCCATCTCAGGAACTCGGCGTGCCCAATAGGGGGATTACTAGACTTATGCAAACCAGGCTCTGCATTCTGGCACAGCTCTACAGTCAAATTTAACCCTTTCTTTTATATATAACAAAATACAATCAAATAAAATCTAAAAAGAAAAACAACATAAAAAGTTTAACATTAATAACATGAGAAGTTGTAAACTTTTCTATCCATTATTAAATTTTAATACATTCTTATTTTTATTACTTGTACTTTTTATTTTAAATATTAAATTTTTGGAATGCATTTATCTTTATTTGGAAATTCTCATTTTAGCGTCAAAGGCTCAAAAAAAAAAAAAAATCAAAATCTCTTAATGTGATTGAAGAAACCTTCCCATATTCAAAGACCTGCCCGAAAAGGGGGAAAGCATTGTCTAGAAGAATAAAAAGAAATGTGTTAATGACCATAATTTTGCATGAGAATTATATGTGGCAACTTTTGAATAGACAAGTTTTAATATTTTATTTTATTTATTTAGTAATAGGATCAATCAAGATACAAAACCAGTGTGCGTAGCATTGTCGAGAATAACCAGATATGTTTTTTCACTTCCTCTGCATCGTTTTACATGATATATTTTTTATTTTAATAGTAATGCCTATATTACTTAATTAACATAAATAAAAAATAAATTTACTACTTTTATCTTAGAAATAAATAAAATGATTTGATTATAAAAATATATATATTTTTTTTTAAGGAACTGACTTTTGCAAATAAAGTCAAATCATTTAGTAATCCGACGTGGCCGTACGCGATTGAAAAAATCATACCAATTGGATTAACCAGATGGCGTGCGTAGAAGATTAAAGCTCGAGCAGAATGCCGAAGTCCAAGAAGTGCGGCCATGGTCTGGCAAAAATTCGCGGCACGCGTACATGTGAAATCTGATCGTCGAGGTTTACACGTGTCCCGACGTTATAGGATTACCACATGGTCACATGTCTTATCGTAGACCTCTTATCTGTCCTCTCTCCTCTGTTGCTTCATACTCATCTCTCCCGGTGTTCGAAGTTATTTAATCGTTAATCTTCACGCGCTCCTTTTATTTATTTTTTTTGTTTCGGAAAATATTTATGTTTTTTCATATTGCCATGGGCTATTTGGCTGGACGAGCATATCAAGTTTTGATTTGAAAAGGTTTGTAGGATTTTTTATTATAATTTTTATTTGCATGCGCTAGAAAAATTCAAATTTGTATTTCAAGATTTTGATAATAAAGTGTCCATGCAATGACCATTAATCGCATGAATATCTATAAATGATAAAAAATTATAATATTTAAGATATCTTTATATAATAATTTCATTTAATGAACATTTGTTTCAAAGAATAAAAAAAAAACTATAATTGAACTATTAGATTTGCGTTAAACTTTTTTTTTTAATTACGTGAGGCAAAGTGCAGTGGCTAACTTACACATTAATTTATATATATATATATATATATATATATATATATATATATATATATATATATATTTTCATTGATTTATATTAAAGTTCTATCCGACTAATGCGATTCGAATATTATAAAATCCATTAAAAGATTAACTCTCTTAAATTTTATTTTTCCGTAACTTAAATTCAAGACCTATGTATCTGACAAATTAATTTATGTTGGATCCCATTTCGCTGCCCTTTTATTTAGCAAACCCACATGAGAAAAACAATAAGTAAATAATGGGTCCTCCCATTCTGTATGTTCTCTATGACCCTGAAATTGGGTCATATTTCAATTTCTCCTTTGTAATTGAACATCAAGCTCAATGTTGAAATCCTTTCGAACTTTCTTTGATCTAGAAATATTTCACCACTTGCTTCACCTGGTCAAAGTGAAAAGTCACATATCTTAACACTTACAAGTTACAACCTTGGACATGTTTAGAAAGTCTCAAACTGTATTCTGTTTTATCTTACTTATAATATTTTTTAAAATAAAGTAATTGTTTAGGAAACATAAAATTTTACTAGTGAACGTCAAATTTTTATTTAAAAACTTTAAATTAATATTATATTAATACTTTTTCATATTTAAAAACTCAAATCTAATTTCAATTTTTTCAAATAGCTTTTTAAGCATCTAGAAATAAAGAAAAACTTTAGTTTAAATGTAATCATGATAGACGGTCGTTGAATTCCACTTATAAGCGTTGTTTTCTCATATTCGGCCTTTTTTAAATATTTCATTTGATTTTTTTAAATAAAGATCTTTTAATAAAATTGTAATTTAAGACAATGTTAATCATTATTATTATAATTATTATTATTATTCACAACAAAAAGAGGCACAGCTCAGCTTTAGAATCTTTAGCATTTTTTAATTATCCAGATAATTATTTGAGAAGTTTTGGTTAAATTATTTTATAGTGCAAAACAACAGATCTTTGCATTCATAAATAAAGTTCAATTTGAAACTTGTTTATTAAAGGAGTTTTTTAATTATTTTTATATTTAAATTGTATAAGAAATAAAAAAAAATGAAAGAATTTTTAACAAACTTATGAATTATTAATAAATAATTCAATTCATTTGTAAGCCATAAACACTGCCGGTTGCCGACCTCCATATTGGAGTTATTAAGAAGAGCGGCAAGAAAAGTTGTAATGCACGCGCGTCATGTGCAAAAATGGGAACAAGAGGCATTAACTTGCTCGTTTGGAAGTGAATCCATGTGATCTGGACGACTACATGGTGTGTTGGTTTCAGACAACGAGACTTCAACTCGATGCTTTTAACAAAGTGGGAAAAATACATACAATTGTATTGAATCCCTTTGCTCCCAATATTAATTTATTTGTCACTGACCAACAAACTTCCTTCACCTGGCATATATATATTAATTCCAATCTCCCAATCCTCTCACACCCACAACTCCCAAAGAGAGAGAGAGAGAGAGAGAGAGAGAGAGAGATGGAAAGACAACCATTTTCAAGCCATGTTCTCACATTCCTCCTCTTTACGATTCTCCTACTCATCTCAAACTGGCAAGCAACATTAGCTACCAATGCAACCAAAACCAAAACAACAGTGTTCATAACAAATGCTTGCAAGTCTGTCACATACCCAGAACTATGCATGCGCTCTCTCTCCTCCTATGCCTTCACAATCAAAACCAACCCAACCAAGCTCGCCACAGCAGCTCTCACCGTGTCGATTTCTGCTGCCCAAAACACATCTTCACTGATCTCAAAATTGTTGCAAAAACCTGGACTGAGTAGGTTTGAATCCGCAACACTTAAAGATTGCCTTAGCCAACTTGGGGATGGTATCGGAGAACTCAACGACTCTCTCAAGGCATTAAAGAAGTTAAATAGAGCAAACATGAGGTTCCAAATTGCTAATGTTCAAACTTGGGTGAGTGCAGCCCTTACAAATGATGATACATGCAATGATGGGGTAAGTGACAAGCATATTAGTACTTCTTTGAAGAATAGTGTCAAGAAGAGTGTTTTGAATCTTGCTATGCTGACTAGCAATGCTTTGTCAATTGTTAGTAATTATTTTAATAATTATTGAGGTTTGCAATCCTCCAAAAAGAAAAGGAATCTTCAATTTTGCCTCGTTTTCCCCTTTCTGGGACTTAATGGGGTCTCTTAAAAATTTGTAGTTTGGAATGGATTGCTCTTCATGTGTAATCTATGGAGTTGAAGATATATCAATGAAAAGTTTTGATTACAAGCAATTATAAAACCTTGTATTACGCATCTGATTTTATTTTTTTTTTTTTTTGAAAAAAACTGGTAAGCTCTTCATTTCTAAAATTAGGACCTGGAGCAAAAAAATAAATAAATAAATAAATAACATTTTTTCCTTTTTCATCCGGTCCACTTTACATAAGTCTCGAGTTTCATTTATAATGTGGGGCTAGATGATGTGATGATTTTGTCCTTGTAATTAGTGAAAATTGAAAAATAACAACAGATTAATCGACGAAAACAAGTTAATTATTAAAAATAAAAAATGCTGCCAGAATGTTAGTGATCCATTTTTTCCCCCTCTACATGCCCAGAATAATTTTTTTTTTTTTTTTAAAAAAAAGGTGAAAGTTGAGCATTAAAAACTAAGTGACTTAGAATGCTAAAAGCAGACCATAGACTTGGACAACAAGATTTTGCTACTTGACCTAAATGGAATTGGAAGGCCACTATTTAAGCATTACAATTGGAATCGACCAAATTCCAATAATAGGACAAAATCATCACACCAATTTTTATCTTAATTATGGTCATGAACTCGACTCCTCATGAGTATGAAAAAAATCTTGGAAGACCTCTCCGAAAATGATCCCAACAATAGGTCGATCCGGATTAATCAGGGCGAAACTCTGGATATATGATGAAAAACAAAAAAAAAAAAAAAAAAATTATAGCCTCAGGCTCTCCCTCGTTTCACGTTGGTGTCACAGTCACGTGCCTTACAATTAGGCAAGAATTTGGGCTCATCTCATCATGTTCTCCGATCCGCCCACTTATGTGTTTCTAATAGAGGCTAGACTTTGACTCGAGGGTTTCTTCATTTGGCATTAGTGAAAACCCATTAGAAACAACCCATTTGTAATTATAATATATATATATATTTATATATATTTACATACATATCAAACTCTTTTGAATTGGTTACACTCTACTCTCTTAATCAGAAATTTTAAGTTTGAATTCCAAAAATGAAGAAAAAAGAATTTAAAAAAATCAACCCTTAAAATGAATCAAATAGTGTTCGGACTGGATTAGTTGAACGAAACCTGAATACTGATCGATAAAAACTAAATATATATATATATATATAATTTTTCTTGGACCCTTCTCACATGCATGCTTTTAAATTGAAAGATACTATTTGTTATCAATTTTCTAATAAACTACGGCTCCATCCGCTGTCGACGAAACAGCCAAAGAGATGTGTGTGTGTGTGTGTGTGTGTGTATAATAATGGTAAATGATGACATCGAGAAATAACATATATTAAATTGAATCTGCAAGTCTTTAAATATGTAGTGTATAAGGGTGGGCAATTTATTTGGAGTTTTGGACTCATCCGGCATCCAACCGACAACCCATCGATGCCCATTAAGTTAGGTCTGGTCATACTCGACATTTTCAGGGTAAAACTTGAACAGGATTTGTGGATTTTTTTACAAATACCCCATCATATTTCCAAATTTTTTCAATAACTAAGGTGTTGGATTTATATTTGAAATGTTATATTATGTGTTTAATAGAGTTTTAGTATTTAGTATTATGTTGGATTTATATTTGAGATTTTATTTAATGTGATTAATATATTAGTTTGAGATTAATTTTTATGATGTTTTCTATTTATATTTGACATTGATTTTATTGATTTAATTAATTAAATAAAAATAATTTATATATATAAAGCCGGGTTAAATCCAGGTCTATCGGAATACTCGCATGGACACAATTATGCTTTTGTGACCTGAAGTATTTCTGGATTCAGACCGGGGAGAGCATATTGCCATCCCGCGCAATTATGCTTCTTAACTAAAATCTCAGGAATGAAAAAGACTGTACCGAGAAGATAACATCTAAAATAGAATCAATTGGAACATAGTTCTATATAAAAAATAATAATAAAAAAAAAAAAAGTGCTTTTGCTTGCGCTCACTATTTGGGCTAGCTTGATAATATCAGCCCTTTTCCAGCAGTCTGACTTTGGGCTTGGGCTTGGGCTCTCTCTCTGGCTCAAGTATACCCTATCATGATACTTGTTAATTAGTTTCTCTTGAGGAGCTTGGGCTCCAGAGTTCATTTGATTTCATTGGCACAATTTTATTTATTTATTTTTCGTTCTTGCTATATAGTAGCATGTCTATGATTTCTGTAGCAATTGGCAATTAGCATAATAAACACCAATATCTTATGGGTCTAATCACAGAACACTGAATTCTTTTAAGTAAAATTTCAAATTCAAATCTTAAAAATAAAAAAATATGCATTAGGAGAATCATTTCCTAAATTGAATTTTATAGTAACCGGATAAGTGAAATAATCCGGATATCATTGATCAAAATCAAAAAAACATTTAAGATAACAAACAAAGGCTTAGTTGTTCAATGTACTTCCCTTATCATTCACAATAACGAAAATTCTCAATCTATATTTTCAAAATCATGTTATTTTTATAATAATAAACTTGTGGTAGTTTAGGGTGTTACTCTCTTCTGATCTTAGAAAAAAAAAACATTTCTTTTTATTTATTTTATTTTATTTTATTTTATTTTATTTATAATTTTTGTAAAAGTGAATACTTAGCTGGATTCTGATTTTCAGTACGGGAAAAGAAGGAAAACCCTGTTCCTGTTCCAAGCATTGTAATGATTATTCTGGTGATCGAATCAGTACGTTGCCCGACGAAATCCTGATCTCAATCCTGTCTCTCCTCACTCTGGAAGAAGCATCGAAGACGAGCATTCTTGGCAGAAGGTGGAGACACTTGTGGACCTATCTCCCGTCCCTTGATTTTGATTCTTCCCATGTAAAGTGGCCAGTCATGAAATGGAATTGCAAATAAGTCAAGAAGGATGAAGCCATGAAAAATTCACATTTCAAATGTTCGTGTGTCTACAATGAAGAAGGGCAATTCCTATAACGATATTAGAGTTACATCCATTCATCGCCTAGCTTTGATGGGTCTTTTTAAAACTGCTCGATTCAACTTTGTTAAAAGATGGACACAGATTATGATATATAAGATTAGTATTAATATACTATTCATTATTTTAAATAAAAAAGAATTTTTTTTTAGTGAATCTTGATATAATGATTGAATTGTTTATTTGGTATTCTCGAAATTACAGATTCGAAACGTGAAAATAATTTTTTTATAAAAATATAAAGAAAATGTTACGTATATATATGCCAACTCCAAAATCGATTTCAATTATTAAAATTAAGACTCTGATTATTATTATTTTTATTTATAATTTTTAATTAACATAAAAATTAATAAAATATCAAGAAGTTCTAAATTTCTTGATAAATAATAAGCATAAAAATTGCCATTATACAATAAGTTTTGTGATTAAGAATCAAAATTTGTAAGACACAACCCCACGTGCCTTCAAACCTTGGGTCGTCCCGTACCCAATCAGTTAGAGAACTAACACAAGTGAGGCTGCAAACCTTTGTCTTCAAAATTTCCACATTTATTTTTATTTTTTTTTCTGTGGCTCAGATTGAGCTTGCCTGTGATCTCGCATGTGTTTGGCTGTAAATTACATACATAAAATTAATAAATAGAAAATAAATTTTATGGGTTGAACCGACAAAATTTCGGTACCGCATCTTCTAAACTAATTCTTTGCGCTCGATAATAGAAACAAAGTCACGTAGACGAGGATAGTTCTCTTCCTTTAAAAATTTTAAAATCAAATTTGTTATACGTAAAAAAAAAAAAAAAAGAAAAGAAAATTAAAAACAAAGCACTGAATAATTCAAAACACTAACTTTAAATTATAACTTATTTTTATTCATAAAATAAAAATTTGTAAAATAAAATTACGCTCTCTCTGGGAACAAATAATTTTAAATTAATTTTTTTATTTTATTATTATTTGTAAATTAGTATATAATAGTTAAAAATTGAACGGAGAAAAAGTGTGGTTTGGTTTTTGCCTCTCATTGGCAGTTGACAAGGACACGGTTTTTGAAATTTGTGAAAGGAAGATGGGCCCACTTAGGTATGTAATGGGCTGTGTATGGGCCCACAATTCAGAGTCCAGTCCCAAGAAGGGAAAAAAGTAAACCAAACCCATGTGCTGGTCCGTACTGTCCCCATTTTCAGTTACTCAACTTTTAAATAATTTTGCTTTCCGCAAATTTGAAAATTTTGGGTGGGGTCACGGAGTCACGTGATCACACCAGCAGCCAGCACCTCATGCAGTGCGGGCACGACAAAAGTCTACCCCGAAAAGACGGAAGGTGATGGCGTAGGGGTCCTCCTTGTCTGCTGATTGCCTTTTCTATCCCCTCTCAGTGCAAGGCACTTTCACCCTTTTCTTTAATAAAAAAATTCTCTTTCTTTAATGGAGGACAAGATAATCCATATCTTCGTCTTGTGTGTTGGATCTCCTTTTTTTGATATGAACTAAAAAGATTATGAATCAAAATTTTTGTTTTGACTTCAACCTACTAGTATTATTATATGAATTAAAAAAATTATATCAAATTTTATATAATAATTATTTCCTAATTAAATAAATTAAATATTAAAACATATTAATTTAAACTTATCACATAGTATTTTAATCTCGTTACTTTATACCTAAAGGGCTAGATTAGTCCTAACTTAGCTCTCACAATCCAATTCTGAAATAGTAAAATATAGAGAGAGAAAGAAAAAAATTAAGGAGTGAAGATACAGAAAGAGAGAAGAGGGAGAGCTAGAGAGACAAAGAGAGAGATAAAGAGAGATTTTATTATAATTCTATTCTATTTCATTACATGTGTTGAAAACTACTATTTATACTAATTCTATTAATTATTTAACTATTTCCCTAATCCTAATAACTACTAACCATTTTTTTAACTAACTACTAAACTCTACACTTAACTACCGACTGTTTTTATTAATCATGATTAACTATTAACCATTATAATTAATAGTTGTTACAATATTTTCTCCCTTTGAAGACATCCTTATTCTCAATGATGGAAAACCAAGAATTGAAACTTAAATTCATGAATTTTGAACCAAAATTTACATTTGTGTTGAAAGATAATAAAATGAAAACGAACAATGGATGTAACTTGAGTTGCCAAGAAAGTAATGAGAGCAAAATAGAGATGAGAGAACTTGAGAAAAACATTTCTTGAACTTTTTTCTGGTGAAAAATTTTGTCCAATGAACAATGAAAAGTCAAATTTTCAAAACTTTGACAAGAAACCACCATCAGCAATTTCTTCTTAGATAATGGAAGTTCAATCCTAGAAAAGTTTGACAAGAACCCATTATCGATAATTTTTTTTTGTAGACAATTGAAATTATTCTACCCTTAATATTTCTTCACTAGGAATAGATAAAATGAGAGATTTAAAAAATATTTCAATACCTTGTTTTTTCATAGAATTTGATATTGTTTTTTCAACCATTTGATTTATTTTATTGCTTTCCAATTCCTTTTCATTTTCTCGCTTCTTTTCCACCAAAATATTGATATCCTCATCGATACCATACATTTTTAATAGAATGTTCAATTTGTCATCAATGCTTTCCATGAGAGCATTCATTCTTTTACCATGTTCCTTCCATTCTTGCCTACGAAAATCTTTTTTTATTTTTAAATTCTTTAAATTAATCATCTTCCGTCATTGATTATATCAAAAATCGTGAATTCTAATACCAATTTGTCACAATCCAATTTTAGAATAGTAAAACATAGAGAGAGAAAAAAAAATTAGGGAGAGAAGATAGAAAGAGAGAGAGAGAGACAAAGAGATTTCATTATTTTATTACGTGTTGGAAACTATTATTTATACTAATTTTACTAACTATTTAACAATTTCACTAACCCTAATAACTACTAACTATTTTTTTAACTAACTACTAATCTCTATATTTAACTATTAACTATTTTTATTAATCTCTATATTTAACTATTAATTATTTTTATTAATTATGATTAATTATTAAGTTAATAGTCGTTACATTAGCTTTTACATTAGCCCTGCTTGCTAAACTGGCACGTGATTGGGTCTGGCTCCACCAACTGTGTTTTAGCCGACCAATCAACATTTATCCTGAGGAATATTACCTTTTTTAGGTATCCCATTCTGGTGTATTTACCGAGTTGGGCATTACGTCCTGTTCAGGGCTATATTTGTAATTATATAAGAGACCAAAATGTGCATTTTTCTTTATGTTTTTGGTCAGTCTGAAACAAACTTTCGTCTCGCTTTGTATTAAACTAATTAAAATGTGTGATTTTAGAACGTGTGTAATCACACATTTTAAGAAAATAAAATAAAATAAATTGATAAAAAAAAAAAGAAAAAAAATCAATTAGTAAAATGAGATATTAAATTTTTTTAATCAAGTCTCAAATTTAAAACTTGAAAATCTGTCACTTCTAAATAAAATCTTTATAAATATTTAAATCAAATTAATTAAAATATAATTTTAAATATCTTAAAAAAAAAAAAGACAAAAAATATAACTTCTTAAAGAGGCCCAATCACGGGCATAAGGGTGTGGTGGTAAAATTTTTTATTGATTCTCATGTGGGTCCACACAATAATCAAATTTTTTATTGATTTTCAACCCATCACAATAATCAAATTTCGGTTTTCCTTTTTTTCTAAAATAAATATTTGTGGGAAATACGAGAATGGCACCTATATTCCCTATAAGTTCTTCCATTTTAACTTAATTAAGATTTAATAAAAGAAAAATCTCTACTTTGTCCATTAAACAAGACGGTACTCTTATGTAATTATTTGGTGCCGGCATGTTTAGAGCCAATTACCAATGAAAAATGAAAATAGCAAGGAAAAAAAGGACTGTGGAGATAGATCTCTAGCATAGTATGTGTAATTTTCCAACACCGACCTGAGACTAAAATATGACTCACTTTGACTGCAAAGTGACCGGCCCGAAACACAAACTTTTCATATTCCTGCATTTGTAATTACAATAGACCCTTCTTATACATCGTACATTTACATTATGATCAAAACCAACCCAAAACTAAGACATGAAAACCTCCGACAAAAGCACCTTCATCAGCCATAAACAAACCAAAACCAGACCACTGTGACCTCAAAATTTCCATTAAAACTCACTTCTCAACAACTACTTTATTACCTATCCTTATACACTTTCAGTGCCTACCGGCAAACTGGTTCACCAAAGCAAGTGCATTACTTGTGACCTGTGCAACATTAATAACCCGAGCCCGAACCGAGTTCTTGATCCGCCCGTCCATCGCTTGGCCCGCGAACCCATCAAAACAAGTATTCTCGTCGGTCAGTGCAGCGCTGACCCAAGTCTCCACATTGCTCATGTGCCACGAAAAGTCCTGGCCGCTACCCGTACCCATACTCTTCAATTCCTGGACCGAGTTGCTAATCCGGTCTATTGTGTCACTAATTTCCTCCGCGCAGTCCTTGATGGCCTCATACTCTCTGTGCTTAAGCCCCCTGAACTTTGTCAGTTTGGTTACAAACTGTTTCATGGACTGAGCCCTGGCTAGGCTTACGGCCAACGCCGTGTGCGCCAACTCTTTCCTACTTTGTTGGATCGTGGTCGCGTAGACCGCGAGCGATTGGACACAAACTGCTGGATATCTGGTGACCTTGCACGAGGCTTTTATGAAATTCGTGGTACTTGTGGTTTTAGAGGCGGGTGCAGCTGCAGACTCCGCCGGGAAACACAGAGACAAGATTGAGACCACAACAAGTAGTACTAAAGAAATTGAGAGTCTTGCCATTCTCTTTAAGCTCAAGGCTAAGGAGACCAAAAGGGTAGCGAATGCGTGAAGGGGTCTCAGTATTTAAAGAGGAGGTTTGGACTTTAGGGCATTTTCTGGAGGAAGGGATCACACGTGCCACTGGTAGCTTGGGCAGTTCACGCGTGCGCCGGATATGGTGGGGCATGTTTGGCCTAAATCTATTTTTTTGGGGCGCCAATCAAGCAAGTAATTGACCTATGATTTTGTCTGCATAAGGATTTAAAAAAAAAAAAAACACAATCAATTGATATATTAGGGATTTATAAACGCGGATTATTATTTAATAATTATTATTTATAAGTCGAAATAATAAAATAATTATTAATTATTAAATAAAAATTTTATAATTTGCACTTTTAATGGGTGTCAAACCATATGAAATTATAAGAAACGTAACATGAAAATAAAAAACAAACTTGGGATTTGACGCTTTCCTCCGACAATGCCGCCAACCTGTATTTTGTCGAACAGTGGTAAGCTACATATCGGATGGCTGTGATGTAGATATGGGTGGGACTATTTTTCTGATTTCAAACGTGGAACAGTGTTGGGTTGTGGAGTCCATTAATGTCGGTCTTTAATAAGATACAAATTTGTAACTACTTGAATTAAGTATGATTTTATAATTTTTTTCTTTTTGGGTGGAAAACCAGTGCGGTGGGGTTATTGTGTGTTGTGGGCGATAGAGCCAAATGATTGTGAGCTGTGTGCGAGAGAAGAGAGTCAGAGACAACCCACAAATGGGACCCTCTTTGCCCAACCTTTTTCAAAGCGATCTCTACCCTCAAGATTTTTGAGCCCTTGGGGGATTTCCATTCTTCATGTAAAGATATGTCAAATAAACTTCAAAAAACCAAATAAGTTAAAAAAAATAAATATTTGAACTTTACTTAATAATTCATCTCTATATTTCTTCATTTTTATTTAATTTAAAATATATTTTGATTAATTTAAAATTACTCATTTTCTTTTTTGTTAATATAGTCTATATAATATTCCTCAATGGAAAATATTATGAGTTTGATTTTAGTTCCAATAAATAACCTAACTTGAACCAGGAACATGAATGATCAATAATATTAGAGCATAAGATAAAGGGGATATTTTCATCCACACACCGAAATGTTATTAATGAAGAAAAAAATCTAATCCGGGTTTTTCTACAAATTTTAATTAAATATTAAAACAAGCAAAAACCCTACACTCTGTATTGACTTCTTTTTCCATACATTTTGGACTTTCTTTAGTTTATTTTAATATTTTAATTAAAATTACTAAAAGCAGCCCTCGATTCGATTAAGGGAATTTTTTTTTCTTTATTTTTTTTTGGGTATCATGGTGCGGTAGATTGATAGTCCATTGAAGGACCGTCAAAGCTGCAGATATAAACCCAAAAGATAAATAGTGAAAGTCGAATAGTCGAGACCCAACAGCACTTGAGCCGTCGAAGTCTTCTGTCATGGCCCACAGAGTAAATTCGGTGGTTCCACTGTTGAAGTTAATGCGGAGCATTTACGTAGTGCAAAAGTTCGTAGGGTAAAGTTCACATAGGAGGACTTTTCAGCATTCCAACTCGTCAGCGTTGCACTATTTATTGGAAAAATGGTATGGTCGCAAAGTATGGGCTGTCCTCACTCGGGACGGGTTGGGGGTTGTCGGCATTTAAAATCTCCTAGTCGAAAACTTCCTCTTATCCTCATATGGTTCTCTTAAATACATGGAAAACTGCTCCTGTTTTTGTCCCACCTATGCTCTGAACTAAGGTTTATAACCTTACCAATGTTAGATTCATTATTTTTTAGGACTCGGGACTAGATTAAATTGAAGAAATAAATGGCGTGACAGGCATTAAATTAAATTTTGATGTGACTTCGAGAAACATATTAAATCAAGAAATATCAAACCAATGCCCTTACAAAGACATGCAAGTGGTAAAGATCTTATTCAGATGTCTTTTCAAATCTTATATTTAAATATTTGTGGGTGTATGTATTTTTGTGACCTCTAAGTAATAAAAAAAAAAATCAAGCCAACAAAAAGAACAAAAATGACCTATGTTTATGAACCTTTTAATCATGTTATTTAAATAAATAATTGGTTTTAAATAAATTCAGAGAGCTGATGCAATAAAAATATTGTATGTATCAAAAATTATTCGTTACTATTCTTTATTACTTACTTTAAAATATTATTTTTACGGGTTTTTTTTGGGGGGGGGGGGGAGGAGAGAGAGTTGATTTAGTTCTTTTCATTTTCTCAATGATTATGAATTGGAGGGGCAGGTCAAATACTTGGAGCAGTGTCCCAACAGTTGCAACCTTTAATTAATGCCCATTCAAGGGCCGCAGGCAAATTGGACAATTTAGAAAGAATAGTTTTCTGGAAAATTATTGGCAGAATCTTGGGCCCCGATGATGTAAATCTAGAAGCCAAAACACGCCGCACCAATGAAAGATTGCCCATTGAGCTCTCAGTAAGTCCAAATAATATCCTTTAATTAACAGAACGTCCTTAGCAAGGACACGTCTCTCATTAATTATCATGCAATCTGACACATTGGTCTTGAGAATTTTATATGAGATCATAGTCCAAATCCATGGATGAAGAATATGAGACGGTAGTTAAGATCATATTTCGCAGCTTTCATATGTTTTTGAAACGCGCGATTTAGTTGTATGCTAGAATGTTTAGTTGCATGATTAAGCTTTAGCTTGCTAGTCAGTTCTCTTTGAGTACTTAAAACGATCCATGATTTGCAAGCAGCAAAAGCCTTCTTGACAACACGTTAGAAACTGGGTGGGGATTACAAAGTCTTGAACCACCACCCAAGTTTACGCAATCACTCTATTCATAGTTGTTACGAAAATTGAACCATCAGTATTGAGTGAAATAGAAACTATATAGGATTTTAAAACTTTTGACTGGTGAGTAGGAAGGTTTCAAGTCTTGTCCCCTCCTCGTCATGAGGGGTATTGGAGTTCGACTTTTGCGACGGCTAGAGATCTAAATGAAGTCACGGGTTTAACTTTCCTGATCTAATTGGAGTAACATTAGTATTTCTAAAGACTTTGTCTCACATTGTTTATGAAAAATATATTTTTTTTGTTACTGGGATTGGACGGTAGGGATTATTTACATTCTTTTATATATTATTTTATAATGACTTAACATGTTAAATGATGTTTTACTCATATTCAACCCATACTTGTCTAGAAATACTTAAGATTCTTCCACTTCATCCTATTTCTACTCCATTTTTTGTTACTGTTTCAAAATATTTGACTGTTTCCTACTATTTTATATATTATTAACTGTAAAATCCTTTTCAAAATATGTTAACATTATTATTTTCTCTTATAAATAAATGTTAGATTTTACATTCAATATATATGTTATATAGTTCCCTTTCTTGTTTCTGTTACATACATAATATATATAACGCAGTATCCTCACGTCTTAAAGTTGTGATTCCCTGTTTCTTTAGAATTTATACTCTAGCCCCAGAGATCTAAATGAAGTCACGAGTTTAACTTTCCTGATCTTCTGGCTGTCAGACTTGGTTCGATTGACTGATCTAACCATGACATTTGTGGAGATTTTTTTTTGGGTTTCGTGTTTTGAAAACATTCGATAGGTCCCAAATTTTAACGTTGTTTTTGTGTTGAGTTTGGTTTAGTTTCGCGAATATCAACTAAGCCAGCCCAAGTTTGCATCTTTTTCCCTTCCCCCCCCCCCTCCATTCTTCTTTCCCCTGAAAACTTATAAAGATTGAGATAGACCACCAAACACCATCTGTTATCGTGCTCACATTGGTTTTTTTTTTTTTTTTGGGTGAAAATCGTGCTCACATTGTGTTCAGAGTATAAAAACCCCAAGATAAAGCTACCACGGGGCAACATGTCCAGCCTTAGCAAGTTAGATTCAGCCAGAGGCTAAACTTAAGTTTTTCTCATTAAATTGACAATTTTTTATATTAAAAAATTAAACTTAAAAATTAGTAATATCTTTGCCAATCGTTCCCTGATTCTTAAGATTTTCAAAACGCATTTTCATCCTATTAGCGGTATAATTATCCGTTTTTATATGATTTTATATATTTAGTATTGATATTGGACCAGGGTGAGCGGCCCCGGTGAAGGGTTTACATTTTGCAGTGGATTTGCCCAGAGGAGAAGCTAATGGTGTAGTAAATATTTAGTATTGATATGGGACCAGTTTATAATCACCAAAAAAAAAAAAAAAATGGGACTAGTATATAATTTGCAGTGGACTTGCCTGAGGAGAGGCTAATGGTGTGGTCAATACAGCTCGCTAATTTAATTGACAGTACAAATTGGTGAATATATCCGTGAAAAATTAAGAGCCAATATTAACTATGGGTTGCAAAAGAATCAATATCTACAACAAATTTCAATCATCTAAGAAATGCTGAGTTTGCATTTACAAGCATGATGATACAACAACTACAACGAGAATCCAGAGTTCAGTACACCCAGGACGATTGATGTTATGAATCTTCCTGATACTCCTTTCTACCAGAACCAAGGCATAGAGTTGACATGAGAAAAACCCCGGAAGCCATCAGTACATGCCCTATCCCTTACCGATAACAAGAATTTAGGATGGGATGTCATGGCAAACCTTGTTGGAACTGAATAAGAGTGCTGCTTTGTGGCTAGGAGAAATTCATGCATCTCTATAGCCAGCCAAATGCCAATCGCATAATTCTGGGGCTCAAATGACCGATCAAACCCTGCACTTCATGCTTAAGAATCCAATCCTCTTTCTATAATCATCAATCTAACTTTTTCAACATCTTCCAATCTACCTGCATTTCTGTAAATGTTCATCAACAGATGAAAATTATGTTCATTATCCAGCTCCAACTCAAAAAGACACTCTGCAGAGATCTCTCCGATATCTATATTTCCATGAACATAGCAAGCATATAACAATGCACCCCACACAGTCGGACCCGGTTCAAACTCCATTCTCTTTGTCACCATTTCATAAGCCTTATCAATCAACCCAGCCTTACCATACAAATTCACCATACAAGCATAGTGTTCCATTATTGGACTTATCCCATATCTCTCCCTCATTGTACAAAATAATTTCTCCCCATCCTCCACCAGACCTAAATAAGCACAAGCTGATAGAATCGACACAAATGTGACATTGTCAGGCAAGACACCATCATGCTCCATTCGATAAAAATAATTCAGAGCTTTGGAATCCTTACAATGAGCAGTAATAATCGAATTCCACGACACAACATCCCTCTCAGTCATTTGCTCAAAAATCCACCTTGACGCATTCAACATTCCATGACTAGAATATGCAACAATCAAAGAATTGGCAACAGACAAACTCCACTCAAGTCCTCTCCTAATAACCCAAGCATGAATTTGAACAATGATCTTCAGCCTAGGCAAGCCCGCAAGTATGGTAGACACCGCAACAGAATCTGGCACAACCCCCACGTTAACCATATCATGGAAAACACTCAAGGCCTCACCCAAAAGCCCATGATGCATATAGCCTGTGAGCATGGAATTCCACGAAACCAAGTCCTTATCATAAATCTTATCAAACACTTTTCTAGCCTTCACTATATCTCCACACTTGGCATACATGTCAACAAGCGCATTTAGCACAAATCCATCATTCCAAAACCCACAACGCACCACATGCCTATGAATCTCTTCCCCAACCCCAATCAACCGAATTCCTGCACACGCTTTCAATGCGCGCGGAAACGTGTATCTATCAGGCTCAACACCTTCCTCTTCCATTTGAAGATAAACCGCCAGAGCATCTTCGTAAAGACCCAATTGAGCATACCCAGCAATAAGCGAATTCCAAGCAAATGAACATTCATTTCTCTTATACATTTCATCGAACACTTGTTGAGCTTTTTTTATTAGCCCGTTACTGGCATATAACCTCAAAAGCTTCGACGAAATACCAATATTTCTGTGTACGAGGTTTTTGGGGATTAGGTTGTGAATTCTAATACCATGATCAATGGCTCGTAAGTAGAAACATGTTTCGAGAAGGGAAGAGTATATTTCGGTGTCGATTCTTATACCCCTCTTGATCGATGTTTCGATGTCGGTGATTATGGCTTCAAGAGCTTCGAGCTTGGATTGGGGGTAAGGTCTTCGATTCGTTAAAAGTGGGGTTGGAGATGATTCTGGGAATGAATGTTTTGTTCTGGGTTTTTGCTGGAATTGGGTTTGACGTTGGAGTTGTAGGCGTTTTCGTTTTGCCTTTGTTTTGCGCGGGAGAGAACAAGAGAACTTGAAGTTAAAACAAGTGATGGAGGGTCTCGAGGGGAGTAAAATTTTCTCCATCTACAAATTTGAGAGATAAGAAACTGGTTCGGTGTCTCTCAATTGTATGACATTTGAATGTTTTTGGTACGAGCTTCAAGGAGTGATCATCTTGGTCTTTGGGGCTGAGTGTGAAATCAATGTCATGCGAGTTGATAATCGATTCTTCATGCTCATCAAGCTCCCAACCAGAGTAGCAAGCGAAAAACATTAATATTCCGTACATCAAATGATTCCATTTTTAATTTGATAGATAAATTTCACCCTCTTATTCAACCTAATATATTACCCCACGTTACAAAGAAATACATTTTACTGTTAATTATCTATATCAAATAAATATTATCTTTATTCGATCTATAATATTATCCCACATTAAAAAAATATATCTTTTATCATTGATTACCTTTAAATAAAGATACAACAAAACATATATATATATATATATATATATTTAAATATAATTTTAAAATAGATTCTCTATTCTATTTATGAAAATAACTCTTTAGGTCATTTTAGAACAAAGAAATCGTAACTCTCTCTCTCCCTCTCCTCTGTTTTGTCTTATCATCTTACTGTGTCGAGCACTACAAAGAAAAAATCAATATATTATTAATATTATAAAACTTCTTAAGATCTCAAAGAAAGACGGTGTTTGGAATTCTTTATCTAGAGAAGTTTGTTATTTATTTATTTTTTTTTTTTTGTAATACTCACGATACTACTCTTCTTGATATAAATGGATCGTATGTCATAAGGAAAATCTCACCGTAAAGTCAAAGATATTATCAATTTGCATCATTTTAGTTTAGAGTTGTTGTATAATATTGTGGATATACAACTTCAAGAGTTAAATGATTGATTCACTAAGATTACGAGTGAGTTGTTTCTTTGCTTGGCATATTTTAATCTGAACAATAACTTTTCAGTTTTTAATAAAACAAAGTTGTTTCAATTTGTTCAATTCTATTTATCTGATTTTTCAACTGTTGACGTTGCTATGCTTGATAACCAATTTGAAAATTTTATATTTGATGTGAAACAAAGCAATAAATATTCAGAGTTGAAAGGAATCTGTAATCTTGCTAAGAAACTTGTGATGAACTGAAGAAATATTATCTATCCGTTGGTATTTTTGCTTTTAAAATTGGCCATGATTTTATATGTTGTTATACTTTAATAGAAAAAGTATTTTATGCAACGAGAAATTGGACGGGTGATAGTTGAATGAATGTTGTCTTGTTACATATATAGAGAAAGATGCATTTAATATCATAGAAAATGAATCTATCTTGCTCGGTTCCAAAAGATGAAATCTAAGGGAGAACAACTGCAAAGTTTAGTTACTTTATTATAAGGTTAATTTTACATGTATTCTCGATTCTCTGTTTAGTATAATATAAAATATATTTTTGATATGTTTCATTATTGAATTATTACGTTATATTTGTATTTTAAAAATATGTATCATTCTGTTTTATAAAAATATTTTACTGCTATTATCCTTGGATTCTGGATCCGCCATTAAACTCAATATATATTTGGAACGATTCAAACAAATAATTAATTGATTATCAATTTACACATAAAATTTAATCTACTTAACAAAAAAAAAAAAATTCATTTAGTTAACATAGTGTCGATTTTTAACTTCTCATAAAATTTTTTAACTTCTCATAAAATTTTTAAGAAAAGATTATTTTCGGTTATTATTTGAACTCGAATAACTTTATATTGATCAAAATATTTTTTAAAATTAATAAAAATTTAAAATATGGAGATGAATTTTCATATATAATTTTGATTTATTTAACTTTTAACTAATTAATTTCCCTGACATTATTGTGGAAAAATGTACACTTCACCCTTATAATTTCACGAATTGTTTCTAACCCTACCCCCAAGTTTGCTCTATTTGGTTTTTTTCATCGATTTTGGTATGTACAAATCAAACCACAGAGGTAAAAAAATGACCCAAAAAAAAAATTAACAGAAAAATCAAACAGAATAAACTATATAAGCAAAGTAATAACAACGGCGTTTCTCAGTGCGGCGAGAGGCCCACCTAAGCCAAGAGGACCACCCAGCACCCCCTTTGAAAAATAATGCCACTCGCTGCTCAATTCATTCAGCGAAATGACAATTAACCTATGATTAATCAAAGTATTACGGCATCGTCATGTGAAGCATGGTCCAATGAACAAAAATCACATCATTGTTTTGCTGCAATTCTGGATCAAATATCGTTTCATTTTCTTCTGAATTCTTGTATGGTTGGCTAACATGTAGTAGTTACTCGTTAGTAATGTCATGAATCAAAGGGTTAAGCCATAAACATAACTTAGGATTCTCATAAAACCAAACATGGAGGAAACAAGAAGAATCAGGGACGTTCTCAGTTCCCCCTGTATTGACAGCTTTTCATATAGGCAGGTGCAGGCACATGGTTCAACCAAGAAATTTTCTGATAGCATCTCCCCGCCCTTGTCTCTTCGACAGGTTGAAATCATCGTTTGATCCCCTGAAATACATTTTTATTTTCTAAATTATTATCTCGAGCCTCATATGATATGAAAATACAAAAGGTGCATATCAAAGCAAACTAAACAAAAAAGAGAGAATAGTGCCCGCAGATTCAACCCAGATAAGCAAATTTCTTGTCATCCATAGAGTAGCTGTAGATTCAATTCAACCCAAATGCCTTCAGAGAAAAGGGGGTGAGAATTCGGCTTTGGTTTCGATCATTTTGGTTCAATTTTCGGTTAACCAAACCCTTGAAAAAATAGCCAAATCAAAATATTAAAAAAAAAAAAAAATGTTGTTCAGTTATTAGGATTCTGGAACCAAAAATTCCTTTTTAATTTGCCAAAAATTAATTTTTATGCTAGCTAAAGAATGTAAAATAAGCCCAACATTAATTTTTTGTTTTATGGCTCAAAAATAATGTAAAAACATTTACCAGTCAAATTTTGTTAAAAACTTAGTTATGATCCGAAAAATTTATTTTAGGGCAATGCCTTGTCATTCACTTGAACAACTCAAATTCTTTTTATTTTTTTTCTAATTTAGCATACTTAATTTTAAATCTCATCCCCGTTTTTAAATTCTCTGATTTTTTATTTGCTTGACATGTGACAGTAAAGAACTTATGAACATAAAAGCTTTTTATGAGAAATGTGGGTGGTAACAGATCACATGGAACCCTTCACAAATGCATACATCTCATGGTCCCCAATATATATAATGTACCAAAACAAGTTATATATATTATTTAAGTTATATATTATATAATTTTTTTGAAAATAAAATATTTATGTTATAATTGAACCAAATTTTTTTGTAACTGAACCAAAACCAAATTAACAAAAATTAATTTGATTTCGGTTATTAAAAACTAAATTTAAGGGGAAAAAATAATAAATTAAGTATTTCGATTTGGTTGGTTCAATTATTAGGTTATAATCAACCAATGCTCCACCCTAGAAAGGATGCTAAGTGCTCATCAAATAGGTCAAAACTTCAGAGATAGACACCCTGAAGAACAGAACCATTTCCAGGCATAATTATACAGTCTTGTAGCACAAGCCCCATTGCCATCTACAAAATTTTCTAGAAATTTGAGAATATATATACCTCCAGTGCAGCAAATATGGGACGGACCCGATCAAATATCTCATCTACTGTTCCAGTTGCATCTATCTGCATGCATAAGTTTCCGTTAATATAGCTGCTACTAGGGAGAGGATCAATTACTACTACTAGTACTAGTATTAGTATCATCATCATCATCTAGGGAAGGACAATGACACTAAAACAGGATTTGACAACAGATATAGCAACTAAAATAGTTCAAGATCACGCCACATGCTAAATGGATCCAGGAAGATACTGGGAATAATACCTTGTAAAGTTTTCCCTTCTGAGAGTAGTAGTTGACAACAGGAAGATTTAATGATTTAAACACTTTTAGACGCTTCTTTATTGTATCTATATTATCATCAACACGCCCCTGATAAAAAGCACAGAGCAAAAAGTAAAAATAGAGAAGATAAACAAGAACCAAGAAGACCTCTTTTTTAATTTCTCAGCGTAGCACACCTCATTACGACTTAGAACTCGTTTGATCATCTCATCCTCTGGCAAATCAAAGAAAAGCACAACGTCTGGTTCTGCTCCGATCTGCTTTTCTAACCAATATTGCAATTTGTAGAGGCACTAATGTCAAGCTAATGGTATGCTCAAAACATGTGATATGCATATGAACAGTGACAAAGTTTCAGTCAATCAGTATCGAGATCAGCATAAACTGAGAAGGAGAATCTCACAATGCGCTCGTACGCCACCCGGTTCTCCTCACTGCGAGGGAAGCCATCAATAAGGAATTTACTGTTATCGCTTGACTCTATTGCCCTTTGAAGTAGTTTAACAGTTACATGTGAAGGAACAATATTGCCTTCCTTTATTGTCTTCAAGATCATGGCGCTGCAATTGAAGTTAAAACATTGTTAAAGACTATCTTGCACGAATTTGCATAAAAGAGACTCTGATAATATTACCCATTTTCACTTTTGGATAGTATCTCATTCCTCAATAGTTCTCCAGCACTAAGATGAGTGAATCCAAAAGTTTCAACAATCTTAGCACACTGTGTACCTTTTCCACTACCAGGGCCACCTGAACTTGGAAAGAATAGAGCAAATTGAGTTTGCAAATACTATACAGATGCCAAGCTGACCCACAAGGCTAATAAAACCTGTGCGCGGTTCAAACCAAACAATGAAATGTTTGCGTGGAAAAAAAATGATCCTAGAAAATGTTTGGCAGAAAAAAAAAATGGTCCAATAAAACCAAGAAGAGTCACTTCTCTAATTCAAATTGTCAAGTTCCCTGTACCAGCTGTGCCCACTTGCCAGCTCTGCACTCTTGCATCATTTTGAACCCCAAAAGTAGCAACTCTGCCGTCAGGCAATATGTGCCTTGACTCCATATCATGGCTATGTCCTTATTAGTAGATCCCTCAATTCTCCAACCAAAAAGGGGATTTCAACGACAAAATATTGAAACCCTTATAACCCCCATAAACCCATCTAAATAAATTCCAAAGGGCAAAGAGGCTCCTTTATCCGATAGAGAATCAATCCATACTTGGAATAGTAAAACAAATTAAGTTGTTGAAGGTACTTCATGATCACCTAATACAAAGGTAACAAATGGGATTATCTCCTTGAGAGGGGTTTGAAATCCACTTTTCTCCTGCAACCCAAAGGCAACAGGATTTAGACAATGAGCAAGAGAAATAATTTTTTTTCCATTCCACTCTTAAATTAATCAAGTACATAGTGGGAGGCATCGAGGCAAGAAAAACAAAACAAATTGAAATTACCAGAAAATGTAAAAATCTATGAAGTGCACTAACAGATGAAAACAAACCATGCATATTTATGCTAATCATACTATGGATTACCATTAGTTGTTACCAAATTAAAGCCTTGTTTCTCATCCAAGATTGAAACAAATCAATTTACCAGAAGATGCAAGGCATACCACACTATGCCAATCATCAGAATTTCCAAGCAAAAGATGGAAGAAAAATTAATATACTGTGGTTAACGTCCTGGTAGTACATAGTTGCATCTATCTTTACCTGATGTGCATCTTGCAAAATAAAGCAGAAAATCTTAAGTTTCTCAGCATGAATCTCACACTTGTACAGAAGAAGGAGCAGCACCATAAGAATATTTTATACCCTACTTGAATGATAACTTAGGTATAAGATCTCAGTATTGCATTGCACGTTAGAATTCATATAAACAGGGCTAATATCAAGGTTTGCATACTCCAATATATGTGCATTTCCGATGCCCCCAAAAACTCTTATATTTCTCATTCTCAGTAACCATAAATTATCTTATTTATATATACTCCAACTTGACTACATATGCAACAAAAATCTTAGCACACATATTTGAGGTATGCAATCATCAATCAACACATGCAACATCAGAGTTTTCAAAATCCATCAGGGTTCTGCATACGTCGTCTCTGAAACCAAAAGTTTAATCAATGATCCAAAGAAACAATTCATCATTATGGAAGCTAAAAACTGACCCGCATTAAAGCTGCCAGTTTATTGACCTACAACTGAACCCAATTCATTTACACCCAGAAATTCAATTATCATGGAGAAAAAACTCAATCCCTGAAAAATTACCAAGCGGATATTCCATTTCGTAGGAAAAAAAAAAAAAAAAAAAGATCATGCCCATCAACTAAAAGTCACCAACATTTTTGGTATCAAAACTTTGAAAATCACAGAAATAAGAAATTAAAAGTACCTGATGGCGACAAGATTGGGATGAGTAACGCAACCCAGAAAGAGAAATCACACGCCTCCACATTTCTTGATCTTCTTTCTCTTTCTACTATCTGTGAGAGTTTCCGTCGAACAATTTCCGTGCAGTATGGGCCTTTTCTTGTATTAAATGCATTTAAGTCTGCACGGAAGCCACGTTACTTTGAAGAAGAACGAGTTAAAATCGCACGCATGCGGCACTTGGTTGGGGCTGACTGAGTTACTCCTACAGTTTTTTTTTTTTTGGGTGGAGGGGGGTCCGTTTTTCTAATGTTCTCTCTTTGGACACTTGGATTAGTTTGGGCCAGAATCTTAAAGGCCCAAAAAAAAAGATTTAATCCTTATCCAATGCCCAACATCTGTACCTTTAATCACTTGATCTCGGCCCAAAGGCCTATACAGGTATACTCATTTAATTACTTTTCTTCTTTTTAACATCGATCGATATTTAAAATTATATTTTGATTAATCCATTTCAAATATTGACTATTTCAATATAATTTTTTCTATTTCTAAATTTCAAATCGAAACTTAATTAAAAAATCTAATATCTCATCCTACTAAATCAACTCTCCATTGATAAACACATTTAATTACTAATTTCTCTTTTTCCGCTTCTCCTGCCATTCTAGAAATATTCTTGCAAGAACATCCAGAATTACTAATTTAGGTAACACGTCATGAGAAAACATGTCCTTTGTCCTCGGCCTTACGTTAGAAATTAATATTATTTATTTTCTATAGGTGAGATGCAATGCTTAGCATTACCTATTAGAAGCCCACCACACATGAATTGTTGTGGTAGTCACACGTGTTGGTTGGTGTTGTTAACATACCCATGCGTCAATATTATGGGGCATTGAGCAACTCATTAAGGACTCTGTTGGTCCAGCAGAGCACACCCTTTGTTTTTTTAACAATATTCAAGGAATTAATAATGCAAGCACTATCGATTATCCTATAAACCCATTTTCACCGATAAATAATCAGTTTAATGAATAAAAATATTAAATCTTTTAATTAAATCTTAAATTCAAAACTAATTATATTAAAAGAATTCTCTCTAAAATAAATAGGACAAATGTTAAAATTGAATTAGTGAAAATATAATTTAAGACATTTATTGATAAAATGAAAAAAAAAAAAAAAAACATTTCCTGCGTGTCCAAACCCAATCAACATTATTTTTTTTGGGGGTGCGACCAAACCCCATCAACATTGAAATCAAGTATACCTCCACTATAACTTGCAACCACAACGAGCAATTGCCAACAAGATTCACATGAAATCATTTTGCTCTCTCATTTCTTCCTCCAAAAAAAAAAGGCAGGAGAGATTATGATTGAAAATGATTTTTTATTTTTAGCCTCTTAATCTCAATTATATATTATTTTGTTGATCGTAGTCATGTAAATTTTTCCAATCTGTGGGGGGCCCTAAGATTTGGTCTATTTTTTGTCTGACTTTCTTACTTATACAAGTAAAATTCTTTAAAGAAGTCTATTTAAATAAATAGGTTAAAACTAAAACATTTAAAACTAACTTGCTTTTATAATAAAATAATAATAATAATAATAATAATAAAAGGTAGGTTTGCCTTGGGTCCATATGGAAATTCACAGCTCATAAGAACGAGGGTTGTGTGTGAAACTGCCACCAATACAATCATAAGATGATTTTGTATCCAAGCCATCTTTATCTCCCATCACCCACCAACCAACACATGTTTCCTTCATGTTTACCTTGTAAAATGTGAAATGCATGGAAAAGGCACTCAAAACTGATCAAAAGACTAATACGGCTCTGAACCCTTTTTTTTTTAATTTCTATATATTATCACCCACTAAATCAATTAGACATTGATACAACCTTATCCAACTTAATTGACACATTATTTCAATTTAATTCAAAATTCAAAAAAAATAAAAATTGATGCTTGTATTACTCCACCCTACATCCCACTGCGTACAAAATAAAATATTAAAAAATTATACTTTACCTTCAATTTACACTCTTGGTGCAAAAAAAAAAAAAAAAAAAAAAAAAAAAAAAATTGAAATTTTTATATTTGTTTATGATTAGCTCATTGGGATTGATTGCAAGTTTTGCCACAAATTAACAAATAAATATTTTATATAAATTGATTATATATAAGCATTCACTCTAAAGTAACAGCAACATGCCACCTTTCAACCACAAACTATGGTACGATTTTTCTCCACTATTCTTCTTCTTCTTCCTCTTTTTTTTTTTTTTTTTTTTGACTGTTTTTTCCAACACCCTTAAATCTTATTTAATGACGACTTCATTACCCACTTCTTACGTCATCGAACTACCTAGACTTGTCTTCGTGTAGAGTAACATCAGGCGTTTGAACGTAGAAAAAAACTTAGGATATTTCGGCTGCATTAAGGACTGCACTGCAAGAGTAGCAGGTCAAGGAATTAGGTAATCCAATTGAATTGGTGAACCACATTTTATGAAAAAGCATACATACGCACTCCGTCAAGCTCAACAACTACCTCTGCTCTGCTCCCAACCATATACTAAAACTTAAATTCACTTCATTTAAAAAATATCTTGACTCAAACGACTTTTAAAATAGAGAATTTTTGTATTTATATATTTTTTTCAAAAAATTGAATTCGATTTGAAATTTTAACACTTAAAATCAATGATGGATCCAGTATTCAAGGACAATGGAGATAAAATATTTTCATAAGGGTAGTGGTTGATCTTAGTGGGACCAGGTTGAATGAGATAATATTTATTTAACATGTAAAAATTAATAAAATTATTTTGATCTAGTGAAAGTAATTATCTATCCTCCTTTTTATGTGGCTCCGTCACCGTTGAGAATTAAAAAAAATAAGTTGTGAAATCTTTTTCTATACTTGAAAGAACAAAAAATAAAACGTGGATTTCGATTTTTAAATCTTGCTATATTTACTATATTATAATTTGTCTAAAATCTTTGCATGCTTTGGGCACCGGATGAATTCATTTGTTGGAGATGCGGTTATGAGCTTCATAATCATTCTTCATTTTTTATACAAAAATTATAATTTTTTATTAATAAAAATTAATTTTTCTCATAAAAGAAATAAAATTATTGTTATAGCAATAAAATTTTATGTTAAAAACCTGTATTTAATATTAATTGCATCTCACTGAAAATTTTCACACTAAACTAAAATACAAAATCGATGCACAAATAAATTGAAATCTAATTTATTCAAAAACATTAGTCAAATAAGTAATAAATCCTTGTACTAGAAAAAAGAGTGCCAATCATCTCTCTCCTAATTGGTGCGAAGTATCGTTGTGAGGATGGTACCCGATTCGTACAGTGATGCTGACGCCAAATGTGACGAAAGGGTTGAGTAAGAAAACAGTACTGGTTGAGATAAAACCCAGTAAACGTTGGAAACCCTAAATGGAGCTTTGGGATTGGTTGCTTCAAATGATCCATCAGTGATTTTTTTTTTGGGTTGGGTTGGGTTGGGGTGGGGGAGGTGATTAAATCATATGGACCCCAAAAACCTAGGAGCCTCCTCCATTGGAGATCCCAAGCACCTTTCCATCTTCCAACTCATATGGTGGGTTTTTCTCATCTAGAACTTGGAACAAGTTTTCTCCCTTTCTTTCTTTCTTTTTCCTTTTTCTTTTCCACAACAAATTCATTGAACCATTACGGAAATTTTTAGGAGACAACATTGACATTTTACTTATAAGTTGATTAGTGTGTTAACCACACATTATTTATAAGAAATAGTTATGAATTATGAATAATTCAACCCCACTTATCTTGAAATTAAATGTAACAGATACCCACATAAAAATTTATTTTTTTAAAAAATATTGTCATAACTAATAAAGATGAGACATATTAACATTTTAGACAATTAAGACCATTTTTTAAAATGAGAAAATAGTAATTTTTTACAATTAATGAAGTTATTTAAGCAATCAATATTAACACCTATGGAATTCTAGGTGACATAAAGTGGGTTAATGATTTCATTCCATCTATGACATGCCCAAAAACAAAATTCATGAAAAACT
Source organism: Dillenia turbinata (assembly GCA_037126225.1). Classification (NCBI taxonomy): domain Eukaryota; kingdom Viridiplantae; phylum Streptophyta; class Magnoliopsida; order Dilleniales; family Dilleniaceae; genus Dillenia; species Dillenia turbinata. The sequence goes on along the minus strand of JBAMMX010000015.1, from coordinate 17,679,121 downwards.
ACAGGAAAATACATAAAATTTTAAAATATACTAAAAAGAATATATAATCTATAAACGGCAATTAATGGCATATCATATAATTAGCATTCATATCAATAAAATTTATCAATTTCAGAAAAATAGGACCAATAGACCAGAGCATTATTATTTGTATTTGGCATTCATGCTACATTATTTCTTTTTTCTTTTTTTATTTGGTGGGGTTTCAAATATAAACCACAAAGATATTTCCACATACTCATAAAAATTCAAACTTCAGAGTAGTACTATAAAGGTGATTTTCTTCTTTTGTTTTTTTTTTTTGGGGGGCGGGGGGGTGGGTGGTATTCCTCACATATAAAAAGGAAGTAATGTGGGGCTTAGTTTGCGAAGTGAGTTTGGTGGGTGTGGTTGTTGAAAGAAAGGAGTGTGAATGTGTGTTGTTGCCTTTGCCACTAGTGATGGGAAGACAACCATGTTGTGACAAGTTGGGTGTGAAGAAGGGTCCTTGGACCGCTGAGGAAGACAAAAAATTAGTGAATTTCATTCTCACCAATGGCCAGTGTTGTTGGCGAGCCGTCCCTAAGCTCGCTGGACTTCGTCGTTGTGGCAAGAGTTGCCGTCTCCGATGGACTAACTACCTTCGGCCTGACTTGAAGAGAGGACTCCTTAATGAGGCTGAGGAGCAATTGGTCATTGACCTCCATGCTCGCCTTGGCAATAGGTTTTCTTTTGTTTACCTTTTTCTCTTTTTCGACTCTAATAGTCTATTTTCCTGTGTTAATTTGGCTGGTGTCTTTAATACATAGCTATATATATATATATATATATATATACACACAGTAAGAATGACCAAAATTTTGCCAAATTAGTTTATTCTAAATTTGAAGTACTTAGTATTTTTTTTATTATTCTTGATACTAAATCTCTTTTCAGTAATTTAATTATACAAACCTTTTAAAATATTTTCTTTTAAATACTTTGTAAAAACATCCAACACGTTTTTTTCCCCTTAAAAGAGTTATTTTTTCGTAGCTAAAATAATTATTGGTATATTTAAATTGGACAATATTATTCTTTTTTATATATAATTCAAAGTTTTGCTAAGAAAGAACAAATAAATTTACTTAAGTTTCCAATTCAACCACGCAAGTTTCTCCCCTTTGCTGTAACAATTTTCAAGAAAGCTACTTATTATACACACACGCACGCACACGCGCACACACTATCCCCCTCCAACTCTCTCTCTCTCTCTCTCTCTCATGTTTGACATAATTTTGGCAAAACTTTGCTCATTAATACAGGTGGTCGAAGATTGCAGCAAGATTGCCGGGAAGGACAGATAACGAAATCAAGAATCATTGGAACACCCACATTAAGAAAAAGCTTATCAAAATGGGAATCGACCCTGTTACTCATGAACCTCTTAACACTTCACAAGAACTACCTTCACCTCGTCCTCAAGATCAACCTCAAAATTTGGACTTCATTAATCAATCAGAAACACTGGACAACAACATTTGTCACGCCTCTTCCTCCTCCTCGGACAACAATCTGACCACCCCGGAAAGTTTATCCGGCGACGAGTCCCGGTCCTTTTCCGATGGCCAAACTAATGCAGACGAGGATGACCCATTAATGAGTTACATATTTTCCGACGCTTTCCTAATGGACTCCTCATGGGAATTTTTGTTCACGGCAACAAATGATCATGAACCTGAAAATGTTTGTGATCTCGGGCTGTCATCACCATCGGTTGATGATAATTTTACGTGGTTGTTGGACGGTCAAGGTTTTGTTGATGAAGACCTTAGCTTGAGCTGTTTTGCTTATGATCATATTCTTACCAACCATATGGGTGACAAGAACTAGCTGGCAATAGCAATGCAACGACAAAAGCCAAAGAAAAAAAGGGTGATAGGTTGAATGTTGTGCACTTTAAGCAACCAAAAAGCCAACTTTTTTTTTTTCATAGTTTATTTTTATTTGATTTGATTTTCTACACCCACATAGGGGAAAAAGGGGGAGTTTCAATGGTATCCTAAAGGTCGCCCCACTCTAAGAGTTGTGTGGTTCAGGCTTGGGACCATCTGATGTATGTAAATGTTAATGATGATGATGATGTCTGGCATTGGTAAGTATGATGTGGATTATTGAAGTAGGTATAGCGAATTAAATAAGTCAAGGTGAACATAATGGTTTTTTCCCCAATCATATGGATGGAGAATTTAGGTGGGTTCACTTCTTGTGATGATCCCTTTTCTTGTATATTTTGCTTTGTTTGAATAAGAATGTCATTGTGCAACTTCGCCTAATTTTGATTTTTAGGTACTTTTACATTTACTTGTATTAGTATTAGCATTATAAAATATGTTATTTATTAAAACATTTCCTCTTTAAATTATATATTTATCATAATTCATTAATAGAGACAAAAAATTTACATGTACCCTTTTGGGGCATGTAAAGAAATATTTGAAAAAAAAAAATGGCGAAGCCCCCAACAATTTTTTTTTTTTTGGGGGTTCAAGAAGCCCCCAACAATGGCAATCATTGCTTTCCCTCGACTTGATGAACCTATTGGCTTCAATTCTTTAGTGTGTTCGCACGCTTACACTTTACAATAAAGCAACTTTCAGTGGCTCCCAAACGCCAACGGGGAACAGCAGAACTGTCCATTTTTACTGTCATTTTCCACTTCCACCAAACCCTTTAAATCTCATATACTAATTTTTTTATACAAAACTATAAATTGAACATTGGCAGTCTCGGTATCCTCTAATCAATTAGAACTATCGCGACGAGATAGTGATACTCCTCTCTTCTCTCTCTCTCTCTCTCTATAATTTATTTATTTTTTTTTGGTAAGCTAAACCCTCAAACACCACCCCCACCTCCACCCCCCAAAAGTGAAAAAGGATAAAACCGGGCTGCATGGATAGGTGAGTTGCATAATTACGTACATATAAAGTTTACGAGTATCTTTGGCTCGATATAGTGTAGCTTTCTGTGATTATCACTGATTATGGCCTATGGTGAATGGGGTTTTTTTTTTTTTAATACAAAGGTGCGTTATGAGTAGATCTCTGCAATGGTACTTACTTGCCTTCTAAGCGTATTAAGAGATTGTTTGCAATTCAACCCTTTTTGGGTTTGTACATGACGCATTTGAGAACCCCCATTGGTAGGGATGAGTGATAAGATGGTCCCTGAATATCTTGTCAAGATCAACTTGAACTAAAAAGAATTCATTCAATAAATTATGAGAAACAGGGTTTTTTCTGTCTTTATCCTTTGATATCAAATTTCCCTGTAGACCACTGTTGCGATGTTGTTGGAATGCTGAATCACACGCACACTTGGATCTACTTTTGTCAAACAATCTTTATGAGGTCTCTCAAAATTATATTTTGTGAACCAGAAAAAGAGCCTCTCAATCAGCACGCGGCTACAGCTCTTGCGGCCTCAACCTTTTCGATAAGATTTAAGTAGCGTGAATTTATGAATACGAGGTTTTAATAAGGAAAGGAAAAGGTGGGAGAGAGAGAGAGATTATGTTTGGCTCGAAAGTGTTGCTCTATGAAATCTAAATATACGCACAACATTTTTAAAATCGAATTGTTAAATAATTCAATCAATTTATTAATTTATTGATTCATTAATGATCAATCGATTACATTAATTTACGAATCAAATAATATCATTATAATATCATATAATAATTTATATATTATATTTTAAAATAAAATAAAATCCATATAAATAAAAAAATGACGTATCCAGTGTCGAAACTCTCATATTATGGGGTCTAAAAAAGGAAATACCTAAACAGTCTTTTCCTTACTTTTTTGTAAGGAGGCTGATTCAAATTTTGGACCTCCAGAACACAATAGAGAGACTCTACCATTATACTATGCCCACATAATTTATAAAATATAAATTTTATTTTAATATAAAATATAGTTCATATATTTTAAAATTCATTGGAAAGAGCAAGAAAGCAAAAAAAATAATAAAAAAAATCAAATGGTAAAAAAATGGATAGAATGGAAAGAGTTATAAATATCTTTTTTTTCCTCTTTGAATCATTAGAACAGTTCATCAATTTTACTAGTTTTAACCAATTTTAACTAATTTTAAAAGGTATTGACTGAATTTGATTTCATAAGATTTAACGGTGAAAATCAAATCGAACCATAGAATAATTTCTGATCGAACCGGTCGGTCCGATTTTAAAAACACTGCATACATAATTTTTTCACAAATTATCTGTTAACTTAAAAAGGAAAAAATATGTAAGGAAGAAAATAGATTATTTTTTATATATAGGAGAAATACAAACTCGAAATCTCTAAGAGAAAAGAGGATTCGAGATACATATAAGATTATTCATATCCGACTATGTCTCATTTAAAGAACATGACAAATATAAAACTCTATTTTATCTTGAATGTATAAATTTTTATATTGACAATAGAATATCTTTATATTTACAACAGAATATCAAGTTATTATATCTTTTAATTATATATTTGACTAGTTGAAAACGTATAAATGATAAGCACATATATAATTTTCACAAAGAAACTCTTTTTATTATATGGCCAAAGCAATCCTAATTTTCTCAAAATTGAATAAAACAAACTTTAATTGGTTTGGTCGTTATCCAATTAGTCATTGCTTGAAAAGGTGTGAGAATCAAACGCAACCATGGTCTTATCTATGAACATGTATATACAAAGACCTTATCTCTAAATGTGGAAAGCTAGCAATGTGCTAACACGTTAACAAAAAATCCACATGTAGAAAATGTAGGGTCTGGAACTACGGATGACCAGCTCTGAACTAATCAGCAACTTCAGGAAATCCCCACAAAGGTATAATTTATCTAGCAGTGCCACTCAGGACAGGGAACCCGCATCACACCAGCCAAACTTCTAGATATTTTGCTAGAAAATCATGCCTAGGGTAGTGGTTCTTCTCAAAAAGTGGTAGCAAAAATGAGAAACAGGATGACTTATGTTCCAAAAAGCCAGAAGGTAAGTTATTTACAATTTCTTCTTCATGGGGTGGAAGGTTTTGAGGTATTAGGCGAGTCTTTACTACACTTCACGACCACATCATAATTTATAGAAGCCAACTGAGACAAGTTCTGCATCCAAAAAGAAAAGGCAAAATAAGATGTTTATTATGAGGCATCAGAACAAACAGTATGTGAATGTTTCACCCTGAACTAAAAGAATTGAACATCCTTTGCAAGAGTCAGATGATACAATTCTCTATGCTGTAAAAATGATTCCCATGCCAACACAAAATATCTACAACCAGCACCAGGTGATCTAATGCACATGCTTCAAATGCATATAACTCAAAGAATGCTCACGAGTCCCATTACCATATGATACCAAAGATTTCTCATATTGTACAAGACATTATGAAGTAAATCTCACCTTGAATGAGAAATTACTAAAAGAGTACTTCACATTAAGTGCTGGTGTACTGAAGTCTGCCAAGTTACCACACTCATCGCCCTGCTTCACCAGCAGATAAAAGAATTGGATGAATAAATTAAAATCGAATTAGGACAGCAGATAAATCAACTCAAGTACATTATGCTATAAGTTTAGTGCTCCTATAAATAATGATGTTCTTGGTGAAAATTGGACAGTCAGATTCAGATCCTTATCGGCACCTCTCTGCATGTTGAACATGAATAAGTGTTATATCTCTGTCAAGCATCCATACATTCACTTCTCTATTTATATCTATTCCGGAATTTTTAAACCTTGGTCTTTGAAAATTTCATTTGCTGGCACTTATTTCCATAAACCTTAACATAATTATTTTAATTATTTATTTTGATAGCCCCACTTGCACCAAGTCAAAAATCAAGGGAAAAAAAGTGGTATTTACATCTTCATCTTGTCCGGTGCTATATGAACCACTGCTACAGGAATGACTATATTCAGTAATGTCATCAAAATCACTTCCTCCAAGAACTGTTTCGTCTTCTGGATTCCAAATGTAGCGGCTTGTGAAATAACTTGTGTCCTGTGGGCCTTCTGCAGATGGGATGAATGTAGCCTGCAAAGCATTAAAAAGACAATCTTTTCAGCATAAGAGTTTTGGTAACTATAAATAAAAAAGGATAAGGTCTTGCTAATATGACCTTTTGCCTCGCAAGTGTATCCCAGTTAATATCCAGGAAGAATGGATGGTGCTTTACCTGCAGAACAAATACCGGATTTGCTTACCATCATTCATATCCATCCAAGAATGCAATATTCACTTACCTCTCCTGCCCCGGTTGCTCCAAGTCTTTGGACTGGATTTTCACAGAGCAATCTGGAAGGGAACCAAATTATAATAGTGAAAGTGACCATGTTATACCCAGAACAGTAAGAAATTATAGATTTGTTTATTCACACTGACGGATAGTATTATAGACCATACGATAGATAACATAATTTTATGAATGATAATCATGGAGCTTCCCCGCCAAAAACCTATAAATAGGATGCCTAGACATGGATTCTCCTCCTCGGATTTAGTTATTTCATAACCTTCCATACTCATGGTCCAAATTCTAAACATAGAATTAAGAGCTCAAGACCATAAGTATCAAAATCAAAATGACCATAAAAACTCTGTTGTCACTACAGTTGAAAAGGTTTAAAGACCTATTTTCTTAACTCTTACTTGTTTATCAAATCATACGCTTCATAACTCATTTCCTCAGGCACCTTGGGCCATGGTATGTCTCTGTTCAAAATATTGTCAAAAATTTGCTGCAAAACAGAACAACTCAATATTAGCCAACTCTAAGTTATTTACCATACTTCTCAAATAATGTGAGATTGAAACTGCAGAAAACTTCCTGAGGATTAAAAAGTTAACAATGTTGAAAAGGATAAGTAAAAAGATGATAGACACAATCTCAGTTCGGGGCTGCTGGCTTTACAAGAATTTAAAGAAATAGTAATAATAACAAAAATAATAAAAATACTAATAACTATAGCTACAGAGTAAAATATAACAATCCCTTTGAAAATTCATAGATGCAAATACAGACTCCAGTGTAAGATAGAGAATGCATGAGTGACTAGCATATAAAGACAAATTGGTCCTACACCTACTCATGTAAACTTTCGAGTTGGCTGGTCCCTAACTTGGTATTTATAATGGGTTTCAAGTGATATCAAGGCTAGTGATCTAACTTGGCACAACAAGAAGTGGTAATCGGGTGAAAGGCAGCACGAACTCCTATGATTTTGCCATTTATCACAGTGCAGTGGCTAGTGGCAGCACAGATATGAAAGAACTTCCACCACTCTAATATCTAGAATTGGTTAGGAGTAGTAGACAAATTGTCAGATTGAATCTTGAAATCGTCAAAAGATTCAGATGGATTACCTGTGGGTGCTCTGCATTAAATGGTGGAATACCAACAAGAAGCTCAAAAAGTATAACTCCAATGGACCACCAATCAGCAGTTGCACCTTTACAGAGGACAATGTAGAAAGTAATAAGATTAGACTAATGAGGAACTCAATGACCCATTAATAAGAACCATATAAAAAGCATTTTATTTCTACCTACCATGTCCCATGCCAAGTAGTATTTCAGGTGCCAAATAATCAGGAGTACCAACTACTGCATGCTTTTGGCGCTCCTCTCTTTTCATTGATTGCTGTCCAGTTGCCTTTGAACAATTATCTCCCAGAAAAGTTGTGCTTCCAGCTGGTGTACCAGATAAGTCATCTGTGCTGTTGATAAGGCCAACCTTGGAAAGCCCAAAATCTGTCAACTGTAACAAAATGGATTAGAATTTGTGAGAAGTGACAATGATGTGAAAAATTACCATGGGATGCCCAAAGAAAGACAGAAAAAGAAAAAAAAATATCAAATTCAATAATGAAAGAGGAGGATATCTTAACATTCACTTGATTTATGCTCATATCAAATCTTTATGAGCGCTACAAAGCTTTATTTTAAATTCCCAGACCTATATGCATTAAAGGACTGGCACTGCTGTCCAAACTTGTGATAGGGAGAAAGAAAATTCTTGCAGGAAGGAGAGGAGAAAAGCTTGACCAAATTTAGAAATTCATAGACCCATCTGTCCTTGGCAAGAGAAATGTGATAATTGTGAATTAATTCATGGGTGAGATTTTTTGGTTTTTTTTTTTTTTGGGGGAGGGATAATGATGGGAATTTCAGGAACAACCTGAGTAAATGCATTGGGCACATGCAGTAACCACGAGCAATGAACCAGTCATGCGCACTGGGCAAAACCATGTGTGGGCTCAAAATCTCTCAGTGCAATTTCCATAAACCAAGCTTGGATCTTGCCCAAAAAGAGATGCATCTCCTGCCATTTGACTTAGGATTTGGATGCCTACATGTGACGATCTTTTGAATTCTTTACAGGAGGTCCAGTAAAGTGAACATTCAATGGATTTATGTTCATCTCTCTATCCATGAAAATTGAGGGCGCCTCTAGCCCAAAACCAGGTCCACTGGGAGTTGGTGTCATTCTTGGAGAATTTTTGGTAAAACATCTTCTGTTACAAGCAGCTGTGAGATGATCAATTCCAAAAGCCTAACATGGAGTTAAGTTAGTTTTAATTTATGCTCCAAAATTTCCCCTTCAAATGCGGGCTATAATGACTTATAAGAGGGTCCTCGAAACTATAAACACTATATGAGAACAAAGAAGCGGGAGTGAAACAAGCTCAGATACCAATGGAACAATCTATTGATCCAAACGCTAAGTTGATGGTGCACAGTGAATTAATTTTTTCTTTTTTTTTCATAACCTAAGTTTCAAGAATCTTGCCAAACTGACGGTTGCTGGCACGTTTGGAGCCCTAGCATCTAAGCTCTCTGTAAATAACTCGTGCTTTCAGTCATGTAAGGAATTAAAGAAAAATGAATCTTTCCCATCAATCTGATTATCTACTGCTCATTTAAATAAACCTAAATCTTTTGAAAATATTTCTTCCTTTTTATTAGTGCCGCTAAATAATAGCACGTGATAGTAACGTCTTCAAATCAAGATCACAGTTTAATATATGATGTAATTTCAGCTAACAAATTAGTAGCAAAGCAACCGAAAAAAAAAATGATGAACAATATCAAAGACAAAAACACTGCATTTGTTACACTATAAGCTAGCACCTGAACTTATGTATCTGAGAAATATCAACTCTGTTGTCATATTAGAAAGAATGCATATATATGAAACATAAAGAACCAAATCTGCAAAATATTGACCTTGATATGACCATCAGGACCTATCAATAGATTGTCTGGCTTCAAGTCTCTGTGAATGACATTTAAGGAATGCAGATACTCCAAAGCCAGAACCTAATAAGAGTGAACAAAATCATAACATTGAGTAAGACATTTGTTCCTGAATGCAGACATATGGCATAAGATAAGTAACAGATTAATGTCCTCACAACTTCTGCAATATATACACGAGCCATGTCCTCATCTAAGCAATCTAAATTTCTCAGGAGAGAGTATAGATCTCCTCCATTTAAGTACTCCATAACCAGATAGAGATTTTCCCTGCAAGTGAAGGAGTAGAAAAAGCGGACCTGTCCATCCGAGAAAATGAAGATAAGCAAAATGTTTCAAGAGATACGGAGTCATTTAAAGGATTTTAATTACTGCTTACCACAAAGGGATTGCGAACTGATATCAGAATGTTACGTTCGGCCAAAATGCTTTCAACTGCATTTTTGCGAATCATGTCAGCCTTTTTCAGCACCTGCGAGATTACGGTGAAGCATGAGTATCATTACAGTCCACCAACAAAGTACATGCTTACAAGAATAACCACTAGAGTTTCATTAACTACGGCAATGAGTTTCCTCAAACCTTTGGACATACTTCGTGTGCAGAAGAAAGAAGGAAAAACAGTGTCTCCTCTCAAAAAACTAAAGGGGCTGGCCACTAGTAACTGCTAAATATTTTTTTTCTTTTTTTAATTCAAGATAGACATTTCAAAGTTAATTCACTTGTCCAGAGAGATATCTTCCAATCTTCCTATCATCAACTGAAGTATTTGTGCTTGTGACTTTGGTGTGGTTAAATCAAGTAAAAGACAAAAAATGCCTTAGTGCCCAGTTATAAATTTCCTTCATAATATCTGGAAATTACTGACTAAAAAGTATTGACCGAAAATAATGCATATGCTTGAAATTTGTAACGTGGAACTTCTAGATACTGTTACCACAATTACTACCATAAAGAAGTGGGAACAACTCATACAGTAACATGATATTGACAGCCAGATCTAAGAATAAGTAAATCTGCGGAACTTATATTTCTGACCTTTATGGCAAACAAGTCACCAGTTGCTCTCTTTCTGGCAAGGAAGACACGGCCAAATGCACCTCTGCTGATTGGTTTAATTATTTCAAAGTCTTCTATAGATGTTCGATCTTTGGAGCATGGATTGCTAGGGCTTGCGCGCAGACTACGGACTGCATCATCCTCCACTGAACTGTCATCATCAGCAATGGTATTTGTTGAATCAACTTTTTCATCATCTATCTGCGCACAAAGCTGAACATATTTCTCCCTGCAAGAAATTTAAAGACACAATAATTACATGTAATATGACATTTGAAACATTGGCATAGCCACATTAGGAAGAAGGGCATAATGCTTGGTTGTAGCTAGCAAGCTTTAAGCTAATAATATTTCCCAAAGTATTTCTTTAAGGCTTTTCACAAATACTAGTAATTGTAAAGCTGCATGTAGCTATCAAAAAAAGTCATTTGTCTCCAACTTACTGCAACAGTTTCTCAATACGTCGCCCAAAAGTCTCCACCACGAGGGCATCCACCTTCCTATCATGTATAGCATATTTTAGGTCATCCAAACGGTCAATCATATACTCCAAAGCACTGTAGTCATAGACGTTCACATTTGCAACTGAATGAGCAATATCCACTAGCTTGTTAATCTGCCAACCCATGGTAGTAGATTCAACTTGTTTTAAAACAGAAGTTATTTGGATTGTAAATGGAAAATTATGTTCAAACAGTAACAGTTCCCCAGATACAGTATCAGTCTGAGAGAAAGAGAGCCAGCCTAAGTAGAAATTACACCATGCCTAATAGACTGACTAGATAAATATACCAGTCCTCAATGTATAAAGATTCAAAGCTATCTCAAAACTATCTGCAACTTCTATTTTATCAGGAATCAAAGTAAGATGGGAGAGATTGAAGAAGCCTAGTCAAGATGTAGCTATTATATAATTTCAAGGCAGAGACAGGATTAAAACCAACTCTATGAGAGATGCCCATGGGAAGATCCTGCCAATAGAATGATTGAGGATAACAAAGAAAGAATGTGATAACATTTCACACCTGCATAGAGTCTTCATACTCTGGTATTGTTCTGCTACCCCTTAGCAGTAATTCAATCTGGCATGTTCTTGGTGTTAACAATGGAGACCTTGGGGTCAAACTTCCTAGGGAAGAGGCCTTTGTTCCCAATTCAGGGGACATCTCTGGCAATACATTTATATCATCTAGGATAAAAGCATTATCAGCTTCCGGAACAGAATCAAGCATGTCATCGGAGCACTGATGCAAGTTTTTGGATCTAGGTGAAAGCCCATCAATAGGGCTTCCATCTCCGGTGTCTGTGCCTTTTGGTGTCCAAGACTGAAGTATTCTTTCAAGAGTTTCTGCCACTCTTTCAAGACGTTCATTTATTGTTAAGCATTTTAAGTCACACCTATTGGCGATTGTGCATATCCTAGAGTGATCCTCTACATGTACAGTTGGAATTTCATTCTCACATATACGGCAGATCAGCGAATGCTCATAGATTGCATTCTGCTGATCCCCCCAGAATCCCCAAGAAACTCTTCTAACATTTGTGGAGACATCTGAACTGTCAGCAGCTTGCAATGGAGAATCCAGGGGCTCAATATTACCATTCCCCTCACCTTCCATCTGCTTTTTGGGTTGCATGACATCCGATTTATTGGAAGGGCTGTCTACAGCATCAAAACCTTTTCTTTGGTTTTTCTCTGCTGCAGACGGAAGTTTCTTCCATGATGACATTCTGAAGCCACTTCCTGGTGAATCCGTACTTTTTGCTGTGCCAACATACAAAGCATCAGCAGTGCTCATATCTTTATCAGGTTCATCTTCTTTCCTGGTCAAGCCACTTTGCTCCTGCCCATGTGACTTTCTTGCCTGGTTCTCATTTGATTCCTTCCCAGGCAATGTGCCATTGAAGTCCTTGTGTACAGCATTATATATTGGTTCATGATAGAAACCGAGATCACTAAGTTGGTGAAGCCCAAGGATGTGATCTTCTTCATACCCACACTCTTTCTGGAACTGCACAAGCCGACTACACCTAGTGAGTATAAACAGAAGACGTGTATGGGCTTGTTTAAGGATTCCCATTAGCAGTTCCTGGCGTCGATCATCCAATTTTTGGACAATGCCTTCACACTTAAACCAAAACTCACCAGGCGACATTTTTGCACATTTTTGAGCTATGATTAACAAATCTTCCAGGCTTTCCTGCCACTCGGGGTGAGACTCGCCCGTTGCTTGCAGTACATCAACCAAATCACCAGCAAAAATACCTAAGTCTGTATTGACCTCTTCCTTTAATTTGTCAAACTTTGCCCTGATAACCCCCATGATCTCCTGAAAGTTATACGAAATGTGGGTAATTAACAATGTTTAAAGTAGATACATCTATAAAGCAATCATATACTGAAATAAAGAAGGGCACCTCCAAATGTCCAAATGCACGAGACTTCCAAAATGGATATGGACGTACACCCTTTGAATTGAGCTCATGAGAGAAGCTCTTTATATCAGAGGCTTTCTTTTTATGGCCACTAGTAAGTCGTAGTATTGCCCGGAAACGTGGTGACTGCATTTCCTTGGCAAAAGCTGCGTGGTTTCCCTACAAGAACCAACCACACCATCAACCAGAATTACCTAAACTCCTCCAACTACCTTGTTATGCAAAATTAAGCAAAAGGGATTCAATCTAAAAACCCCCACCAGAAGAAAATTAGATATTGTTACCTCCAACCCAGGATTCAGCGGTGATGGAGATCTGAATGATCTTGATTGATTCAATTGCACCTTTTTCCCTATAATTAATACACTGTTAGACAGAATCCAGTTCCACATGTCAAGTTATTTTCCTTCGCTCATGATTCCTTTTTCTTTTTTTTTTTCACATTAGAGGGACCACCCTCCCAAAAATTATTTAAAAAAAAAAAAAAAAAAAAAAAACCTACCTAGAATGGATTGTTCGAAACTGACCAAGAATCAATCAATTGAATGAAAATATATATGTGTGTGTGTGTGTGTGTGTATACGTATATATATATATGGAAAGCCACGATTCATGATTCACGCAACCTACACTACAATTGAATTTGTCAAACAAAACGAAAATGTCTTGGGAAAAAGGTTGACCTGGATCGATTGGGACGGAGAGGTTATGAGGAATGGACCATTTAGGGCTAGGCTCGGCATCATCCGAAGCACCGCATCTGGAATCCGGAACGACATTGGAGGGCATTCCGGCGGAGGACGAAAAGCGAAGAGGAGAGGGAGCGGGTCGGGTTCGAATGTGGTTCAGACCGAGAGATGAGGCAAGAATTGGAGACGCATCTTCTTCGGAGGTTTCAACTTCCTGCTCATCGTCCAATTCGTCTGCGAAATTGCATTGGCTTCGACGGATATTAGGAGAAATCTGATGGATTTTCGTCAGCTTGCCTTTGATGGCCGTTTTCGCTGCCTCTGGTTCGGGAGATGGCGAAGACATCTTTGGTGGTTCTATTCTTCATGGCATTGTCGGTTGGGGGGTGGGGGGAGAGAGAGAGAGAGAGGAGGAGGAGGAGGCAGGGGGAGGTTTTCGCGGGCGATTTGAGCCTTGGAGAATAACACGCGAAATTTATATTTTATTTTCAGGTTGAATAGAACGGCTCGGTTTCTTTGCATTAACTTTTTGTATTTTTTTTAAAACGATACGTTGATAGCCGTAGCGCGATTGTGATTCGGATTCTGCTGACGTGAGCAGCATGTATAATCATACGCCAGTGCAAGGCAACAAGAGTCGATGTGGGTTCATAGCTATCCAATTATGACTTGTAATAGAGTGGAACTTTTCCGCTACCATGCGCCCGTGCCCTAATGGATAAGGGTCTGTCTTCTAATCCCGCCGGCATTTCTGGATGGGGTAAGGGATTTTACTTTACCCAGTTACGGTAAACAAGACGAAGTCATTTCTAGATACAATAATTAGATATAAGGAGTTTTAAACTTTTACCCATTTGCAAGATTCACTATAGTATTTTTCTGTTATAAATAGGATAATTATATACAGTCTTAAATTTTCATCAATTTTTTGATTCACTACAAAGTATTTTAGTTTTCTTTTATTTTTTTTATATACAGAGTTCTGAATTCTTAACCCATTTGCATGAGCTATTTTAGTATTTTCTGGCTCATCGTTTTTAAATGTGATAATTATATATGAAGTTAAAATTTTTATATATTTCTTAATTTAGCTTTAAATATTTTTTTATTGAGTACAAAACTTTTTTATTTTGCTACGATTCTTGTTTTTAAGAATTTATGTGATTATATTTTTTGAACATTATTTTGTGTTTATTGAGTATTTTAATTTATCAACATAATAATATTGTTATGATATTACGCATTTGACATAGAAATATTATTATGATAAACACATGAATGCCATGTATGAAATAATATAATTTATTTAACGGTAGAGAATACAGTTCATTTGAAAGTCCATCAAATAACTAAGATTATAATAAAAATAAATATTTAAGACTCGATAAAAAATTAAAAACTTTAGGACTATGTTTAAATTTTTTTTTAAAAAAAAAGTGTAACAAATAATAAATTTTTAAGACTCGACATGCTTAATTGGACGTGGGAGTTCCTTTGCCACAACGGACACAAAGTCAACTTACGAAGAATCTTTCATTATATAATTACCTCAACTTGGAGACTAAATAGGGTCATCAACATTCACCCGATCAAAACATACAGAGGAGCTCTCTTTCTCTCTAAAACTGAAAGATATCATTAGGGAGAAGCGAGAGACCTGGATGAGGGAAATACTGGGAGAGTGGATCTGTGATGGACGAAGAAAGTGGGAACTTCACTCAAGGAGATCCAGGAGGAAACAGGGAGGAAGGCCAAACAATCCCTGGGTCTGGAAGAAACAGAGAAAAAGGTTTCCTTTAAGGATATGCTCCTGGTTAAACCAAGTAGAGGAGTACAGAAGATGAATGAAGAAGATATGATGCCAGAGGAGGAAATGGATGAATTTCTGGGAGATGAACCGCCAATAGAGCATAGAGGCCAAATGCCTATCTGTCAAGTGTCAAATGAAAAACTCAGAGAACTATGGAATCCATGGAGATACTCGCTCATTATCAAGCTTCTGGGGAAAGTGATAGGTTACCAACTCATGTACACAAAGATAAACTCTATGTGGAGGAACGAAGGTGCAGTTGAGCTAATCGATTTGGGCGAAGGATTCTACTTAGCAAAATTCTCAACTAAGCAAGATTACTACAATGTGCTAACAGGAGGCCCTGGATGATCCATGATCACTATTTAACAGTGAGGAAATGACATCCTTGGTTCTAAGCCCACACCGCCAAAGTTACTTCGATAGCTATATGGGTGCGACTTCCACAACTTCCAATCCAAAGAAGAGATTCTATTTGAAATTGGTCGTCTCTTTGGTAGGCCATTGAAGATAGATGGAAATACGACAAATGCTCTTAGGGGTAAGTTTGCAAGGATCTGTATTGAAGTGGACCTCAATAAACCAATGGTTTCAAGAATTGCCATAAAAAATAGGGTGCAGAGGATCGAATACGAGGGCTTTCACACAATATGCTTTACATGCAAGAGGGTGGGGCATAATAGTGAAAATTGCGAGGAAACCAAGAACTTTGAAGTAATGAAGCAGCAAGAGACCCAACCGGAGTTGGTCAGGAGCAGAGATTTCCGGCGACCACCAAGGGGGAGCAGGATGAGGGTTTGGGCCCATGGATGCTGGTGTCTCAAAAATAGAGACAACCTAGGAATGGAAATCGATGGGATAGAGGAGAGAAAGAGACTTACCAAGGGAATAGATTTGCACGCTTTTCGAAAGTCAATGATTCCTTGAAGGTCGCGAATCTGCAGCAGAGTAGGTTGTCAAAGGGCTCAATCGAGGAAGCAGAGACACAAAGGTATTTTACAGATAGGCATGGGAAAGGTAAAATGTGGCGAGATCAGAAAACAGAAAATCAGAACATAGAAGAAAGGAAGCAGATCTTACCTTCGATGATTTGATGACATCAAAAGAAGAGGGTTTGTTGAGAAGAGAAGAAGATTGTTTAATGATAGTGAAAGGATAAAAGAACAGCAAAATTGAAAGGAGAAGGCACATCAATGGACTGGGAGAGATAGGTTTAAATAAAGAGCTTAGGGCCATTATGCCTTTTGAAGGGGCCCAAAGAACCATTGAGGATCTAATGGGCCTGGTGGAGTATAGCGAGAACCATATGGGTTTAGGGCCTATAGTGGAAATGGAAGGTGAGTGCGAAAGCCCACCTGAGTATTTAACCCCAAATGAAGGGGATCTTCAAATCTTTGACCTAGGAGAGGCTGGCCCAAGCAAGCAAATCAATTTTTCAAACACAACGACTCCCCAATGCAGAGGAGAGAAGGGAATGCATAGGTGAAATTAAGGGAAAAGGGCATGGATTGCAATTCCTACTGAGAGCTGAATGTTCTTGTCATCTTTTATATCAATGAGTTGCAAAATTATTTCTTGGAATTGTAGGGGTATTGGCAATGCCAAGTTCAGAAGAGTGTGCAGGGAACTGGTACGTAGTCAAGATCCAGATATTTTTTGCTTACTGGAAACTAAAGTGGGTTCTAGCAAATTCCTCAGTTTCTTGTCCAAGTAGGGACTTGAAGGTGATTTCGTGGTAGACACTTGTGGGCTTAAGGGTGGCCTCTGGCTAAAGGAATAAGAACAAGGTGGAGGTGCGAGTAGTGCAACAATCCTATCAGTGGATCCATATGAGGGTGAGAGAAGGGAATTGTTATTGGTGGCTCACTTGCGCATACGTCCAACCTTACAATAAGGATAAGGCTACATTTTGGGAAGATACGAATCAGATTGCTGCTAATATCAGAGAGCCTTGGTTTGTGATGAGAGATTTTAATGATATTGCAAACATCAATGAGAGGATTAATAGAAATACCAGGGTGTGAAAAAGAATTAATAAATTTAGGAGTAGATAGTAGGATTGCAATCTTCAAGACTGCATTACCAGTGGCAACAAATTCACTTGGACCGGGTGGAAGGAAGGGAGGATTGTGCTTCAGGAGAAACTGGAAAGAGTGCTTGGGAATATAGAGACGATTACTTCTTTCCCCAAAATTAAAGTTTTTAACCTTCTGTGCTTCCATGGCAACCACAGCCCAATTATGCTTCATACTAGTCTCTCAGTCCCTCCAAGACTAGAGTGCAAGGCCCTTTAGGTGCGAGGCAGCTTGGCTATCTCATCCGAGATTCAATGAAGTCTTTGCAAAAGTCTGGGAAAGTGGGGAGGGCTTCCTCTATCAGGCTGTTAAGAATACAGTTGAGAAACTCAAGATTTGGAATAAAATAGAGTTTGGGAATATTTTTAATAGAAAACAAAAGTTGGAAGCTAGATTAAGGGGGGTTCAAAGAGTTAAGAATTTTAGTACGTCCAATATTCTGCAGGATCTGGAGCTGACTCTTTGGGAAGAGTACAACAGAATTCTTGATCAAGAAGAGTTGCTTTGGCTCCAGAAGTCAAGGCTTAATTGGGTTAGGAATGGGGATAAGAATACAAGATTCTTCTATCTCACCACTAAGAGCAGGAGGCGAAGTACTGGGATAAGTGCTTTGAGGGTGGAAGAGGATTGGTATGTCGACCAGGAGAAAATCAAGCAGCATGTGTGGAATCATTTCAGGAAGTTATTCAATGGGAAGGAAGTGACTCATTGTAACACCGAAAATTCGGTGTTAGAGATATTCTATAAATATCTTGATAATTATAAAAGAAAAATTTTAAATTTTATTGATTTTCGATTTTGGGGTATTAAATTGGAATTTTAAGCATATTTAAAACATCCGTGTCTGCAAATTTGTAATGCATTCCGTTGTTGGTAAATTTGGAGTTTTAATATAATGTGGGTACAAGTATATATGAATATATATATATATTTATTTTTATTTTATTATATATTATAAAAAAGAAAAAAAAAAGAGGAGGCGCAGCGTTTAGCCTCAAAACACGGCATCCCCCATTTCAATTAGGGTTAGAAACCCTAATCATTTTCTTTCTCCTTCCCGTCTCTCTATCTCTTCGAATCTCCATCGCTCTCTCTCTCTCGATCTTGCTCCGCCTCTCTCCGCCACACCCTTCCCTCTCCCTCACCGGTGATCGCAGAGCCACAGTCCTCTCTCTCTATTTATCTCTCTCTGTTTTCACAATCTCTCTCTCTCTATGTCGAATGTCTCACTCTCACACTCACTCATCTCTCTCTGTTTCCTCTCTCACCGGCAAAGTACTTCTTTGTTATCGTCCGACTACTGTGCGCGACCACTTCTCTCTCTGCTTTCTCTCTTCCGCGCGTGACAGCTCACAGAGTCCTCTCACTTTCTCCCTCGCTCATGCAATGCTCTGTGCGAGCATCCCTCTTCGGCAACCTGTCCTAAATCAGTGCTCATTTGACATCCGAGAACCCTAGGCCTACTGCGAATCCTTTTCTGCGTAGGTAAGAACAGATTTGTTATTTCTAGTTCTAGGTTTTCGATTTTTCTAGGTGATTGAACTAACTTACTATACTTTGTTTCGGTTAGGAGGCACTGCAGATCACCGATAGGACTGAGGAGGCATTCGATTGAGGCTGCGAATTTTAAAACCCTAGGTGAGAGAAATTTCTAAATGCCTTCAATAATATATCAAATTTAGGCTGTTTTGGATGAGAGAATGTATTAGATGATGATAGAATCTTATTGGGTCAGGCTAAAGATTTAGGGTTTATGATTTGCATTGTTTCAGACCCTATTTTGTTGTTAATTGATGCTATCTGTTTCATTGAGAATGAAAATTTAGGAAAAATTGGAATGTAAAATAGTATGTGATATACATGAGATGCAATTGGTAGAATTGGGATGTATATTCATCAATTGGAAAAATTAGAGAAAACTAAGACTATGTTAATTTAAGAAAATCAGATAAAATTGTTTGAAAAATAGGAAAGTTGTAAACCCTTGAATTTAGAGGAGAAATGACTTGAGAATTGTTATTATTGATTTAGGACAATCCATTGGAGTTTGAAAAGAGATTTCTTGAGTATTGATAGGGTGCAGAGAGTGGATACCCTCCTTAGAAGTGAGTGGATGGTCCATTGTGTAGTAAATGAACAAAATTGTTTTGAAATTCTTTTGTAAAATGATTTTGAATGATTTGTACATGTTTTATATAAAATTATTTGTGATTGTGAGATGTCTGAAATGGAAATTTAAATTACGAATGCATCCTATGTAATTATAAATGAATCTGTGCCATTTGCATTGGATACTTGATTTGTCAATGCTTGTAGCATAAATTTGGAATTTGTTTGATAAAATATGGCACATTGATTGTAATTTGAATGATTGTGAAATGATGGTGCATGAGTGTAATGGCTATAGTCATTCCTTTCACGGAGTGACCCGGCGGAATGACGTGGGTGGAGTTTTATTGCGAGAGAGGTATACGCGGCCTCTTCTATGTCACGTCTGATTATTCGAATTGCACCCTGGTGAGGTATGAGTTAACGCCAAGGAAGGGGTAGTGTTTTGAAACACTAAAATAAAAAACCCATTGGTGGGCTTCCGTCTAGGTTCGGTCAAACCCATGACAGAAGTGATTTCAATGGGACCCTTGTGATTTTCTGAAAGAATATTTGATGTGGATGCATAATTTGTGAATTACCTTGATTTATTGAAAATGCTTTGATATATATAAAGTGTTGTTTGAGATATACTTTGACTCTCCCACATTCACCCCTCATTTATCATACAATTATACTATTACACTCCACTCACTGAGTATTCTCAATACTCACCCCTCTCTTTTAAATCTTTCAGAGGAAACTTAGGTCAGCGCAGCAATTGGAGATTGAGAAGGTTTATCCGCTGACTTGGTTAGGTATTATAGTGAAGCAAGGTTATTTTGGTTTGATCTGAAGTCCATGGAAGAGAAGACTTGTATAATTCTTTTGGTATGGATTAAATCGATACTTGTTTTATATATAGGAGCAAGTATTGATGGAATCCTTACATAATTTATGTTAGCGTTTGTTTAGAACTCGTCCATTTTCTTTTAAATTCCATTTTTGGTTAAACTTATTGTTTGAATGGGACATTTGATTTGAAATGTTGAATTTCAATACTTTCTTTTGATTTTACGAAGTTCTGTACATCTCATACCATTTGGACTTTACTGATACTAGTTTGTTTTTATCAGGCAAGTGTTAGTAAAATGCTACGACTATGATTTGAGACTTCTTGTATTTTAAATGCTTTATTTATATTAAGAATTTTGAAATGGCTAGGATGACCATACTGCATGCTTGCATGTATAGGTACCCTCTCCCCAATTGTGTACTGATATGTGCCTGTATGTAGAGGAACGGACCGGATATGTTCTTTGCATGTGTATTGTTATATGATTATTCCTATTTTTGATGGATTTTGTATTGGAAGAATTGTTGTACTGATTTGTAACCTTACGGAATCTCGGTATATGGGGAAGTTCTGTTCGTGTACCGAGACAACGCGGCGGCTGTTGCATGGTCGATCTGAGGATCATGGCATGACACTCATCCCAGTGATAGGCTAAAGAATTATATTCGTAAAATTGACCAAGGCACCATGAAATGTTCACCAAGCCAGTTCTTGAGGATGAGGTAAAGCAGCAGTTTTCTCAATGCAAGGATTAAAAGCCCCGGGGCCAGATGGACTCCAACCCATTTTTTTCCTGTAGCAATAGAGAACAATGAAGGATTCTATGTGCAGGTTCGTGAAGGATGCTTTCAGAGATGGTTTTTTCTATAATGACATTGCAGATGCCCATATGGTTTTGATTCCTAAAATTGAGAATCTTAGCGCAATTAATGAATTAAGACCAATTAGTCTTCTAAATACTTCTTATAAGGTTTTAACCTAGGTGTTGGTTCAAAGACCGAGACCCCTACTGAATGAGCTAATCGGGCATCATCAGAGCAACTTTCTTCTAGGAAGGGAAACAACGGGAAACATAGTAGTTGTGCAGGAGATTATTCATTTTCTGAGTAAGTTAAAAGGAAGGAAGCATGACATGATCCTCAAGATTTATCTCACAAAAGCCTATGACAATATCTCTTGGAGCTACTTAGGAAGGATTCTGTTGGAAATCAATCTCCATATTCCCTTAGTCAGGTTGATTATACATGCAGTCACATGTGGGAGTATGTCTCTTATATGGAATGGGGAGGTTCTTCCTCAAATAAAGACAGGTCAAGGCTTGAGATAGGGAGATCCCTTGTCTCCATATCTCTTCATTTTGGTAATAGAAAGGCTGTCTTATATGATTCAAAAGAAGATCAGATAAAATCCTATTAAGGTAGCAAGAAACGGTCCTCCGGTTTCTCACCTATTCTTCGCAGATGACCTCTTTTTATTTGTTGAGGCAGAACAACTAAACTTGAGCACCATTATGGAATGCCTCAGAGAATTCTCAGTCAAAAGTGGTCTTGAAGTTAACCCAGCTAAATCTAGGGTCTGGTTCTCGCCAAAAACCCCATGGACAACCAAAACTTCCCTTACGACAATAAGCAAATTAGTTCCCTCTAATGACCTGAGGAGATACCTTGGGGTGCCTATCATTAACAACATAGTCAAGAAAGACTTCTACAATCACTTGATTGAGAAAGTTAGAAACAAACTTTTTAGTTGGAAAGCCAAAGTCTTCAACATTGCAAGAAGGAAAACCCTCATTCAAGCCATAACCACTGCCATTCCCATGTACACAATTTAGACGGCCTGGCTCTCTAGTCATACCTGCTCCAAGTTAGATAGGATTAACAGGAATTTTCTATGGGGTAGCAAAGAAGGGGAGATGAAAATCCATTTGGTAATGTGGAATATAGTTTCAAATCCAAAGAGGTTGGGAGGCTTGGGATCCGCAAGATGCGTGAGAGTAACATAGCAATGCTTGCGAAGTTTGGCTAGATGGTTGTGAAAGATAAGGAAAATTTTTGGTGTAAGGTGGTTAAAGCAAAATATTTTAGTAAGGATAGTTTCTTTAATTACAGAAATAATATTAGTAGATCAAATTGCTGTAGAGATATTTTGAAAAGCAGAAGTTGTATTAAAGAAGGGATTAAGTGGAGATTGAGGAATAGTCAGGACATTGATTTTTGGAAGGACAAATGGATTGGGGAAGGAAGTTTGTTAGAGTATTTTGTCCGACCGCAAGAGAGAGTTCTCCCTCTTTTTAAAGTAAGTGACTTAATTGATAGGGAGGCTGGGTGGAAGGTCCAGGAGCTTAGAAGATGGATCACTGAGGATAAGATTGAGGAAATTTATAAGATTATGATCCCAATAAGGAGTTTAGAGAAGGATGTCTATGTGTGGAGAAGGTCAAATAATGGAAACTTTTCAATGGCAAGCGCCTATGAGCTCATGACCTCCAGTAATGTTGTCAATTTCCCCAATGAGGAGAACTCTTGGGACTGGGTCTAGAAGAACTAGAGTCATGAGAGAGTGAAGTTTTTTCTTTGAATGGCAGGGTGAGGTTCATACTTAACAAATAGCGAAAGGAAAAGAAGAGGTCTGACGAATGATGACTCCTGCATTCAATGTAGGGAGGAAGAGGAGACCTTAATCCATGTCCTTAGGGACTGCAAAGATACTAAAGATGTTTGGCGGTTGATAGGGGCTGATAATGGGGGAAGAGGTGAATTTTGGGACGACAATTTGGGGACTTGGCTAAAAATGACAGTACTAATAACAGAAGGTTTATTCATTTGAAAGATAAGATTCTCTTCTCTGCTGTAGTTTGGTTGTTGTGGAAAAGGAGATGCTTATTGGTCATGAAAAATAAGAAAGATGATAATATAACCTTGCTGAGGAAAATCAAATACATTTGTAGGACCTGGAACCAAGAGTTATAGACCACGAAAATGGCGAATGAGATCCCTAAGGTTTGGATTAAGTGGAAGCCTCCAGATGGTGGGATGATCAAGTTGAACTCAGATGGTGTAGTCGACCCTATATCAAAGCAAGCCAGTGCCGGTGGTGTTTTAAGGAGGGAGGATGGTAGTTGGGTTAAAGATTATATTGTCAACATTGGTAAAGCTGATGTCATGGCTGCGGAGCTGTGGGGATTAAGAGAAGGTCTTATTCTTGCCAGCAATATGCAGGTAGCTATGCTCCAGGTGGAGGTGGATCGCCTCCCTTTAGTCCATCTCCTGGAAAGTGAGGATCAAGAAAATCACCCTCTTTACAGCATCATTATGGAGTGCAAAGAATTTCTTGAGAAGCTGAGAGTCAACAAAGTTGTTTAGATCTTCAAAGAGATGAACAGGTGTGCTGACTGGCTAGCCAGGATGGGAAGAAAGGCCAATAAAGGGTTCACCTTAATCGTTCAACCTCTGCAGGAGCTGGGGAAAATCTTGAAAGAAGACATCATGTGCTAGAGAAAATGGCACGTTAGAGTTTTTTAGTGAGTGTGTGGTGTTTGTTTTCCTGTTTTATTGTTTGGGCTTCTCGTGGCCCTCTATGTGTTTCCCCTTTTTCTCACCAAAAAAAAAAAAAACATTCACCCAGTCCCTTTGTGGAGATGGACCGGACTCCACGCACAATGACGGAGCCACATTGAAGGATACGGGGGCAATTGCTCCACTAAATTAAAAAAATTTATTAAATTTTATATAATAAAAAAAATTACCCTCACATGATAAAAAAATGTCCCCGTACTTAAAAAAAAAAATTGTCCCCACACAAAAAAATTTATATTTATGACTTAAAAATATATGTCATTTCATTTTATGGAAATAGTTTACCTCCACTATCCTTGAGTCCTAGATCCACTGCTGTCTGCACACCGTCTATTTCTTATTGAATGTCCCTTTGGAGAACTTCAAGTTGACCTTTGGAGAAAAAAAATATTTTGTTTTGGAAAAATAAGACATTTAAAATTTAATCTAGTTAATTAAAATAATATAGTTTGATTGTTTTGGTTACTTTATTAGAAAAATAGTTTCACGCAAAACATATGGTTGGATATTTTTTGTATGAATTGCTTGTATTGCCTTTTGTATAAAGTTCATCAAAAATTGGATGAAAATTGAATGAGAACTATCGGCCTTGAACAAAGTAACTAAAATCTAGTGCAGGACCGATAGCTAGTTGAATTAGTAGTCAACTATCGATTCCTTTTAAATAAGATCCTGATTCAACTCTTATATATGAAAAAATATATATATTAAAAGAGTTTTACTTTCTTAAAAATGCAAATCGATTCGAATCATATTTAATAGATTTAAAATAATTACGAGAAAAAAAAACCTCTAGTTTAGCCAAAAATGGGGATTTAATTGATGAATTGATTTATATTCCCAAAACTTGCATCTCTAGTTTTTGTTAGGGATGACAATAGAATTGTTATAGTTTGAGTTATATTAATATCATATTCAACATTAAATCTTAAATTTAATATTAATATCCGAGTATAACCCGATTTAGGTTAAAAAATGAAAAATTATATCCAAACTTATAGTTTTTCTAAAAATTCGACCCGACCTGACATATTATATACATTTTTAAAAATCGACTCAATTCAATTTTAAACTGACTTGTATCCGACATATGCTCGATCTATACCCGAATTAAACCATAACCTAATACCTTTTTTTAATTTAATGATATTTGTTAAAAAATAAAAATGAAACTTACAAATTATAACAAACCCTACAAATCTTTTTATTTTATTTAATAATATAATATTAAAATAAAATTTTATTTTATTTTAAATTATTATCAGATCGGCTCAGATCAGATTATTTATAATTTAAATCCATATCTGAACTGATCTGACTACTCTAATATTAAAGCCTAACCTTAATTTGATCCTAACCTGATTTTTTGGGGGAACCTTAACCAATAGATCGGATTTTTTGGATATCCATATGATCAGATCGGATATTACTATCCCTAGTTTTTATATTTGTTCAAAATATTGATTTTCTATATATATTTCTTATTTTTACATGTAGTTTTATTTTTTTAGTGTCACATTACACACTAAAAATTCAACGATATTTTATTCCTATAAAGATTCAAGTGAAAAATAGCATTTTTTTTTCTAATGAAAAAAATATCAAATTTTACACAAATATCAATTTGAAAACTGCATGTCACTGCAGAATTAATAAACATATCTCCTAGAGATAATATTAAAAATATTGTAAGTCATGCAGATGGCTTAAATAGTCTATTAACATCATAAACATTTCAATACAAGAACACCGTTAATACAACATATATTAATTTTAATTTAAATAAATATTATCAAGCTTCTCCTCGACTCAAATCCTTCCATCTTTCTTATTTAACCAACCATAGATTTTACAGGTTCCCCATTTAAAATTATTATTATTAGTAAATATTTTTTATTTTTTACATATAAGTTTATAATTTTAATGAGTCATGGTATTGTTATGCAAGAGTAATGGTATTGTTAGGCAATCGTAAAACTAAGGCAATCAAATTTATTTAAATTGATCGATTGAGCATTTTATTTTTTTAGTTAGAAATTTTAAATTTAAATTTTTAAAATAAAAAAAAATTTAAAAGAGTCAATTCTTAAAAATAAGTTTTATAGTACTCAAATTAAATTAATTGAATGAAACTCAAATACCGATCGATAAAAAAAATTAAACAAATCAAGAATATTTATTCCAGTTAAAAAGTGAAGGATATTTTGACCCAGGGCTGTTTATTATTTGAGTGAATCCATTCATCCGTTTAATCCAAATTAAATTTAGGTTATTCAATTCGGATAAATAAAAATAGGATCAGATGAATGGTTTCACTCGATTAAAAATTCAGGTGAATGATTCAGGTATAAAAATGAAGATTTTTATTCGAAACTCATCCGAAACCTAAATAATATATTCGTACATAACATATCATCCCCAATCCAATTAATATTCAAATCGTTTAATCCAAATCATTAAAAGAATTTTTCATGTTATATCGTTATTTGGATAAATAAAATATAAATAAAATTGAATAATTTAAATTTAATTTAAATAAATTGATTTAAAATTTATTTTATTTAGTTTGATTTTTGATTAGATTAAATACCATCCGAAATCTAAATAATTTGAATCAAATGATCCAAAAAATCGTTGACCCGCCGAAAGAACACCCCTGTTGTGGCCGTAGCATCGCGTGTGTGTGCGTGTGTTTTTTATTTAAAAAAAAAAAAAACCCAAAGAATAGCAATTTTGACACGAACATCCATTTCAAAACTACACGCCACGGAGTTCCTCCGCCACCTTCGCAAGGATTATAAGTGGGGCGGTTGCTGACCGTCAAATAGAAAACTGTGGCCGAGGAGTAGTTACCGATCGACTGATGTTAACCCTAATTCGAACAAATGGCAAAGCTGTACTACGCCGACCTTCTCTTCCACCGAAGTTCCTCCGCCACCTTCGCACCTCCGTCGCACCGGAAAAGAAACAACAAACTGGCCTCTACGGTTTCTCTCTCCTCAAGTCTCCCAGAGGCTTCCAACGCTTCGTTGATGAAGCTATCGAAAGGTCTCTCTCTCTCTCTCTTTCTTTATCCACTCGAAATAAATATTGTTGAAGCCGCTCACTTAGTTTTGATGGTTTTTAAATTAAGAAGAAACCGACATTGTGATTTAGGGTTTTCAGACGGAGGATTGAATTATTGAGTTGATACGAGTCATGATTTGGTTTTTTAAGGGGCAAATGATCAAACATGAAAATACTATGAAGGGACAAAACACTAATTTGCGGAATTTCTCTCTCTTTGTTTCTATCATTTTTATTAGAAAACAGAACTAGACATTCTGATTTTAGGGCTTTCGAACAGAGTTTTGAGTTAATTAAATCGGGTTAAAAATAAAGGCGGTGTTGATTGCTTGAGTAATTTTCTTTGTTAGGTCTGATGAACTTGTCGCTTTCATTTCTGGAATGCCATCAGCGCCAGAAATCATCAAAGCCATGGACGAGATATCTGACACTGTAAGTTAGGGTTTCTATAATTTGGATGAAATATGATACAGTTTTCCTTTATGTGTTTTCACTTGAAATGTTTTGTGTGATCATGCAACACTTGGCTTATTAGGTCTGTTCCGTTGTCGATTCTGCTGAGCTGTGTCGTCATACTCATCCAGACAGGTGTTTTTCCACTTCTTAAGTATTACAAGTTTTGGGGATTAGTTTTTTTTTTTTTTTTTTGACATTTTTGTTCTGCAGGGAATTCCTTGAGGAGGCTAATAAGGCATCAATGAGAATAAATGAGTATCTACATGTGAGGTGACTGATAATATATCTCTCTTTGCAATGCTTTTGATTAGTTATTGTGCATTTTTATTTTAGTAAGCAGTGCTTGACAGAGTATCAATAAGCAAATCAATCAAGGCAGTAAATATTATTCATGGAGCACTTGAGATTAGCTTAGAGTTCAATTTGTGGAATTATTTAATATGAGGAAGAAGGCTTGATGGGCTCAGCTATTTACGATGTTTTTGTAGTTTGCATAATCCAGTTGACATCTTTTTGACATATTAATGTTTGAATTTTATTTTCTGGTTCTGCTGCTGTGCAAGTTTTATCTTTGGGATTTTTTTGTGCCATTGCAATATTGGTGGCTTGGCAGACCCCAAATTTTGGGATAGAAGGCCTAGGTTGTTGTTGTTGTTGTTGCAATATTGGTGGCTTGGTTGGGAAAACACAAACAACATTGAGTGTGGACACTCCATACTATTGCATTGTGCATGAGCAGAAGATGGCAGGGTGCTGTGGGATTATAGTAATGCAGAAAGAAAATGTTAGGCTGGGTCGGGAGTTCTCAGTGTGTATAAAATTGCAACTATTTGTAGACAAGCCAAGTGGGAAGAGGGAAGTAAGAAGTGAGGGAGTCGTAACTTGATTCTATGTGTATGTGTGTGCCCATATTTTTTAGTTGAGAAGGACACTTGCATTCTAGTCAACCCTTTCCAATTCCATGGGTGGTGATTGAAATGGTTCTTATTTTGGTCTTCTTTCTTAGCTAAAAATTGCTATGCTTGGGAATGGGCCAATCATGGTGGATGCCATAAGAAGATTCATGTTAAACTTACAGAGTTTTGGAGTTTCCGCATTACATGACTAGACATAACATACGGGTTTACTAATTTGGTTTTAAGCATGAGTTTTAGGTCTTTCTTGGTATATAATTAAAGATGTGACCCTTGGTTCGAAAATGCTGCACGTCTCCGTCAAATCTTTTAGATTCAGAATTTTGTTTGTTTCTGTCCTGTTCAGAAGTAAATCAAAGCCTTATTGAGAGTATATAAATGAACTTATATTTACTTTATAACCTGAATTGAACTTGCGCTAAGCTGATGAAAATCCTTTTATATTAGTTGCTTGAGTGACTTTTATAAAACTCAATGCACTTAGGAGGATGTGTTTTGTCAATGATTTCTTGTAGAATTGTCCTGTGTCCAAATCAATGTCTTCGACATGTAAGTCCCAAGGTATTAGAACTAATTATTTGTTTATTTTTGCAGTTTTTAAACACAAATGAGAATTTATACAATGCAGTGATAAAAGCTGAAAGAGAGAGCCACTTGCTTTCTGAAGAGGCTAAAAGGGCTGCTTATTACTTGCGCATTGACTTTGAGAGGGGTGGAATCCATCTAGCTGCTGGTATATGAATTTTTTGGTTACCTTAACGTTGTTATTTTCTCCCTACAATTTCCTTTGTGCATTAATGCTTGACGCCTAATTTCTTTATTACAGAGAAACTGGACAGGGTTAACCAGCTAAATATAAATATTGCTCTGTTGTGCAGAGAGTAAGTGCATATTTAACATTATTGATCTTTTATATTAGCCTCTATTGCGTTCCTTATACTTTTGTTAGACATGTCCTGTTCACATAGTATTACTCGTAGAAAATTTGCGGACCTTTTTTAGTTGCTTTTTTTTTTTGAATGGTAACAGAATGTATTATTATGAGGAAGAAAGGAAATGATATTCATTTAAAAGGGTGAGAGAACATAAAGATTGAAGAAAGAGTATAAAGCAGACATCAAAATGGTGATGTGCTCCAATCAATTTTAACATCCCCTGTGTCTTTCCCTAGAACTGGGTTTTCCGTCTACTTCTAGCAAAGCCTAGTTCTTTGCAACATTTAACTTAATGAACCTTCCATTGAGCTGCCATTTGTTGCCGTTTACCAATTTCTGCCTTTCACTAAATTTTCCAAACTGTTTAAATTACGAAGGACAACATGGAGATACACAGAAGAACTAGAAAGAAAAAAGAATGGGATGAGGGTGTGGCAATATACTGCAGAAGTTACTGGAAAATAAGTGAGAAAACAGCAAGACAACATCACGAATCACCGTGGAACTTCCAAATTGATCTCTTTGGTGCCACGTTCTGGTGCTACCCCTGAAGCTGATACACCAGCTAGGGAAATGGAGATTCAGATGTCTTTGTGATGTGTGTATGAGTGTGTGTGTGTGTGTGTGTGTGAGAGAGAGAGAGAGAGAGAGAGAGAGAGAGATGACCGCTGTTCTCTCTTCCCTACCCCCAAAAGAAAGTGCAGTGATATTTATGTCCTAACCTGCCCAATCCCCAGCGAGGCAGGCGGTCAATGATTATGCTTTTGATGGGTGTAATTGGTTGTTCTGCTGATGTTTGTGCCAAAGTTTGTGCTATTATCTTTGTTTTCAGATATAATATTGTCTGTCTTGCCAGGTTCAACGCAAATATTGCAGCTGATCCAGGGCATGTAGATATATATCCCGCGTCACGTATTCCGAAACAATTGCGCCATCTAATGAAGCCCATTTCTCATGCCAAAACATCAGGGTCAAAGGATGTCACACAGGAGAAGGGATTCCGAATAGTAACAGAGCCAAGCACCTTATCCTCTGTTCTCCAGTGGGCATCAGATGCTGAGGTTGCATTTATGCTACTACCTGTTGTTTTATAGACATGTTAATTTTTAGTTGATGTTGAAATTTTGAAGGATGGGAATTAGTTTTTAACCCCTTGATTTTCTGTACTCAATATCTTCTCTACTGGTCAAAAAAGTTAAATAATTTCTCTTTTGTTTCTGTCTTTATCAGGTAAGGAAGTTGGCATATATTCAAGGAAATTCTGTTCCCCATGCCAATCTCGGTGTTCTAGACAAACTTATAGCAGCACGACATGAGATTGCTCAGGTTAGAGTTGGTCATAATAATCTAAGTTTGACATGGTAATCAATCTATTGGCAGTTCCCTCTAGCACAAATATTTACCTTCTAATATTAAAAACTTGTAAAATAAATCAGCATCCTTCGGAGTATCAAGTTGCAAACTTTTATGTATTGCCAGGAACTCATGTAAGGTGCATTGTGTTGGTTTGATTTGTATGATCTGACCATGAGCATTTCCATCAGCTAAATGCATGTTTGGCTTATGAGGTTGGTCTTCTTCCACCTTATGAGGGCAGGGATGGAGTGTAAGTTCCTTCTAAAGGTTTATAACCTTACCAACACATTCAATTTGCCAAACAGGGAAGGAGTAATGTGATAAAGTAGCTAATGTGGGTGACATGTAAATGCTTTCAACCTTAATTATTTTTTGGATCTGTAAGTCATTATGTAACAAAGGGGAAGTATAAATTTTGAGTTCCCACTTTGACATGTCAATGCCCTGAATTATAAAGAGGATTGGATTTTAGTATATTGTGCTTATTTTATGGATCTTTCTTGCCAGCAAAGAGGCTTGCAGTTTGAAATGTTGCAAGATATTTTACTGCCAATATTAAGGAGCTTGATTAGAGAATGCCGTCATTCTAGAGAGACTTATTTTATTATCGTTGAGTCTTGAAGTTTTACTTGCAAGCTTGTCAAGCCTCTAAGATCTGAGTTTGGTACTAGTCAGACTTCAATGTTCTGATTTGAAACTTTCAACAATGTAATGTTGAAGTTCTATATTCTATCACAACTTTGCAGGCCCTAAGGTATTCTTTTTTATGATGCAGATAATGGGATACAAAACTTATGCCGAATTTTCTATCCACCCAAACATGGCATCAAAGCCAGAGGTTGTGATGTCCTTTTTGCTTGAGATGAGCAACATGATCAGGCCTAAGGCTGATGAGGTGAAGTATTTAACTGGAAGTCATTTGGAGCATGACATGTTTAAGCATCTGCTATTTGTACTTTTTCCCTTCTCTGGCCTGTAATTATGTCCCTGTTCAACTCAAATGATTCAACTCAAATGAGCGGTTGCTTTGGCTTAGGAATTTAAGAAAATTAGGGATTTCAAGGGCAAAAGTGGTGGTGGAGAGTCTGGAGACTTGGAGCCATGGGATGAAGCATACTTCACTGGGCTTATGAAGTCTTCTGCCTACAGCTTGAATTCCTCGGTCAGCATTTCCGTGTTGGGTTTCCATTTTTTCTACATAGAAGAGATCATGGCATACTGGCATACTGGCTTTCATGTTAAATTATTGGCTGGTTTACTAGGCTGGATCACATTGTGCTATACTTCTAAAATGCCTCAATTTTCTGTTTTTCTATTTTTGGTATTTTATGTAGGTTATTGCATCATATTTTCCTTTGCAACAATGTATCGAGGGTTTGAAGATTCTGGCAGAGTCATTGTTTGGTGCAACTTTTCATGCTGTCCCTGTAGCACCAGGTGAATCATGGCATCCTGATGTGCTCAAAATGTCAGTTTATCATCCTGAAGAGGTATAGATGCAAATCCCCTCTTCCCACCCTTCTTGTTATGGTTTCACATTCTGTTTTGTGTCTTTGAATGTTCAAAATTGAGACGGTTGCATAAAGATTTTCATCTTTTGCTATAATTTTGCAGTATTCGAGAATATTATCCTGTGAGCAATAAAATGAATGATGATGACACTTAAGGCTAGTGGATAGTCCTAAGTCCCAATTCTCATGAAACAAGAAATAATATTAAGAGGCCGTTTGGGACTGCTTAAAAAATGCTACTTATAAGCACTTGGTGCTTATAAATAGCCTTTTAACTTATAAGCCCATTTTAGTTTTTTTTTAAAAAATAAGTTATTATCTGTTTGGATAAATGTTACTTAAAAGTAGTTAACTGTTTGGTAAAATGAGTGTTTATAAAGTATATAAAATATGAAAAAGACCATAGTGGGCATAAGATGTGGTATGGTTATACAACAATAACCTAAACCTTATATCCTAAAAATTGGGGTCGGTCATATGAGAGACAAATATCGAAATCGAAAAAAAAAAAGATTTAGTTTGTGCGGATTTTTCTTCGCTACTCATTCCTATCTAAGACCATCTTCTCAACTAAATCCATAACTATCATGTCTTTACGGATACGTGGTATGGTTATAATTTTTGTTAAATATGAAATGGTAAAAATGTATTTTTATCGATCAAATTAATTTATTTTAGTTGTGTTTGAAAGCACCAAAATGAAAAAACTGGTAGGAGGAGTTTATTGTTTGTTTTTTTAACTTATAAGCACTTTTTGGACTTATAAGCAATTTTATAAATTTTAATTATCAAACGGTTATAATTTTAATTTTGACTTATAAGTTAGTTTGATCAACTTATATGCAATCCCAAACGCCCTTTGACTCCATTAGACCCTAGGAAAAAAGAAAGAATATTTAGAGCATCCCTTTTTGTTTGCATTAATTCTTATGAAAGTGGATGTTGTTATCTGATGCTTTTCCTAGAAATTTTGAAGCAATTATTTTTAAAACATCAAATTGTTGATTTTCATCTGTTCTGTTGCAATGTTTCTGTGGCTTTTTATTGTATTTCTTTTTTGTTGATCTACCTGGTAGCCAATGCTTTGTGTTGGTCTGAAAATTAATAGATCTATGAGGTTTTTCCGATTTTTGTGTAAGGTTACACTCTTGGCAGACTTTTCCCATCAGTAGTGCCACTTTGAAACTCTGTAAATAAGCTATCCCCACTTTTTGTGCTCATGTATATGAGTATGATTCAACAAGCCAACAACCCCCTTCCCCCCCCCCCCAAACAAAAAAAAAACATTGAAGAAATTTGTGTACAACATCATTGTCTGATGGGCCTTTGATTTTTGTGCATCAGGAAGATTTATTATATTTCATGCTCCATGCATCAGCTTAAGAAAACAGATTTGCACAATGGATTTACTTGGATTATTTGAGTGTTGAGTCACCATTGTGTAGGTGCTATTTTCTCAGAATCTGACATTATTTAATAATATAAGACATTGTTGGAGATTTTGTCAAAGATATTAATTATAGAAACCCATTGCGTACTTCCTCTGATAGAAACACATCACATACCTCCTTAAGTTACAGCTGCAATTAAGCAACCTGATGCCAAGTTTCACTATGTTTTCTCCTGAAATCTTGTTCTTAAATTGTAGTTTCTTGTACTTCATATTTTTCACATTCTTGTTCATTGGTGCATGAATGCCAAAGTAAGATATTAAATCCAAGCTAATCCTCCCAGGATCCACATAAGTGGAACCATAACGAGTATTTACCATTTTTCTGGGCATCATATTTTGCGGCATAAAAGTAGCAGTGAAAGCTGAACCATGCATAAAAGAATTTACTGGATCATCATTTTGCTTTTGAACTTGTTAATATGGATCATATGTGTTTAGTTAACCTATCCTTGAATGTCTGAACATCTTTCCTAGATTTGAGATGATTTGCTCTTGCTCTTCTCTTCCAGGGTGAAATTGGAATTCTCTACCTTGATTTGCACTCAAGGAGAGGTAAATATCCAGGTTGTGCTCATTTTGCAATTAAAGGTGGACGCAGGCTGTCTGAAACAGAATACCAGCTTCCTGTAAGTAAATGGAGTTTTTATTTATTTAATTTCTACCCCCTGATAAAATTCGTGTTATGCTATATTATCCAATTCTTTGGTCACTGTGCAATGGGTTACACTGGTTCATTATATGGATGCCTAATTTTGAGCTAACTTGAAAATCTATTCTTAGGAAAGTATAACCTTCTTAAGCTAGGGTATGTACTGGATAGCTTTGCCTTTTTAACCTTTTTAACCTTGTGATTTGTGGCCATATTTTATTGGCTTCTACGCGGGCAGGATTCTGTTTCATCTCTTTATTACCTTAATTGTTGCAAGAATATATTGCCATGAGGAAACAGACTTCATAAGTGCGTCTAGATAGCATTATAGTATTCAGTTGATTCTAAACTAGACCAACCAAGCTATTGGCTATTTGACTTAGATATAGAATCTGGTGGCGATTTTTGTAATGTGTGTAGGCTTGGCAAGAAAAGGGACCAGCGCCAGAATTTTATTTGTTCAGTATTTATTTATTTATTTTTATTTCATACTAGTTTCTGGCGTTCAAGATACTTTCAGAATTTTAATAACGGGAACTTGTTGAATGTGATATTTAAGCAGTTTAGGTTGGGGTAGCAATATTTGAGTTAGAGATGTGAGCCTTTGTTTATATGAACAAGTGATGTCTTATATAGTACAAGTGATGCTGGAGGTTTATTACGATTACCAAAATGGTTCTTCAGGTGGTCAAAGTTGAGGATTACCATATTTTGCTCTTCGAGTTTCGTTATGAGGCATGTGATGGTAGGAGTCTAGAGCTGACAAGCATGCTGACATTGGATCTTAATTATGGGTTCAAATCACAATAGAGGCCACCGTCATCATAGCATTCATGACCCCCAGTATCGGGCATATGGAGCATAATGTAACAGAAATTGCTTATCACAGATTGATGGTTTTTTCCACTTTGTTGGCTTGTCACAGCTATCATGAGCAGTCACCTATTGCAGGCTTTAATGGGTCCACAGCAGCTGTGTCACATCTATTACAGCTCTCACAGGACTAATGGCTATCACATCCCTGTGTTGGGCCATAATAGTAATGGTAGTGGCCAAAACAATTATTTAACTGCCAATACAGCATGCGTTCATGTATATTTAAATTGATAATGTTGATGGCAGAGCTAGACACACCGATACCAAAGGGGGGTGTGGACATGCTTAATTAAGATTCATTACTACCTTCCCAGTCCATTGCTCAATTGGGACCACTGCTGGGTGAGAAATGTTTTTGGAAATGTAGAGATGAAATGATTTATTTCTGCTGATAGTTTTGTTTGTCTAGAAGGAATGCTTTATTTGTATGTAGATGTAGTATGTTGGATTCCTGGGTCCTGGTCCTATTTTCGTGTTTTCCTTATTGGCTTTTGGAGGATGAGATTGATAAGCATTCTTGGAAAGAATTAAATGCTTTGAACTTCTCTTAGTTATTTTTTTATTCAGCTCATTTGGA
Organism: Dillenia turbinata; assembly: GCA_037126225.1. Lineage (NCBI taxonomy): Eukaryota > Viridiplantae > Streptophyta > Magnoliopsida > Dilleniales > Dilleniaceae > Dillenia > Dillenia turbinata. Next base: position 17,643,455 of record JBAMMX010000015.1, on the reverse strand, counting down.
ATAAAATGAAAAGCAAATTATCAATAATTCTTGATTCCTAATTGTCCGCCTTGCCGTGATGGACCAAAAAGATAGTTTGCTCGAATTTAGTGAATCATTTCCATTTTCCAGTTTCATCTCCCTCATGTTAGGCTATCTAATACTGCAGGTTGTAGCACTTGTTTGCAACTTCCCGGGTTCCCCGGGTTCATCCACTGTTAAACTTAATCATTGGGAATTAGAAACTCTTTTTCATGAGTTTGGACACGCACTTCATTCTTTACTTTCAAGATCGGTATGTTTTTTGACCCTTCTCTGAAAAAATTGACTATTCTTTTCTCTTGTCGTCTTAAAAACGTATATCTATTGTCGTAGGATTATCAACATTTCTCAGGTACAAGGGTTGTTCTTGATTTGGCTGAAACACCTTCAAATCTCTTTGAGTAAGTTGTGTAGTGCAATCACTTCCATCATTGCTTTTAAATTGGAAGAATATCTGAACAGATATCCATTGGATTATGTGCCATGCTAGTTCTTTCTCTTTATTATCTTATGTTTTAGTTGTCATTTGTAATATGTTTGCAGTGACTGGATTCAGGTGGTTTTATAATACTAGAAAATGAATTGGGCTGGGAAACATTCCGTGTTGTATGCAACCGTACAGTTTAAAGAGCATTGGACTAGGCATCGCCACACAATTTTGTTATTTTTAGCAAGTACTAAAGTAGTTTTTGGGTCTTTTTTTTGGGGGGGCGGGGTTGACCATCAAAATTGAATTCCTAAGTTCTGCTTGCGGTGGATTAATTTGTGATTACTCTTTTATTTTTCACAATTTAACCTAACAATAATACATGCTTCAATTTTTTGTTAATGCCGTAAGTCAATATCTGTTTACATGAACTCCCCCCCCCCCCAAAAAAAAAACACCTTAAAAAAAATGTAATTCTCATTCTTGGAGATGGATTATACATGAACCACTTATTCTATTCTTGAATGATTTATGGTACATACTACTTTGATATATTCTATAGTCCATACTTTTCAGTCTTGTGCTGCAGCATATTAATGTTTCTACTCCCTTGTTGATGCTTTGAAGTAGTATTGCTGATGCCTTTCATGGTTGTTTCTGCTAGGTACTTTGCATGGGATTATAGGGTCCTGAAGACATTTGCTAGACACTATTCGACTGGCGAAACAATACCTGAGAAGCTGGTGGAATCAATGCAGGGTGCAAAGAAGATGTTTGCTGCAACTGAATTGCAACGGCAGGTTTGCCCCTAATGAAATATGCTTTCATGGTTAAAGATAAGGACCCATGATTAACAGAGCCTTCTCTTGTGTTCAGATTTTTTATGCCCTAATTGACCAAGAACTTTTTGGGGAGCAGTTATCCTCACCTTTAGACACAATTTCTGTTGTTGCGGAATTGAAAAAACAACATACCAGTTGGAGGCATGTGGAGGGCACACATTGGCACACCCGATTCAATCACCTTCTAAACTACGGTGCAGGTGTGTTTGCAATTTACTATCTAATTGAGGACATCTGAGAACTAAGTCATTTTGTTCTCTTGGAACATTTCAGTGAAGCTAGTATATCTATTTAGGAGGCCTCAACGACCATAAATTGACCTTATTTAATTTTCACAATGCAAGGATTCACTGTTTATTCATAGATATTGTCGAGGTTTAATGAGCGTCATCCCAATGACTCCAGTTTTTCCTTCTCTTCATCTTCAGCCATGCTAGTTCGCTTGGTACTGGCAGGTCTATCTTGGAATTTCTTATCTTAAAAGGAGCTTTTTATTTTTTATTTTTTGGGTAGAGAATGAGAACAAAAAGGAAGAACACAGAACAATACAAAACACTAATACTTCATTCTGACCCTCTCAAAACCTTCTTTATCTTCATTTATCAGAGAGCTTATTAATGAAATAGCTTAGTAGCCTACTTAGCAGCACATTGGATGCTACGCAGAGCTTATTAAGGTTTAGCTGTTTTGCAGATTTGAAAATTTCAGTCATGATTTCATCCATGAAACATTGGATAGCTGATCCAAATGGACTTTATTTCTTTTGTATAAAAGCAAATGAATCAGTTGTTGCAAGAGTGTTTTGACTCCCTTTTTTGGACCTTCATGTGTGTTTGCAGATATTATTGTAGAGGGACACTAATAATTGCTACATGCTAATAATGTCTTCAGGTTATTATAGCTACTTGTATGCTAGATGTTTTGCGTCAACAATATGGCAGAACATTTGTGAGAAGGACCCAATGTCATTGGCAACAGGAACTGCTCTCAGAGAAAAGTTCTTGCAGCATGGTGGAGCAAAAGACCCAGCAGAATTGCTGAAAGGTCTCGCGGGGGAAGGAATTTTGAAGAATCGCGATGGAGGCATAGTCCCTGATATCACTAGCCTTTGTGAAGAGATGAAGCTTGCGTAATGTTCACAATGATAACTACTATAACGGACAGATCAAGATCAGATGGTAACTGTACTTTACCCAATGTCATTGGGAAAAGGAGAATAGTTGACAAAGACAGCAGTCATATAACCACTCGGTGAAACAAAAGCAGTGCAGATCAATTAAAGCAGGTAACTGTACTAGTTGAATTTTCGTATCTCATGGAATTCTATTTATGCTAATTTCTTTCAACCCAGCCACCTGGCTGTGTGTGTTGCCGAAATGTACATCAAAGCCCATCTTGTATCTGAAAGGCAGATGGCGGTTTTGTTGGGTTGGCTACTTTCAAATAAATGTAAACATGTGGTTGATCGGGGATGAGTGAGCCCGTCCTCACTTTGTCACTAGTCGTAATTTGTTTCTAGCTCATTTTTACTTTCGCTGGTAACATAACCACTAGGTTCGGCCGGGCTAGGGCCAGGCAAAGGCTCGTCCCGATGTTCTTTTTAAAGACCTAAATTCTGCTGACTAATGAGTTTTAATCCAAACGAGACTTGTAATAAATTTGGATTCTAAGTCTTGATATTCACCAAAAAAAAAAAAAAAAAAGGAAAAACCTAAATTCTTAAGTGTGTACCTTCTTGACCCTGGGTAAATTCTACACCCAATGAAGCTCAATTTTTTCGTACAATCTCGTCCGGTTGGGCACAAAATTGAAAGCCGTTGGGGCTTGCAGGGTTTCCACTGCTATAAATTTGTGCTCTGGGCCTCAAGTTGGACGGTAATTACCAGGATGGGCCATCTTGAGCCTAAACCCAAATACTTGGTAAATGATCAATCCACCAGCCCAATGACACCATCTATCATAGGCACAGGCTCATCAATTCAGGTCTTCCTGGACCCAATGAGGCCGACGCTTGGCACATAACCAGCACCACGAGCCAGATAAAGGCAATTAATAGAAGCTCCTCCAGAAGCAAAGCAATCACAGGTGCACCTAAGAGGCGAACATGGCTGTCATACCTACCTGATTACGCAGGAGTCATAAAAGCATCGCAATCATTCAACTGCACCCAGAAGGTGTTGGGGGGGGGGTGATTTCGCTTTAATGGTATAAGATTTACAATGCCATAGAAGAGAGAGAACTAATGTCCTGTGGATCTAGTGATACATCACTAAACTCCCTCGATCAATATCTCGAGTTAACCCAAATGCCGGAAGAATCAACCAGTAAATTAGACCCCAGAGTACTCAAACTGGATTAGTTAGGTAACCCAAATGCCGGTTGGTCAAGAACCAAAAAAAAAAAAAAAAGTAAAAGGAAAACTACAAAACTATAGGATTGTTGTATTGACATTGAACTTCCTGGAAAATTACACAGCAGGAACCCCTTTACTTTGAAAATTGAAAACCCATTCCCGTAAAATAGAATTAACATCTTCTGGCAGCTCATCATGGGGGCAATGACCTGACATACAGGAAATAGTACTTTCACTACAAAATGAGTTCCCATTATTGTAAACCCCCCCCCCCCCCCCAAAAAAAAACAAATGAACTCTTACCAGCATCCAATTCCTGGACTGTTACATCAATGCAATACTCTCTAAGCATTGCCACTTTGTACTTGGAATTCGTGATTGGATCATTCATTCCCTTAAGCCCCAAAGGAAAAAAGAAAAAAAAAATTAAGAAAGAAAAGAATGACTTAAGCAGCTATTTTTCCAAGAGAGCCCAAATAATAATTCTTTTAACAATTGAGATTACCTGTATAACCAGAACTCTTCCCTCAAATCCTTCCAAGAGAAAATTTAGAGGAATCGACAAATTGAATCCAAAGATGCTTTCTAGAACCACCACTGTGCCAGGATCATAGGACTGACGTGCATGTCAAGGAAGCATTTCAATCGAAATTGACATGCTCAACAGCAAAACGATGCCATGCGTGTATGGGAATGACTACTGGTAAAAAATTACGTTCATGTCTTACGGAATGCCAATTGCAAATGTGTGCCAATGATGTTTGTTGCTTTTTCTGTTCATTTTGCACACAAGTACTTCATCTTATGATTTTTTCTCCCCCAACAGTTTCAATTTTTTTTTTATTCTTTCTTTCTATGGACCTAAAGTGCTTTTAATTAATTTCACAAGCAAGAAACTGGTATTCCTTATCACCCACAAGTACTTCGGATAAATATGAAATTTCAAAAAATTAAATAATGTGCATTTTCCAACATCTTGTGGCAGCATTTTTTTTTTTTCATTTTTCAGCAAAAATTATTAAAAAAAAAAATAAAAAAAAAAAATTCTTGTGCTAGCATGTGCACAATAGAAATGCATCAATTTGTCTTTACACAAAAGGATACTGCTCTTAGCATTTCTTTAGTTAGCCAATCATCAGCTCGTTCCGGTTTCTGTTAAGAACAATATAGTTAACCAAAAAAATTACTAACAACATGAAGATCAATGCTGCTGCTAGAGAAAAACTCACAGTTGGGTAGCAGCTCTTCACAGTATCCCGAAGTGTCAATCTCAAATATGGTAAAAGCAGTTGAGCTCCCAACCATGCAACCCCTGAGGTTTGTCTTTCCTGAAAATGAAATTCCACATTCAAACTTTCATATGCCCATTCATGTAAGTAACACACACAATCTTTTAGAGGAGGTAATTTCTAGAATGAAGATAAGCTAGATATAAAAAATCTGTCCAAGCAATCATCACCACTTGCCACATCAGGAATTACTTAAGGATCACATCCATATAATTTTGCAGAAAGCATTTAAAATGGATTAACACTGGTCCCAATTGGAGAAGAAAAGGGCAGAAATTCCATGTTGCAAGCATGTCAGAAATAAATTTAGTTTAACCATGCAAGAAATGGACTAAAAATTTGAAGGGAACATGGTAATGTGAAGATTTCACCTAGAATTTGGATTGTCTTACTCTAGGGATCAGACTAAAAGTATATTCTGGAATAACATCCCCAGCGCTGTTGATAAGGACAATAGACTGCACCAGGTCCGACCATAGGCCAGCAACAATAGCAGCAAAATAACCTACGAATAAAGAAGAAATTGATTCAAAATCTCAGTTTTTTATGCAAATAAGCTTGTGCCAGGCGCTTGAATGAGGATTCAGTTAAAGGAAAAAGATTTATGTAGCATTTAAACGCCCAAAGAAAGTCCCCTACTTACCACCTAGTGAATTACCCACAAGATGCACGGGTTCGCCCACAACCTCAATAATGAAATCTCTCAGCAACTCAGCCCACATAAGTTCAGTGTACAGGACATTTGGCTTTTCTGATCTACCGAATCCAAGAAGTGTGATAGCCCAAACTTGGCGTTCACTACCAGCTATTTCCTTCATATTATCACGATAATGCTCCAAAAAGGCACCAAAACCATGCACAAGAAGAATAGGAGGACCTTCATGGCCAATAACTGCATACTGAAAAAAAAAAAGATTTTCAGAAAAAGATTATATTTAAAAAAGGTGATCTGTACACCAGTTGTGCAACACTTAAAGGGGGCATCACACAACCATGTGAGAAAATTGCCACTTCGTAAATCAGGGTGCTTGTGTTCTAAGCCGGAAATATATGTTTGAAACTTTCTTTTACATCATCCAATGTGCAAGCAGACAAATACCATGAAGAAAGTCCTGATATCCAGGTCAATATAATAATTCATCCAAATTTTAATGACTAGCACTGGTCTTATTTTTTGCCTATCATACACCTCTACTATCTTAACGTCAACACAAGCATGCACACGCTTGATAGTTTTCAATATTCTGCCAAAATTTGAAGTTCACAGAGATGGTGGTGCATTCATGACACCAGATACCTTGTCAGGTCAAGGTATAGCATGAAAAAAGAAATCCGGCGGTGGATAAAGATATATGGCACCCAATATTGAAATCATTCAAATCGAGTTACAAATTAACACAACTGCTATTTAATTTAAAATAAATAAATAAATAAATAAATAAATAAAATTCTGCTACTTAATAAAGCAGTATATATTACATAGTGTAAGGATGCACTACCAGTATGTTTGCATGTGGTAAATTTAACAAAGAACCCATTCTGGAAATGCTTTTAACATTGATAAATGACAAGTTCTAGTAAGCAAAAAGAATGAGGCCTAGTTTTAGCTATGCACCTGAATCAGATACCCATTCCATCTCCATACTCGAACTGAACATGGTCCTTCATTGCTTACTTGATTTTTTAAAGCCAAAAGCCAATACCACTGCCAAAACAATTGAACCAAGCTTACAAATTAGCGGATGCTGTGATGTATAAATAAGGACCTTGCGGATGCAATTGAAAAATACGAGTCATGTTATATGTAAAGACCACAATACTTTAGTTACTGCACCTCTATTGAGCATACAGTATCAACTGCTGCACTAACTGTAGCTGCTGAATACCCAAATGGTGATATAAATCCAGCATTGCGTTCTTTCTCATATTTAACAGCCTCATAGTACACTCTTCTTCTAGAGACAATACCAAGATTAAGAGCAGACCTGAAAAGAACACCAAATGAAGCTCCCTTTGGACTTTCGGCACATCGTAGCTTCTCATGTAACCTGAAATCAAGCAGCACAAAAATTGTTTAAAAGCAAGGGCAAGGAAAAAAGGGCAAAATTGGAAATGGAAAACCAATTTAAGAAAGTAATATACACTTTTTTCAACGTACTCCTGCCAATCACTTCGGCTTGTTCCTTCTGAATATCTTAAATATGAAGCCAGTGCATTTGACACAGCTGTTGTCCCACCACCCACCAGATTTCCATTTGTTGTTGGGAAAACAGAAGAACTGGTTTTCTTCCAAGCATTTTTATAGTTAAAGTTGCTTATATTTCTTTCCCTTAAGACTAATTCTTCTTTTGCCCAATCTGTTTGCTTTTTCACTAACAAGTTTTTGGCTGAATTTCCTTTAATAGAAGTCCATCTCTCTTTTAATTTCCCTGAACTGCTGTCCATAAACCTTTTCACCTCGTCAAATGTGGGAAGAAGGCCTGCGTAACAGATGTGAAAGTTACAAGCTTATCCAAAAAAGGATAGAAAAAAGAAGCTGAGCAAATTCTGTTATAGAGATCTCAGAACTTACCCCAGTCCAGCTCCACTTCAACTGGAGGCAATACAAGTGGCAGAAGAGGTAATGTAATGGGCAATTGAAGATTCTTGAAGTCTTGGTAGGAGAGAGGCAGATTATTCGAGTTCTAGTCAACATTGATATAGCTCAATTAAAATAGCTAATGCTTCATCAGACAATGTAAGTTACCAGATAGGAACTGAAAACCAAGAATGGTACCTTAAACTCATAAAATGGAGTATGCCACTGGACAAATTCTAGGCTGCCCTCTACCAAAGGCACTCTAGCCAATGTATCTTTCATATTTTCCATCAACATGCGTAAGTCATATTCTACCTCTTCTTCTACAAATATGGCAGTTGCTTTCACCTGTTTCAATCCTCAGAAATGAATTTATACAAGGTAAGTGTCAACTGCTTGAATTTCTCCTCCCCTGAAGACCTTTAAATAGTAACAGTCAAAATCTAATTCTTAACAACCTCTTTAAGAATTCCTTCCATGACATTCTCAGCAGTACCAAACCTGATCATTAGATTAGACCCTTGTTCTTTCAGTGACTTTCTCAAATCTTCAATGGCAAAAAGAACCAATTCTAGCATTTCATCAGAATACCCTGCACTAATCAATACAAGATTCAAGGTAATAGAATCCTGACTCTTTTTCTAAAAAGAAGCACGAAATGGTAATAGCACATCGGACCATAAAAACAGAGAGAGAGGCAAACGTGGCCAATAATCAAATAGAAATTAGTCACTAGAATCAAATCCCCCTGTCTTAAAAACACCTTACCCAAAAAGAGAGAGAGAAAAGAACAAACATTCCTCATTTTAAGAGGAATCATATATGATAAAGATCATCATCCACATTATAGTATAATGGTTAGTTTTCCAATCATTTCTCAGAAAGAGCTTCATTCTTTACCTTACATTTTATTAATCATTTGCAAAACGATGCTAGAATGTCATAATCACGTCATCCTTTTCCCTTCTTACTCAATTAGCTAACTTTAGCACCATAGAGCTTGCCAAGATGATTATAAAGACAAAGAAAATTGAAAATGGCAACTCCCTTATTCAACCCGCAACAAGAGAAAGAATGAACCATTTTCACAATAATCCTACAAAGACACAAGGCTGGGAAAACCTATGGGCTCTTCCTACACCCAAAAACCACACCTCAAAACTAGATTCTATTCATTGTTATTTGATGGTGTTTCTAGTATTTTATGCATCAAGTAACTAGTGTTTTGACTTTTCTCGAAAATGCCTGTTGACTAACAAATTAGAAATGGCTTGAATGCCACATAAATAATAAAACTATCGTAGAAATAAATGGGAAACATTTTTGAAATTTTCTTCTTTTCTTTGTAACAATTAGGGTTTCTGGCAATTACAAATAAGAAACTCAAACCCTCAACGATCACTCATATATGACAAGATTTGTGTTCAATTGAGTAAATAACACAGGTAGGCACAGAAAATGATCATTGTTAATTTAAGCACAAAAACCTCAATTCAATGAAGCATATACGTGCTACAAAAAGAATCATGGCTTAAGCTAAAGAAATAGAGTTTCTGGCAATCATGAAGAACAAAACACATGGCATCATCACAGAGATAATTCTCGACAATAACTCACAGGTGACAAACTTTCATAGGGAATCACAGGCAAGAAACGGAAGTTATTATAATCATCAACCGCAAAAACCTTGACTCAAGTGAAACTAACGGCTTACGTGAAAGAATGCGAGGATCGAAGATGTAAAGAGGAAGCACTGTACGATACTGAGAGGCTGCTAGGAGACCAGGGTGATCATCGACTCGAAGATCGTGCTTGAACCAGAGAAGAGCCACTCCATTGTTCTTCTTCTCGTTTTCTCTCTCTTCGATCGCCGAAGACGACATTGATGCAAATGGGGAAGAGAAACGGAATGGGGATCGTGAGAGGGAGTTAGGAATTGGAGGGGAGTGAAGAGAAGGAAATCGAGGAAAGAGGAGGAGAGTTGACATTGTGGAAGAGTGAAAAAGCGAAGAGGACAACATTTAGGTTTAGGGTTTGAGTGTGGAGGGATATCCATTTAATGGAAGAAAAAGACTATTATAGCATGGCGTCCGTATCTGCAGAGAGAGAGAGAGAGAAGTTGTGGAAGGAAATTTCTGGTGCTTCCAGAAAGAGAGAAATTGTGGAGGAGAAACAATGGAAAGTGAAGTTGGGTGGAATTGTGGACGGAGAAAAAGGGTTTAATTGACTCCGTTTACCACACTGGAGACTGAACTGTGGACGGAAGGCGCAGAACGACAGCTGTTAGTATTCGACAGTTATTGACTCCGTTTATCAGGCACTGGAGAGTGAATTGTGGACATAGGGCACAGGATGACAGCTGTCAGTCTTCGACAGTTATTGACTCCGTCTACAAGAAACTGGAGTGGCTGGTTCCGAACCCCGTTCCCATTCTACCCTGCCTGTTGCAGGAATTATACTCTAAATTTAATTATTTCTAAATTTTAAAATTTTTAGTAATAATATATTAAATAGTAAGATTACCGTCTCCGAAATGTTTAATATACATTCAGTAATAAAAAAACTCCCAAACTAATGGATGTCAGTATTTTTCCTTTTTTTTTTTGGGTAATAGAAACCGGTGAATTCGCGATGGGTATATGGTGCGGTTTTGTTCTATTTTTTTTATTGCAAGTTGCTCCCTTTTAACTTTTTTTTTTTTTTGGTTATAAAGGCTTTAAGAATAAATTAAAATTTATAAAGATAGATCAATTTTTTTGACAAAATTATATCTCTGCCCAAAATCAAAATTGATTACTATATTTTAAATTTTTAACATTTTTTTTCGTCTAAGATTTTCTAAATCTAAATAAAAATATATAATCAAATTTGATAATTAAAATATTAACAAATATTATTATCTTCCCCGAAACCATTTCAATTTCATTCGGCAGTCCAGTTTCCAATGTTCCTATTTTTTAATATCATGCAATCAGAACACAACAATTTAATTTATTTTTTTATGTTAATAAGTAATTAATTATGCATAAAAATATCATATCTAGTTTATCATGAGTTGAATCTTAGATTTGTTAAATTAATTATGAAAATGTAAAATTTTTTTTTCTTGTACTTGATAGAAAAATAAAGGTAATTATATCAAAAAAAATAAATGTAAATTCTCAATTCTATTTCATTGGAGAAAAATTTTAATAAACAAAAATAAAATAAATTGAAAAATCAATGTTTGAAGTATAAAAGAGGGAAGAAAAAAGAAGAGAAATACGGAAATATCGGGATTAGAAAACGGCGTGGCTGAAGAAAACAACGGATAGAAACCAGAAATGGCGCTGCAAATCAATTCACCTTCTTCTCTTACTAAGCTCTACCTTCTTTCTTACTCACCATTCTCTCCATCGTCTGATCAAACGCAAACCCTCTTTCTCTATCAGATCACAAAACCCTTCTTCAGATTTCAACTCCACAGACCACACAGAGTCATCAGCAACATCTTCGAGCCCCAATTCAACAGGACCCGGCTTTGGCACTTCGGCAAAATCGAAACCAGATGCGAGTGAATCTAGCAGGAAGAAGAAGCAAATGGGTAAGAGAGTGATTCGGCGGCGCGCTCCGGTGGAGAAGCCGGCGATTTTCACTCCGGACGGCGCGGCGAGAGAGAAAGCTGATGAGGTGAGAAGGAATGAGCGTGCTTTTCTTCTTGCTTGGTTGGGTTCTGGAGCCGTTATCTCGTTGAAGGCGTCGCTCTTGCAGCTTCTGGTATATTTGTCCCCTATCTTGCGTTGAATTTCTCACTTTTGCTGGCTTGAAATGTGTTTATTCATACTGTAAATTTTGATTGAGCCCCAATTCTTGTCCATTCAAGTGAAAAACTGTATTCTTGGAAATCTAGCAATTGACATTGGCATTAGTTTTCTTTGGGTGAAATTCTTAAAATTTGCCGAACAATTGTCTACCCCAAAATCTCAAACTTAAGAAGGTGTTATCAATTGTTTTATATCTTTGACACTTGTCTCACCCATTGAGTTACAAATTCAATCCTCTGGAATTTTTAAATGGATGAAATGGGAATTCCATAACTCAAACTCAGGACCCGGATCTATTATACCATCTTAAATTTAGTGAAAAATTCATTCCAACACTAATAACTTTTAGAAAGTTTCCTTAAATTATTTGTGGGGCACTATGTTATTAGAGATCACTAGTAACACTAATTGGACCAGAATAGTCAATGATATGAGGCAGCAGGATTTTGTTCGTCATTGAAATGTATAAGATAGGAATTTTTTAACCTCATTGCAGCATTAAGACCACACTACATTGGATTTTGACATTTTAGTGATTGGCATTTTCAGTCCAAAAAACATCATTCGAAGGTTATATAATGTCATTCGTTGAGTATTAGTCCAACACAAAGTTTCACAAGTACTTGGTTGAGGTCTCTTAACATGAAATTAGTTTGGGATAATTGCAAGGATCTTTATGAGCTCAAAAGTGCACAGCACTGCTCAATAACGTCTTTGCTTCATTAGATATATTCTGCATCCCTCTGTCCATTATGGAAGATAGTAGGTACCAGCATCTTCCCAGACAAGAATCTGGTTCTGTTCCATAGCAAAGTACCTAGTGTCTGGTTTGTCTGTGATTTGTGATCAATCAGGAAATGATGCTTTTGTTATTTGCAAAATCATTGACATTGTCTGTCATCCCAAACTGTTCTTAGTAAGCACTTCAACAAATATCATCCCATACTGTTCTTAGTAAGCACTTCAACAAATCACTGATAGAGCATGCCTTGAGATTAGATCGGTGCAAAGTATTTGCTAATTATCTCACACATGATTGCGGCAACTGAATTTCTTTCCATTCTGTTAATTTTGACCAAGACAAGTCTTATAGTGGAAGTAGAGATCAAATAGAAAAGCAGTATTGATATTAGCATAAAGTGAGGTTATTAACATGTTACTTTCTGATACTTCTGCAGGTTTTCTTCCAGAAGAGTTGGATAAGTTCTTTGTGAAGTATCTCTATCCATCTTCTACCCCAACAGTTTTTTTGTTTGTAGCTGGAACAATTTTCTATGGAGTGTTTAAGTGCCTGCAGTAAGAAACTGGGAAGCTTAAAGTGATTTTCCATAAATTTTAATCTTACCTCATGTCCAGTTGAGTCAACTATTTGCATGAAGTGAGTGTTGATTGGTTTGCCTTCACTGTACCCTGACCTACTTTCTTCCATAATGGACAGAAGATGTACAATATATCCAATGAGGAAAAGATTAAGCTGAATTTACTTTATCATCTACTACATCCTTATGGAATAGTACTGCATTCCTTTCAGCTTACTGGACCCAAGTTCTCTGTAACTATTTCAATATATATTCCAAGATCATCCTGTTTAACACTTTAAAGAGTTCTGTGCATCATTTTGCTCTAAATGAGGGTCCAGCTTTCCTATAGGATTTAACTGACGAGACCGGGACATATGATTTAGGAAACAAGATCCTGGTTCCCAATTTTCAACTACAAGCTTCGTAATGCAATGCAAAGATGCATGCATGTTGTGTATTTTTGGTGTAAAAGTGACCAAGTGATGTGGTTTGTTCATTCCAAACAACAGATTGCTGTTTGATTTGTAATATTTTGGTTAAGTGCCTCAAGTGAAGTTTGAAAGATCTTCTTACCATAAGGTCTTCATAGTATATGTGCCACTAGTACACATCCTTCCGCATTATGACTGTGTGAATTGGAATTAGCAATAGGGGGAAATGCAGTTATTGCAGAGGAGCAGATGCCGTCATCAGGATGGCTTTGTTTTGAGCCAATAGAGTGCGGCTATGGTATGTCAACTTCCCTGCTTATATATCAGGTACGGAACTTAAAGCCTTATGGCTTTCATTTAGTTGAACATTTCTGGCATCTTCTCTCCACATTCATCTTGAAGTTCTGCGAGCAACAGGCAAAAGCTGTGAATCTATCTGCATTGTCTACACATTTAAGGAAGATGATGATGCTGTAAATCTGTCTACACCCGTGAGTGTTCCATCTGGACCATAGCTTTCAAATCGTTTCTTCATTAAATTACAGTAGCATTTCAGGAAGTTATTAAATCTAATTGCACGTGGCTGGACTACTTTCTCTCTTCATAAACCTGGAACAGAGGCTTTTAGCCTCGCCTACTGTTTTAGTTGTTCAGGCATAATTCATGACCTTGTTTTTGTTTCTTATATTTCATTTAAATTGTATTGCCATAAACTAAACATTTAGGATTTGGTTTTTACCATCACGGTTGTAAATCTCTTGTAGTTGGGCAGAACTAAGCTCACCTAATATTTGCTTCAGTTGTTTGGAATAAAAAACAAAGCATCTCAGACTTGCTTAAACATCACGTTCGTCCTTGCGGACTTATTCATGCTCTATGGGCTCTAGCCCGTTATTTGTGGTCCGCCCTTAACATGAACCACATTTGCTTCTTTTAAGATTATCATCTGACGAATTGTTCCTTGTTCAAATTTTTCAGGATGCATTTATTCATAATGTTGTGCTTCTTCCTTGACTATTACTTTGAAATCAGCTGTTGTTTATGAATGGGTATATGATCGTCTCTTTTCTGGGAAGAGTCCATCTCTTGATCTAGTGCATATGGAACTTGTGTTATATCATTTGTAGAGATTGGTTGTATACTGTGCTCCTATCTATACCGTCCACGTACATTTACATGTATATGTCAATGATGGTAAACTATAGTAGGACATGTATTGTACGTGTATACATCAATGATGCTGAACTGCGAAGTGTGGAGGTTGTATCATGGTCATCATATGAGTATGAAACAGCCAAAAAGCTATCTTGTTATGTGACCGTGACGAGCTGTCTCCTAGTCCTAGTGCAAATCTTGTTGAACATAGCATCTTTGTGCAATTTGATTTTGTTAAGTAGTCATGGCTCTCAATGGGGTGTCCTCTGGAAGGACCACGTTGTCATTCAATTTACTGGGTTTAGTTTCTCGTTCTGTTTGGTATAAAGTTGGATATGTGTTACTCTCCGTATCTGACTGTGAGTAAAGATAAAGGTGAAATGACCTTCCTAAGGTCCCCTCTTCTAATTATTGTCCCTTGTTTGCCTCTTCTCCTTTTCAAGCCAATCAATTTTGTACCTACTTTTCACTAGCATTCCTATTTTTCTTCTTGCGATTTTTCACCATACTAAATTTCATTTACTTTTGTATTTCAGAAGCAGTAGGACCAGGAATTTGGCAAGTATGGCTAATTCATGTCATAGTCACTGGATCCGATGAGTGCCTGAAGTTGTACTGGTATGTTCACTCCACTTCAAACCCCCAATCTAAGCTGCTTTCATTAACCTGTACCCCCGTTACTCCGGGAGAGACGAAGAGACCATCTTTAGTACCATTTCAAGAGACTAGCACTATCTTAGCTTTGCATCTTTCTTGCAAAGATGAAAAAATTGCGTACCATATTGTGTATCTTGGAATTTCAATACAGCGGAAAGCATATGATTTAAGGTGAAACATGGAGTAAAAAGTGTACCTCTTTCCATCCAAAATGCAAAATTAAAATTTTAGTAATTTTATTTCGAAGGTTTTGAATCCAAACACAAGATTTTCTGGAGGTATGTGGATATATATATTTAAAATACATAGATTGAAATTCTACCCTTTATTAAAAAAGGGATGAAATAGGGAATGGATAATCGAATCTCTTATTTGGACCACTGTTGTTGGAATTAGAAAAACACGTGAAATGTAGCCAATGCAAAGGATGGCACTGGATGATGTAATTCTCATTTGTTTTCCTCGCGTTAAAAATGAAAATAAAATTCTTAAAAACGATTCTAACTTTGTAATTACCGATGGATAATTCGTTTGCAAGTGATAATAATTTTTCTGTAAAAGAAAAATTATATTTAAAAGATAATTATAATCGTAAATTAAATCAAATTAATTGAAAAAATATTTGATCGATGAAAAAAAAAATCTCAAAAAACGTGTAGTTCCTTTTAGGGACATGTCGGCCACTTTTCCTTTACCACTTCATGGGTAATCTCAACACCGAAAGCAGAGAACATAAATATCGTGAAGATGCATTTTAATTTTACTACACATGATCGCAATTCCCAAGTCCTCAGAAGACCACATTGATCTCGTTTATGGAATTTGCCTTTGTAATGATCAAGAAAAAGAATAATGAGCTCCAAAAATGAGTGATTTACATTTGGGAGAACAATCGATACTACTGCCTTTAAATGAAGTTCCTTGTGTAAGATAAAATTAAGTATAAAATAATTTTATTCCTTAAAATCTAATTCTGTTTAAATCAAATTTAATTGAACTATTGTAATTTTTTAATATGTTTTTAAAGAATAAGTGTAGTATATACTAGGCAAGGGATTGTCCATGATTTATCGGAAAAATCAAAGTGACTTTCTAAATTAAATAAATCTTATGCACGTCTTCGGGCTTAGCAAGAACCCAGAAGAAAAAAAATGGATTTTTGATAATTTTTCCATAATTCATGATCCCTTGAGATTCAGACCCCCAAGGGTGAGAGAGAGAGAGAGATGTCTTCCCCCCCCCCCCCGGGGACAATTTCTCAATGGCATGCCCTTTAGAAGTTTTGATGATATCCCTTCGTCGACTTTCGCAATACTTTTTGCCTCATAAAAAACTCCATTGTGTTTGAAAACAGGCCTTTTCCCCTCTTCCAATCCATCTTTGAGTTGGCCAAAAAAAAAATAATAGTATTTCCTCTTTCACCAGAGAGAGCTAGAGATCGAGGGAGGGAGAGAGAGAGAAGTGCCTAATGTAAAACCAATACACAATATGATTAGTTACTGTAAATTAATTAAAACCCCTAAGCTACGCCTAAAGTAGTCCAAAAAATTTAAAGAAACGACAGGGAAAAGCAATAATCGAAGGTTTAATTGCCTTATTCGATGCTACACTGTACACATTATTACATTTTTTATTAAGAATATAAGGTTTTTTAATCAATTCTTTAGTTTGAAATTTGAATGAAAATATTTCTCTTGAATTCAACAATATTCAAAAATTAATCAGATTATAATTTTAATTACTAATCGATTATTAAAAGAAAAATTATTACCAATTGATTATTAAAAGAAAAATAAATACGCTTACTTCCCTTTTCTTTTTTACACTAAAAATTTATAATTTTTTTTAGTTCTATACTAAGAAATTTGTAGACCACTAAGCTTACGTAATAATTCAATAATAAATCATGTAAAAACACCAAAAACCATGTGAATTAACCTCAAAAACATTGATTTTCACTTGATTTGGTGACATAATCAGAATCTTAGGATTGTACACTCTCTTGACTTGAAAATATCCAAGGCCAAAATTTGATCAACTTTTTTTTTTTTTTTTTTTTGTCAAACGTGATTGAGAAGACACTGCCCATATTATATTGAATTGAAGAAGAGACTTTCGAGTCGAAAAATTAGGCTTTTTCGGCGCCGCTGTTGCGACCATTATCACCCCTAGTAGCCAACACGACCATAGGATAGATGCTGACTTGGGCTTGCATAGTGCAAGAGTGCGTTGTACGCTCGGCCAGTCTGGGAAGTTAGAGATCAAAACAATTAAATCTAGGGAAAATTTTTAACATAAAAAATAATTGATATATTGATAATTTTAATTATTTTTAGAGAGATATTTTTTAATTTTGAAAATTTATTCACATTAATGAAAAAATATTAAAAATAAAATAAAATAAAATCACGTTAAATTAAGATAACTTAAAATTTTTTGTTATACGGCTTATGAGCCAAAGTTGAGTTAACTCATCTGTAGTTTTACAGGCCTTTATACGGACTCTTAGCTATGTTGGATCAAGCATGTAAATTATAATTTAATTTATATTATTTTTTTTAATTTAGAGATTTTAAATTTAAATTTTTATTAAGTATAAAAAAAAAACTACAATGGATCAGAGAGGGATCTTTGCCCGGCAACATTTTCTCCATACCTTAATGCTCGGGTCTTAGTTTACGAAAATAGAAATATTTATTACAATACTTTGAGAAGTAAAAAAAAATTCACTTATCAGCTGCTTGAGATTTTAAAAATATCAATAACTTTTTACATTGTAAATGTCCTTATTTAGAAAATTGAGAACTAATTCAATTAAAATTAAGTGAAATTATAAATTATTAATGTAATGATTATTTTAATTTCTATAGAAAATTTTATTTTTTACTGGCAGTAATGTATATATTTTATAAAAAAAAAAATTCATTATAGTTGAAAATATTATGAATAAAATAATATTAAACAAAAAATCAAATCAAGTTGAATAGGTTAAAATTTTTAAATTCTCCCATTTAAGAGGATTAGTGGGTTTTCTATTCAAATCTTTATTAAAAAAAAAAAAGAAAAAAAAAAAAACTTTTTCACTAGTTTGGATAATTACACACATTGCATCAAAATTGTCAAACTTTTGTGGGATATAAGCTCCAAGATCTTGTGTGATCTCCCTAAAAATTTTCAATTCATGCTGCTGATCTCATGCACATAACACAACCTTAGAAAAGTACCAAAAACATGATTACAAGGATCCCCTTTGGTGCTTTGTTTCTGGCAACAACTGTTACCAATTCGAGCAAAAGCGAAACAACAAATTGAAGAAATGAGGGAAAAAAAAAATAGCATTCAAAATTTTTGTATTTTCAAAAAAGAGAAAGAGTACATCATAAGCCCCACAACTCGAATCCCAATAAAGTGATTTCCCCTCCGCAACAAAATTATAAAAAGAAACACAAAGTCCTTGGGATACGTTAAAAGCCCCTGCTTAGGGCTGGTACCTTTCCCTGTCCCACATGAAATATGTCATACGTGCCTTTACTTTTTCACCTTTCTACAGCATTTAAGATTCCAAGTTCAAGGTCGCATGAAAAACACTGAGGTTTATTTAGAATTTAAATACAAAAATTATTATAAATAAATAAAATGAAGTCAAAGACACATTTTAAGGTTTAAACCCAAAGAACCACAATTAATTTGGGCGGTTGATGGAATTAAAAGTGTCCCCATTGGGGACCATTTGTGGGTCTTCCCTATTCCGAGGAAAAACTTTGGTGAAAAATCAGATTGTCAAGGTCACGTGCCTACCAATTGCATTGGAACAACCGTGCAGTACTCAATAATGGGTCTAAATTAATAATTTCACATTTTTATTTAATAGGATAATTGAATCAATTATGAACATAATCCGTTATAAAACAAATTGTTTCATTATTATTAGTGATGAGACAAGATCCAAAACTCAAATCAAAAGAAAGAATTCTTAAGAAATCAACGAAAGATGATTATCGACCGAGGTTTGAATGCAATCATCATCCGAAGGGTCTAAGTCGTCCGGATCAATCTATCGAAGGGTCTCAGTCGCCCAGACCTCCCAGACGATAGGGTCTCAGTCGTCCAGATCCACAGAACGATACTCATCGAGCGAAGACAGTCACCCTAATCGGGCAAACAAATAGCAACATACCAATCGAACGAGTCCCGATTAACCCTTTATCGGTTGAGCGACCAAACGACAGGCAGCACCCCTAACGATTTTAAAGGAAGATCAGAATTTCCTTAACTTCAGTCTCCTATTTTATAACGGCATATCCCGAATCTTTCAAATAAGGAAAACACATATCTTTAAAATAGTAGTTTCACCGATAAATGGAGATCATAATCGACTTATAGAATTAACTCCCGAAATTCCCAGATCAGTTCGATAAGGAAGGTAGGGTTGAAATCCCCTGACGACACACGTCTCTCAAAGGTATAAATCATCCCTAAAGGTTTCAGAACCAGATACGCTATCTAGGTCTAACACTCTGGGCATACTGGTTACAGGGAACAACATTCTCTCAACTTTCAGTTTGTTTCTTTCAATCGAAAACCGTTCTTTACTGACTTAAGCGTCAAAATCTCCCCGCCGGAGCACCCTCTGACGGTTTTTGCAGGTATATCTACCCATTGACGGCTACAATTCGAGTCAAGAAGGAACTGGTATTTGTGGAGTCATAACTCACCTCCAACAGATTGGCGCTGTCACTGGAAAACAGATTGATTCTCTGAAATCTTATGACGATGCTCGTTACGGCCATCTCCGACACGGCACCCGCCAAAAGAAGAAGACCAATCATAGGCTTCGATGGTGATGACCTTTCAACCGGAATAGATCTTCATCGTGATGACCCTAAAGTCATCACCCTTAATATAGACTCCTACACTATAAAAAGGGTCCTCGTTGATAAGGAGACTGATTAAGACCTCCTCGCCTGGGACGCCTTCTGTAGGATGAGTTTTAATCCATCTCAGTTTTTTCCATCTACCGGATCCCTCTAAGGGCTTTCAGACGAGCCAACTTATTCTGAAGGCATCATTTATCTTCCTGTGACCCTAGGAAGATACCCTAATCACGCAACCGCTCCCGTCTTTTTCCATGTGGTAAAGCTCTACTCTCCCTACAACGCCATATTCGGCAGACCCAGCCTGGACGATCTAGAGGCGCTACCGAACACGAGATACATGAAAGTGAAGTTCAGAACACCGCTAGGGGTGACAACCATAAAAAGCGACCCTGACCCCTATATCTTCGCGACACAAGGCGCGTAAGAAGCTTTCCTGGTCGACACTCTGGAACCTAGAGAAGACACTGAGCCGAGAGCCAAGCTTAAACCAGGCAAAGAAATGATCGAGGTCCTTTTGACAAATGACCCCAGTCAAACAGTCAGAATATGAGCTAACCTATCACCTCCCTCACGAGAGGCCTCAGTCGCCTGTCTTCAACGACCCTCGAAAGTCTTCGCATGGGCTCCAAAAGACATGCCTGACATAGACCTGTCGGTCATAACCCATAAACTAACCGTTAATCCCGACTTCAAACCGGTTAAGCAGAAGAAGAGGGTATTCGCCCTCGAACGCCAACGCGTCATCCAGGAAGAGGTTCAGAAGTTGTTGCCAGCAGGATTCATCCGCGAAATCAAGTATCCCGAATGGCTGGCTAACGTAGTCTTGGTAAAAAAGGCTAATGACAAGTGGAGAATGTGTGTAGACTTCACCGACCTCAACAAAGCATGTCCAAAGGATAGTTATCCACTCCCAAATATTAACAAACTTGTGGACAACTTTTCGGGACACCAACTTTTGAGTTTTATAAACGCCTACTCTGGCTATAACCAGATCAGAATGACGCCTGAATATGAAGAAAAGACCAGCTTCATCACCGAATTCGGTACGTACTATTACCGGGTCATGCCTTTTGGCTTGAAGAACGCCGGAACAACTTTCCAACGGCTGGTCAATACGGTCTTTAAAGACCAATTAGGAAGGAACGTCGAAACTTTCGTCGACGACATGCTTGTAAAGAGCGTTACAGCAGAAACTCATGTCGCAGATCTTGAAAATACCTTCCAAACCTTAGAACGATACAACATGCTGCTAAATCCAGAAAAATGTACTTTCAGGATCGCTTCCGGAAAGTTCTTAGGTTTCATGATCATCGACCAAGGGATAGAGGCCAACCCCGAAAAAATATAAACAATATTAGACATGACACCTCCCAGACACTCAAGGAAGTGCAACGCCTGACTGGTCGAATAGCGGCTATAAGCCAATTCATGTCTAGAGTCGGCGAAAAGTACAAGCCCATATTTGACGCATTGCAGAGATCCTGACAGTTCGAATGGACGTCCGAATGTCAAGCAGCCTTTGAACGACTGAAAGAATATTTGATGCAACCGCCGCTGCTCTCGCGGCCCGTTGTTGAGGAGGAACTTTACCTATATTTCGTCGTCTCCGAACGAGTGCTCTGTTCTATACTAGAGACAGGAGTCCGCCACCCAGAAGCCAGTCTATTACATCAGTAGGATACTAAAAGATTCTGAGATTAATTACCGACTGATTGAGAAGATAACTTATGCTTTGATCGTTTCAGTAAGGCGTCTTCGACCGTACTTCCAGGCCCACACTATTGTTGTGCTCACCGATCAACCGCTGAAACAAATCCTCCAGAAGAGGGATACGTCAGGATGGCTCATCAAGTGGAGTGTGGAGTTAGACGAGTTCGATATCCAGTACCGACCGTGACCTGCGATAAAGGGTCAAGCACTGACCTATTTTATTCTTGAATGTATTTTGCCCACAGTGTCTGAAGGGCAACTTTCTAACCATCGAGAAGAATGGGTCGCCCCCGAATGGACTATCAATGTTGATGGATCATCAAACTCTTCAGGAAGCGGCGTCGGACTCATACTGGTAGGATCGAACGATTTTAAGGCAGAGTATGCCATCCGTTTTGATTTTCAAGCCACCAACAACCAAACTGAGTACGAAACTCTGCTGACGGGCCTCCGGATCACCACCAACATGGGAGCACGAAATGTCAGGGTGTTTACAGATAGTCAGCGGGTTGTGAAGCAAATTAAAGGGGTTTACGAAACCAAAGACCCGGCCATGGCGAAATATTTAAGTAAGCTGCACAGACGATGGACCAATTAGGCAAAGTAGACATTCAACAAATCTCTCGTTCGGAAAATACGCGAGCTGACACCTTGTCGAAGTTGGCTAGTTCCGATTTAGTTGCTTCTAGTTGGACGGTATATATTGAAAGCCTGTCGTATTCTAGCATCGCTGAGCCAAAGGAGGTCCTCCCTGTCGATTAGTCGCCCAGTTGGAAGAACCCTATAGAAGAATATTTAAGACACGATCGCCTGCTAGAATCCCCAGGGGAAGCAGTGAAATTGAAGCGAAAGGCCACGTACTACGCCATAATCGATGGGGTTCTCTACCGTAAATCATTCACTCACTCGTATTTACGATGCCTGACTCCCGAAGAGGGAAATTACGTTCTTCGAGAAATTTACGAAAGAATCTGCGGCAATCATCTGGGTGTTCAAAATCTAGTCTATAAGACCCTTCGACAGGGATACTATTGGCCAATCATGAAGGTTGATCCTAACAACTATGTCAAAAGGTGCGACAGGTGCCAGCGTTTCTCATCGATTTCTCGGCTACCCTCCACCGAGTTTAATCCAATATCTAGCCTTTGACCATTTGTCCAGTGGGGCATGGACATCCTCGGATCTTTTTCTCCAACCACGGGACAATAAAAGTTCTTGATTGTGACGATCGACTACTTTACGAAATGGGTGGAAGCCGAGCCTTTAGCCCAAATCACGGCCGCCAAAGTCCAATCCTTCGTGTGGACTCATATCATCACCCGATTCAATATACCGCGTGTCCTTATTACGGATAATGGGAAGCAATTCGACAACTAGCGCTTCCGGGAGTTTTGCAAGAAACTAGAGATTCAACATAGATTCTCGTCAGTTGCTCACCACAAACCAATAGACTGGCTGAAATAATCAATTGAACGATCTTGCAAAGACTAAAGACAACACTCGATGACGCCAAAGGGCAATGGGTCGAATAACTTTATGGCATTCTTTGGTCGTATCGCACTACCCCTCAAAGGACAACGGGAGAAACACCTTTCAGTCTGACTTACGGAAATGAAGGAGTCATACCCGTGGAAATAAGCATTCACTCGCTTCGAGTAGCTCACTATGACGTCGGGCAGAACGAACGCACCCTACGAGAAAAGTTGGACTTACTTTCAGAATTACGGATTCTACATCAACCCAAACGGCAGCCTATCAGCAGCAAATGACCCGGTATCATAACCGATGAGTTAAAAGCCAAACGTTCAAACCCGAAAAATTAGTGCTACGAAAAGTGGAAGCTATCGGTCGACAGCAACCCGGGGATAAGCGCTCGCTCCTAATTGGGAAGGTCTGTATCGAGTACGTTCCATAGTTCGACCGGGAACGTACTGACACGACAACCTAGACAGGTCAGTGATACCTAAGACTTGGAACTCAAAAAATCTGCACATATATTATCAATGAGTTTCGGTACTATCCAACAATCGGGAGGACTTCCTTAAGCACAACTTAAGAATTACCTATCGTTCAGAGGGTCTCAGTCGCCCAACTCCTATCGTTCGTACGTGTCGTCAATAAGGGATGTAACTCTCTAGACAGGTGAACGCGACCCACAACTTAAGAATTTCCTATTGTTCGGAGGATCTCAGTCGCCCAACTCCTATCGTTCGTACGCGTCGTCAATAAGGGATGTAACTCCCGGGACGGATGGATGCGGCCCACAACTTAAAAATTTCCTATCATTTGGAGGGTTTCAGTCGCCCAACTTCTATCGTTTGTACACGTTATCAATAAGAGATGTAACTCTCTGGACGGGTGGACGCGTCCCACAACTTGAAAATTGTTTATCATCCGAAGGGCCTTAGTCACCCGACTCCTATCATTCGAATGCGTTGTTAATAAGGGACATAACTCCCCGAGCGAGTGAATACGACCCATCTTTTCAGAGAGCTCTTATCATTCGGAAAATCTTAGTCGCCTGACCCTTGTCCTATAACTCACGCAAAGATTTTCCCCGAACGGGAAGACATGACTCTCGAATCCCACCAACTGAACCCCAAGCAGTCTAGAGAGCTGATACTACCCGGTCGCTCAGCCTGAAGTTAAAGTAGGAAGCGGATCTACACTAACGGAGAAATCATATCGTGACATAAGAAATCAAAAAGAAACAAAAGTAAGACTCGAGTAAGTGAAAAGCAATCCTTTCATTCTTATGTGAAGAAATATATCAAGATATATGAACAAGCCGTTAAGTCCGACTAATTACACCAAGGAGAATATACAGAAAGATCCATCTCATCAAGCTACTGATTCACCTGAAGAGGAAGAACATAATCCCTATATTGGACGATACAAAAACAATGTAGTGCTAAGGATAAGAAGAGGCGAGCTCGGGTTTTGCCCCGCCAAAGTGACCTGAACTCGACCTACCCATCCAAAAAGTAGTATAAAAAACACTCCCGCTATGCCTGGATGGTGAGGACCAATCGGAGAAGGCCGTGCAAGGCAGTACAAGATGCACCCCTTCGGTGGCAAGGAATCAGATTATGTTAATCAAAGTGGACGGTCAACATAATGAGATCCCATTCCAATAGTCCTCTTCTTTAATGAGATCTTATTCCAACAGAAATCACCTCGCTCAAGGAGCGATTGCACGTTATGACACCTTGTAAATTAACTCTCAAAAAGAATCATTCTCAGCCAAGCAATCATGAAGGAGGAGTATCAATTCTCTGCGAAAGAAAGTGGTGCACATCATTGCTATTTATAACAGTGAAAAGGAAAATTCTCAATTAATTTAAGGAAGATGAAACAAATCAACACAGACGCAAGTCATAAATGTCAAAGTAAATTGTTTTCGGTTCCTCATAAAGACAGTCATGTTTGATAAGACATATCAGCGTTCCTAGCATACAAAATGGGCGAATCAGAGTGGGCCGAACGTCCCTATACATTCATAACGTACAAAACACGTTTCAACAGACCTTTACTTATGACTTTTCTTTTCTAAGAAAGCCATAAGTAGGGGGAAAATGATGGGATATGGTTCAAAATCCAAACCAAAAGAAAGAATTCTCAAGAATCCCACGAAGGACGATTATCGACCAAGGTTTGAATGCAATCATCATCCGAAGGGTCTAAGTCGCCCGGATCAATCTACCCGACCGAGGTTTGAATGCAATCATCATCCGAAGAGCCTAAGTCGCCCGGATCAATCTATCGAAGGGTCTCAGTAGCCCGGATCTCTCGGACGATAGGCCTCTGTCGCCCGGATCCACCGAACGATACTCACCAAGCGAACACAGTCACCCCAGTCGGACAAACAGCAGCATACCAATCGAATGAGTCCCGATTGACCCTTTATTGGTCGAGCTACCAAATGACAGACAGCACCCCTAACGATTTTAAATGAAAATCAGAACTTTCTTAATTTCAGTCTCCTATTTTATAACGGCATATCCGAAATTTTTTAAGTAAGGAAAACACCCCTCTTTAAAATGATAGTTCCACCGATAAATGAGGATCGTAATCGACTCATAGAATTAACTCTCGAGATTCCTAGATCAGTTCGATAAGGAAGGTAGGGTTGAAGTCCCCTGATACGCTCTCTAAACCTAACACTCTGGGCACACTGGTCACATAGAACAATTTTTCCTCAATTCTCAGTCTGTTTCTTTCAATCGAAAACCGCTCTTTACTGACTTGAGCGTCAGAACTTTTCCGGTCGGAATACCCTCCGACGATTTTTGCATGTATATCCATATATTGACAGTTATAATTCGGGTCAAGAAATAATTGATATCTGTGAAACCATGATTCACCTCCAATAATTAAAAATTTTGATATTTTTGTAAAATATCAATATGCCGAAGATTTTATGACAAGATTTCAATAAATTTGATTAAGAGACTACAAACTTTGAGTTATTAATCCAAAAATTCAGATAAAATATGATAATTTTTATTAGTCTCTTCTTATCAAAATACCCATCTATATACATAGAGACACATTTAATATGATTTTGGATTGAATTTAACAGAGCATCGAGATAAAGAGAATCAATTAATGTAAATATATTATCTTTTTTTTTTTCGGTATAAAAAAATATAATTAAACAATCAAATTAAAACAAATCAAACTAAAAAAAAAAAGAGAATAAAAATAGAAAACTCTAGTATTAAATTCTCCTGGAGGAACAATGCAATGGCTATATCAGCTACCATCAAACAAATAACATGGATTAGGACTACAACAGGATGTATCACAAGATTAGCAACTGGATCTATTGTTGTCCCATTAGCAATTTTGGGGGCGCATAAAGCAAATTTCCAAAAGTGGTTAATGGAATTCTTAACTAACCCCAACAAAAATAGCAAAAATACAATTTTAACATTCAAATTATAAAAAGGCTTTACAATGTCATGAATAGCTCACAGCAAATGGAGACCGAGAGGAAGAGTAAAAACAATAATGCTCACTCTGTCCCGGCGACCCGAGAACAAAGAAATCGAATGATCCTTTTATTTTTATGAGGGATTTAATGCGTAAAAAGGGTTATAGTAAAAAATATTGTAAGTGATTGTGTTATTGTAAGATGGAGACGCAAACAGACAAACTGCAGCTACAGAGACAATTGACATATCCATCAGGACTTGATAATATCTTTTACGGCAATCGCTCACACAAACATTAATCTATCTTGTATACAAATATTGTATACACACAAAAACTATTTATTAGTATTACACTTTTAACAAACTTCACTAATATTAATATTAATTAACAGACTCCAGAAACAAAATACCCAAAAAAATCCAGAGATTTAAATTAAAAAAAAAAAAAGGAAAACAGACATCACTGATCAAGAGCATTAGGGCCAGAACAGTAATTCACCACATGATTCCAGACCCACTGAACCAAGAACCTCCGTCTGATCCCATTCATATTATACGTGGCACCATCATGTCCATCCAAAAGCTGACCCGTGTACGACCCACCTCCCCCGGTTCCGTAAATACCCTCACACAGATCCGCGATCTCCACCGGGAAACTCGGGTCCTGACCCGCATACCAAGCGTTAACTAACGGATTCGTTGCCAGCTCGGCAATCTCGTGACCGATCACGCTTATCATGCCGTCAACTCCAACGTCTCCGTTAGGTGACTTGAACGGCTTCAACCCGGGGATGAAATCGGGCACGGCGAAGGGATACGCGCACACGCCTGGACACTGCTTCGCCGAATTCCCAATCCACGCGTACGGTAAAGTGTAACCTACAATAGACGGGAATGTGAAATAGTGGAACCCACAAACCTGTCTGCAGAAATCCTGGACGTACACGTCATCCGATGTCAGGAGGAGGTATAATCCGCTGCCGGAGTTTATAGGGAGAGGATTTGTGGACGATGATATGGCGCTTTTGATGACTGATTGAATGGATAGGCGAGTGAGGGATTTTCCGTGCGAGTAAAACCGGTCGTTTTTCTCTGCGCCGAGGTGCACGTTACGGGAAATGTTCGCGCCGGTTTGGTCGGTGTAGAGCTGTACAATCTTCCACCATCCGGAGACGGAAGGGGATTTGGAATCCACGGCTGACATTGAGTTGATGAACTCGCGAATGATCTTTTTCTGGGATTTCTGCCACGCGCCATACCAGATGGTGTGGACGGTTATGTGGGCTGTTAGAACGGGACCCATGTGGTATTTGAGGTGGACGAATTCGGAGGAGCCTTCATATTTTTTGGAGCCTCCGAATTGGAAATCGGAGGAGTTGTAGTGGTTAGGCCATGGACGCCAGGCGATGGACGGTGTGATTGAGAGGAATAGGGGAAGTGCGATGAGGATGAGGAGCACCAGGACCGAGCTACTGCGGACAAAGACTTCCCGCATGGTAGTGGAGGGTACAGAGAGGGGCGGGTGGAGACTGGAGAGTGAATGAGGCTAGTGTGTGTGAGTTTGCATTTGCGTTTTTGAGGTTTTATAGAGAGGGAAAGCAGAAGGGAGAGTGTATTTAGTTTGGGCTTTTCTTGAATTTGAATTTGAATTTGAATTTTTTTTCTTGTTTGTTTTTGGGCCTGTGTTTGTGTTTTGTTGGTGGGGTCCCTCAATTCTTTTGCAATTAAAAATCCGTCCCCACGTTTTTGCCTTCTTTAGTTGCTCTTGTGTTGCCTTTGCCTTGGGGAGCAAGGACTCATATCAAATAACTTGCAACGAGAAAGAAATAAGGATATGAGCAAAAATTTATACTAAGAAATAAAATACCAATATGTATTTGATATTGCGAATTTGTGGTGAGGAATAATTTTTAAGATATAAAAAATATTTTAAGTTATAATTCTTAAAATAACATATTCAATTTTTTATTTTTTTAATTGTAAGATGACTAGCCCGCCCCTCCCATCACCCTCTTTATGAGCAGCTCCAGCTGTACTATCAACATTTATGAAGGCATAACATGGTTTTTTCGAATTACTGTGCTAATTATTTTTCTATTTATATTTTTTTTAATAATTTAAAATTTTTCAAAATATATGAGTTTATTTATAATAAAAAACAGTAAAAAATATCCAGATATTTTTTATTTCCATTTATTTTATATTTTAAAAATTAAAAATTAAAATATCTAAATACAATTTCAATTTTTTAAAAAACGTTTTCACATTAAATACACCCTAAATAACAAAATATCACCGCAATTTGATGGAATGATATCAAATCTACAATTTAGAGTCAATACGAAGCATAATTTGTTCCAAGAATTCCCTCTCCAATCTCTACCCCCATTATCCTCCAACTTGGTAATTTCCACTGCTTGTCCCCTAATGAGATTAAAATAAAAATGTTTTGTTGGATTTATTTATGGTAAATGATAGTTTTCTTTTCTATAAGACCTTTTTTATTTATTTATGTCACAGAGTTAATTTATAAAGATAATTTATTTATTTCTGTATTTTCATATTATCATCCTATCCGAATGCTATATGAATAACCAAGATAAAGGAATGGAAAGACTTGGTCTAAGAGCAGATATGGCGGCTTGTGTTGTACGTCACTTAGGATTTTTTACCGATTTCAGAGTGAGTTAAACATGGTTAGTTACTGGATCATGGGCTTATGTAGACATCTTAATGAATCCATGTAATTATTTTTCAACCTGAAAATAATTTTTCAAATAGATATTATTATAATTAAAAAAAAAAACTAAACTAAAAAAAAAAAAAGAAAAGAGGTAAAAGAATGTACCCGAACGGCTGTAAGTTTTAGGTATTTTATAAGAATCACAGGTTTTGTTCATTAAAATCAAAGTTAATTTGGTGCATTTTGCAGAAATTGGAAAATACAGAGGGAGGAAGCAGAAATAGGAAAAACTTGGGAGTCGGGAGTGAACAATTTGTGCAGGGTGAGTCCGGGTCCGCGTTCGCTCGTGTCATTGATTTCCGGATGTTGGATTACAGATGGAT
The DNA here is from genome assembly GCA_037126225.1 of Dillenia turbinata. Classification (NCBI taxonomy): domain Eukaryota; kingdom Viridiplantae; phylum Streptophyta; class Magnoliopsida; order Dilleniales; family Dilleniaceae; genus Dillenia; species Dillenia turbinata. Next base: position 17,614,008 of record JBAMMX010000015.1, on the reverse strand, counting down.
TCTTAAAGTGTAGCTGCGACGAGTAGGTCCCACACAGTCGGAGCAGCAGGGAAGAAAAGCAAGAATTGCCTCAGAGAGAGAGCGTCGTCATCACCATCATCATTGTCTCGGTTTGATCGATGATGATACTTTGTCATCTGATGATCCGATACGATATGCTCTCTCTCCTCACATTTTTGTTTCATTTGCACAGGAAAATTGTTGGGAGGACATTTTTGTAATTTCATATGGTTCCTTGTCCACACCACATCCCCTTCTTTTTCTTTTGGGTCTCCGCATCAATTAAAAGTTAGGATGATCCAATACCTCACGGTGCTCATGCCATTTGCAAAATTACAATGGCGCCCGGTTCTTTTACGCCAGCTGTCTTCACTATAGGACGGCTGTACTTCTCCTCCACCAACTGCCTGCCTTTGCATCAATTGCATTTCAAATATATCATGGCAAAGTGATTCTATTCAACAAAACCGGACGTAGGGTTTCACACCCTACTGTAAATTTTATAAAATTAATTGGCTAGGGAAAAGAGCAAAGGAGGGATGGGGCAGCTGATCCCAAAATTAAAAAATATATATAATTATAAATTATAATTTTAAACATTATTTATTCTCATAAAAATTATAATTCTCAAGTTATAAAATTATAATCATTACCGTATATATTATTTTTTACCTTGATAAAAATTTTTAATTTTTCCCGGTTATTAACTTTTTTGAACTGTTTTTTTAATTAAAATAGTATTAATTTTTGTCTTGTCATTGTAAAAACTAAATTACGATAATTTATTTTGGTGAGTGTTGTGACTGATCTATTCTTCTAATAAATTTGAAATTAATTTTAATACAACAATAATTACCCCGTGATTCAATTCCAAAATATAAGAGCTGAAAAAATAGAAATAATCATAGTTTTATGAAATCCAATGACAAGGTACGATGTTCGATAATGACCTCATGAAGAACATTCTATCCTTATGAAACGTTGGATTATGGTCTCGTCAAGAACCAATAGATACCGCCAAGGTAAATAGGAAATGGTTATTTTGTAGGCATTCATTTTTAAATGCTTGGTACGAATTATCACATTTTTCACCGTAATAATTAAGGCATTGGGTGATGTAGATGCGAAGATACACGTTTTCTACTTATGATTGTTCTTAAGTTCTCCAGGATTTTCCCATTATGGCCGCCGCTTAATCCACTAGTGGGCCAAATTGATGACAATGGCACCAAATTTCAAGCACAGCTGGTGCTTAAAAAAAAAAAAAGTGTTTGAGGCCTCCTACCCTGAAAAGGAAATGATGTAGAAGTGGTAAGGGCTGCCGAACAAAACAAATGCAACTTACATTATAAATGGTTTGACGGCAGACCCTTTTTTTTTATTTTTTTTACCACCATTGGTGCAATATTTCAATCAATTTAATTCAATAAATAAATTTTTTAATATGATTTTTTTTTTTAATTTTTAAATTTTAAATTTAAAACTTAATTAAAAGATTTATTATCTCATCATATTAAACCAAAACTCTATTGATTTTAATCTTAATGGTTTTAAATTTGCAGTAACACTCACAAAATAAAAGAATTAATTATACTTTAAATATTAGTTCAAGAAAAAATATTTACATGATAATATAATGTTCACTTTCACTTTTATTTGAAAAAATGAAATTCACAAATCACTATAACGCGAGCATTGTGTATCCTATAATATTCTTCGGTGAGATAAGTTTGAATTCATATTTTTATGGAGAAATTAATGTGGTGTTAAACTTTTAAATTTCTTGATAAATCAGAAAAATGAAAATGAAAACTATTATTATGAATTTAGTTTGCATAAATGACATAAAATCAGTCATTTGGCAAAACACCTCTTCGAGGTTGTGTCCAATCCCCTGCCGCGGTACCCTCCTCTAGTCAATTTTGATATGCATCCAAACTTATGCCACTGGAATTACCAAACTACCCATATCGTCATTTTGTTCCAGTAAACATGGGGACAAGTTTTGGGTCCACACAATGTCCTTTTGATGCCAGTGCCATCCTTAACAATAAGGGCACTGTTAACTCATCGAAAGACATTCACATTGCGCTATAACCAAGAAAGGCAATCTCTACCGTCCATTCCCCGCCTAAAATACGTCTCTGTGGCCCACTTCACCCAAACTCTTATCCACCATCCGTTTCTACTCTTGATTATACTTGATAAACGATTCACCATAAGTTCGGTGGACATGATCGTGCCATATCACGATTGAATGAAAAGTAGTGGTTTGCCATTGCCAATTTCGGAGTGAATTGCGGGGCCGCTAATGAGAGAGAGAGAGAGTGATAGGTTGGCGGGACCCAAGGGGAATCAACAGTAACTGGCAGGAAAAGAAGGAACAAAACCTGAGGGGAAGTTTTTCCGTGGCTCAGTTTCAGGGTCATCCAGCTTAAGGTGGGATCCACCGCAGTAAATCATTGCTTTTATTAAAATTGTATTTTGTAAGTATATGTTAGGCGTGACATGAGTGTTTCTTTTTCCTTTTGGGTATTTCGTTGACATCACGCGTGCGCTGACATGTCATGTCGTGATTCGCCAGTTTGGGACATTGGACACCGTCGCGCGCACTTTGGGCGCGTTTGTCCGGCGCGCAGACTACCCCCAATCCCATCATGCACATACTCTTCCAGTACTCAAAGTGCGATTGCAATGGCTCGTGACTCGATTTTGCTTTGTGAACTCAGAGCCCCTCCATTTAATTCGGCGTTGGGAAGGGGTCATCAGAACTACCATGGTGTAATAACAGAACGTTACAATTCTTAATTATATATCTCGAATTCAATTTAAAAAATAAAAAAATAAAAATAAATAAAAAAGCTAACCCTTTGTGAACCTTTAGATATCGATCGATGATTAAAAAAAAACCTACTTATATTTTTCTTAAAATAATTTACTAAAAATTAAATAAATTAAATTTTACAAAATAATTAAAATTTAATATATTTCATTTCATTTTATCTCCCGTTATATTCTTTCGCTAGTTACCATTTTGAGCTAATTATACAATCTTATTTTAAAAATAATTGATTGTTTAACATTCTTTTTGTTTTATTTTAAATGATAAATTTACTTAAACACACATACCAAAAAATATATATTATTATTTTAATTTTTTTTCAAAGGTTTCCTCTTTCATACATATTTCTGGTTTATGCTGTTATAATTGATTTTAGAATTAATTTATTTATCTTTTTTTTTATATGTACTAAGATTCGAATCTGAATCTATTATAAAGAGGAAAGGAAAAAATACCACTTGAGTACGAGGAACTTAACAACAAGACATCAAAGCCTAGTTAAGATAACCCTTTTTTTTGTGAGTGGTTAAGATAACCTTTTAAAGCTTTATTAAGCTTATTTGACATATCTAACGGTGCCTATAGGAGGGGCTGTTCTTGAAAAATTTTTAATATTCATAATTCTAAATATTATTTAATCTTTTAAACATTATAATCCCATCTTTTTAAAATTATAACTTTGAATATTTATTATAATCATGTCGTGATATAAATTTTTAATTTCTCTTTATTTGCAAAAAAAAAAAGGGAGTTCCCACTTGGAAATCTGGGGGTTAAAAGGCCAAGTTGAAAGTTACTCCTTTTTTAAAAAAAAAAAATTATTTGAAAACTCGTCTTCTTTCTTTTATAATATGTTTGAGAGTTTTGGGAAGAAAATAAAAGATTAGTTAAGAGAGAAAAGAAAAAAAAAATTATAATTTTCTCTCAATCTTATTTGAGAGTTTTATGAAATAAAAGAAAAAAAAAAGATTCATTGGGGATAAAAAATTTGTTTTCAGTTTTTAAATGATATTTTTGAAATATAAAAATGTTTTAATTCTAACATTTTCTTTTCTCTCCATTTTTCTATACTTTTGGGAAAGAAAAAATTTTAAATTGAAATCCCTTTAAATCTCTCATTTTCTTTCATTTTCTCTCATATTAAAATTTACAAATGAAAGAAAATCATAACTTTCTCTTTAAATCTTTTATTTTCTCTCTAAATCTTTCTATCCAAACAACCTGTTAATGTTTGATTGAGCAAGAAGGAATCAAATTAAGGTACAAAAGGAGGGGCATTAATGTTTGGATAGATTAATTGGGGAGGAATAAAAAAGATTAGGGACAAAGTGATTGTATTTTTTTTTTTAGAAATATTATGTAAAAGGAAAAGAAAAGAAATAAGTTAATTTTTTATCTTAAAATTTTTCTTTTCAAAAATAGGGAAAAAAAATGAGAGAAAAGAAAATTTGACTGACTCTAACATTTAATATACTAAATTTATTCTTAAAATAATGATAGAGAAATATTTAACTTCGGGTGAATCCCATATCAAATCTTTTCTTTTCTAAAATTTTCAAATAAAATGAAAAAAAAATCAATCATTTTTCTTCAATTTTTTTTTTCCTAATTTTTATTTTCTTTTCTATCATAAACTCCCAATGTGTAAGAGTTTTTAAAATAAGGTACAAGATTAGTTCAATATATCTCATTCAATCCAGAACAGAGAAAGGAAAAAGCAGCATTGCGGTAAGATTTTAGAGGAAATTATTTGTTTAATTTTTGAACTTTACTCTCAACTCATAAACTACTCTATAAACTCTAAAATGTAACGATTCAAAACATAAGTTTCACAATTGATAACAAATTATTCCCTTCATTTATAATAATGCTAATTTGCCCATTAAATATTAATATGACACTATGTGACAGATAATATGATAATATTATGTGTGTATGATGCTAACGTATTAAGTGACACGTCAACGATTCTTATCAAGATCAAAACTAACTTAGAATCTATTCCACTACATCATCTATTATGTGGTGTCATGTCAATATTTAACAGTTATATCGGTGTTATTAATAAAGGGACTAATTCGTTATCGAAATTTAAGTTCTCAACTATTAAATTCTAAAGTTTAAAATTAATCTGCGAATTGAAAATAAAATTTAAAAATTAAACAAGTAATTTCCTCCGAGATTTTATCGCCCTAGACCGTGAGATGACAAAAGGAGGGAGTGTAATAGCAAAATCTGTCTGAAAAATCCAAAATAAATATCATGATTGCAGAGGAATAGAGTACCATCAAAAGATGGTGCTAAAATGAATTATTGCAGCACGCAGCGATCACACCCACAACAATGAAAACCACCCACCACTCGGAAAATATGATGGCCGATGGGATTGGAGATTACCCACTTTTGTTGTCTTCTGCCCTTCTAATTTCAATCAAAATCCAATATTCATTTTTGGGTTTTTCGCTTTTCGATTTTTTTCCCCCTCTTTGTGCAAGTAAATACAAGGACGAGCGGTCTCCTAAGTTGTAGGTTGCCTTGTAGCATGTTAATTAATCTCAAATCAGATTGCATTAACTTATTCAACCCTAACCTACAGCTTATCTGCTATACTTGTTTCACAGTTTATCCCAAGTAGCATGTGCATCTCTTTGAAAGGAAGAGTTTCAGGATCCGTGTAGAGGGTTTGTTGGTAAAGCCCCTATGAAGTTAATCATGCTCACAGAGAGAGAGAGAGATGTTCAATCCACTTCTTGTTGTTTGTATCCACGTCCACCTGTAATAGTGTGGGTGTGGGCCTGTGGCCATTTTCTATATTAATTTATTTAATTAATTAATTAGTTAATATATTAATTTTTTGGTGAAACCCTTTTTCTGTATTAATGATGTATCAGGGACTAGCCCCAAGACTGTAATTTGCTCTTGTTAAATGAAGGATGTTTCTAATTTGGAAAATTATTTTTATAAGACGTTAGAAAAAAAAGAAAGAGAGAATAAGCAAAATTACTTTTAAGTGGAAAATTACCAAAAAAAAGGGAAAACTTGAACAACATTATCCTAGTAAATACCAACCGCGTAAAAAATTTGGGGAAAAAAAATACCTTGTAAATCCATGGCATCAACTAGACGGTCCAAAGTAGCCGGCCTTGAGGCCCTGGAAAGACAGATTATCAGCTGCCATAGAGCCCAAAATTGCACCAGTGGGCCTCATGCAGCAAGGAAGCTCACTACAGGATTAAACAGGCCCAACAGGCAGTTAGTGCAGTATACTTGGGTCGACTCGAATTAGTAGAGATTGATTCAAATTAGCTTCAAACACCGGGTAGTGGATGAGTCCAAAGGCACCCAAAAAAATAAAAAAAAGTTGGGCCTAAACCCAGATGGTTTTCAACACAAATAAACCAGGAATAAATAACTTTCCTGTGTTCCTAAATACATCGTTTTTAACCTGCTGAAAAATCAAATCTCCACCTCATCCGCACAGCACCACGGCTCGTAATGGGCACAGAATCCCATGATAAGATTAAGAACGAGGCTACTCTTCCTCTTAGGAGCGAGCGATATACCCTCTATACGACTTTCTCAAGTCTTACCAAATTTTCACAAAATAAATGAATTTGACCTTCCGACCTTATCAACATCATCCCCACAACCAAATGGTCCATCCTGAAAGGGGGGAGGGTGGGGAAGAGATTTCAAACGGTACAAAATCATGGTATAAATTAGAGGCCTCCAACCAAGCCGGAGTCCTATTCACAGATATCATGCATGAGCTTTAACAAAATACACATCGACTTCAATTTACCATTTCTATAGTCAGGCTTCCGAATATCATGCATAAACTTTAAATTATGATTTCTCACACATGATGACAACAAAAGGATGCCTTAGATATTACATAACGACACAACCCGTAAATAAAAGTAGAGATCATAGTAATATTCACTCTATGCAAATAGAACTTTCACAGGCAAAATTCTTAAAGAAAAACGGTTTCTAGCATCTAAAGGTGTAATCCATACTAAGGTCAAACGGGGACTACACAGGAGTTCAAAACTTCCACAAAAAGAAACAAATGATAAAAAGAACCAAGATGCGGCAGATTTAAGAATCTGCAATGGTGACTTCAACTTCAACACCAGGTTCAATGGTTATGGAAGTGATCTGCTTAACCACATCTGGGGAACTGAACAAATCAATCACCCGTTTGTGTACACGAAGCTCAAATCTATCCCAGGTGTTTGTTCCTGCAAATCAGAGGGCAAGAGTTAATGCAGAACATTCTTACAAAAAGCTCAAGTAGTATTTCCTACCGCAAGAAACTGTGACATTTTTTTGGCATAATCCACAAAGAACCCTTTTTTTATGGTGCTTAAAATAATGATAAGAGACTTGCGAAAGGTGAGGAAGATTGCATCTGCAAGCATCCATCAAACAAAAGAAAAAGTTTGCATCTCCAAGAATGCCCCTATCTCAGTCTTGATTTTTTTTCCCATTGTCATGGGATGCAACTGGAATACCTATTTCAGAGGCTTGCAGGAAACGACTATATTCAACCAAGATAGCAGGGCACAATGCAAGTGACTATAATTCAGCAACAATGAAACTATCAAGGAGACCAAAAGACAGCCAATCTCAAAAATGGGTATCTCCTAAAAGCTTCTCAAAGAAAGGATTTAAGCTCAGTGGATTTAGGGAGATGTGCAAAGCATAGAAGCACAATGCACTTTTCTCTCACCATAACACGAAGAAAATTTAAATCACCTTTTTAAAGGGCTAAAGTCGAAACAAGCTCCACAATTTTGAGAAAAGCCAAAACAAATTCATGTAAAGGGGAGGCACTATAAACATTCGGTGATACGAGAAAAGAAATTTCTCAAAACAAAATTTATACCTTCACCACAAGGAGACTTCCTCGTAGTGATGTGAAGAACCTTAGTGGGTATTCTTACAGGGCCCTTAACTTTCAGCCTCTTGTCCTTGGCACCACGAACAAGATCGGCACACACTACAAATATGTAAACAAATAAATAGAAATTAGTATCATTGTCCAAAGGAAATTCAAGCAAAAGGGAGGGTGGATCTGATCCAAAGATTATGCAAAAACAAGAATGTAACCGTACATATCAAGGAACATAAATAAAATCAAGAACCCCAACAACAACCTGCTTACAACACACCTAATGGCAAGGAAGGGTGAAGACCCCATTTTAACTCTACACTAAGAGTAAAACTACAAGACAAGAAAGCACAAAACAAAGAACAAAGATAAAACTGGAATACAGCCTATTCAGGCATTATGAACAAAGGATTTTGGCCAACTTCATGCCTAAACACAAACTTCACTTAGCAACAATATGAAACATTCAGATGATAGGCTTATTTACTTATGAGCTTCAGATGATACTAAACTATTCCTCAAAATGCAGAATACCGAGAGGAAGTAACACTATTTCACATGGAGGTCTGCTCACAAGCATTAGCAAGGATTCATTCATAAGATTAGAACAAATGTCCCCATCTGTGACGATGAAGCGCAGCCGCATCACAATGCTACGACAAAGTTACTAAGAGGAAGTTCATGTTGAGTCGGATATGTAGCATATACACAACATCGGACGCACCACAAACACATATATATAAGTGTGTGTTCAACATATGCCTCCACTACCAATGCATAAATATCTTAAATTTCCCCTATTAAGTTTATGTGAAGATCACCTAATAGTTGAAGAATACAGCTTCAATTAAATAGAAAGAAAACAAAAAAAGCCCAATAGACAAATCTACGGAACCCAGGAAGATGAGAAGTTAATTGACTCAATTTTACCACGGATTCTGTAGTCCTAACATATGCCCCTTAATTTCTCATGGGAACGGTAAGATAAAATCATATTTAGCCAAGACAAGTGTAATCTTATAACAGGACATTCACCAACAACATAATCTCGACAACTAAACAGCAGATTTTCCAGCTTAATCAAATACTAAATGTTAAATCGGAGAAAGGAAAGAAGTCAGAGCCAACAAAGTCATATATATAAAGGAAAAAAAAAGGATTTAAGGACTAACAATTGAACTAAGAAACAACCTCGCATGACATAAACAAATGAAACGTATTGACAAATACATAAAACCCTAGTTGGATATCGGAAAACAGACCTTTCTCGAGGTTTTTGACATGCTTGGAGGATAGAGTGATGCGAATCTTGTGAATCTGCTCCTGAGCCTCCTCGAGGCCAGGCTTGGTTGGCTTCATCGCTGCATACGCCGCCATGTTTTCTTCTGCTGCGTCTGCAATACCGGATCGTCAAAAATCAATTGATTAATTTTAGAGAGAGAGAGAGAAAGAGAGAGAAAGTACTTGGGAGGCGCTCTAGAGAAAGAGTAAGTGAGAGAGCGGTTTCTGCCTCTGCTGCTCAGAAGAGATAGGGCAATTAGGTTTTCGATTATATATATATATATATATATATATATATATATATATATATATATACATATATAGGTATTAGGGTTTAGTCTCCCTTGGTTGTGTGGGTCAGATTCGGGTTGGTTAGGGCGGTTTATACCAATGATCGGTGCTATGCCCAAACCCGGACCCGAGCATAACCTTTTTTCCTTCCTCTCTCTTGGAAATATATGTATATATATATACCTCCGAACGATTCAAAACTCTGAAGGGAACAAAATTTTATTTCATGTATGATACTACTTTCCCTTTTTTTTTTTCCCTTCTTTCCTCAATTAATCACGAAATATATGTAAAACTAAATAATAACAAATGATAATTTTCTTTTTTTTCGTCAATAACACTCTAATTGTTCAATTTCTTTCCTTTAATTTTAAGATTCAGAGTTTAAATCATTGTGCAACGATAAAAAAAGGATAATTTTTCTATGTATAATTAATTAGAAAAAAGCTAGAATAATTATTGGAACTCAAACTTTTCTATATTTTAACAAACTTTAGTTGTTACTCCAAAGTTTTAATTATTTTTCCTTAAATTCTTGTCATCTCGAGACAAAAATTACCCAGTGGTGGTCCCTTTTTTTTTTCTCTCTTTTTGTTAAAGAGGTAAGTCATTCAAATGCACACCAAACAAGACCATCCGTCAAGGTTTAGCATACAAAGACAACCATAATTTTCACAAATCGTAGATTTTATTTTCAATGCAGGACAAGGTTAATAGGGAGTTGCCGGATGCTACAATGTGAAGTTCCAAAAATTTCAAAGACCAAGGTTGGAAAAAAAAATGAAGAATTTTCAGCTAATATATAAACAATTATGGTTTTGCAATCCGTCTGTACTTAAGCAAAATTACCGACTACCATTGCAACGAGATAAGGTTATGTGTGTTTATGGTTTTGTAAGAAATGATTCATCTCTACTTGAGTAAAATTAGGGGAATGAATCAAAATTAAAAATCAAATTAGAATTCATATCATTTATTTAGATTAATAGAACGGAAATGAAGATTTAAAAATATAATTTCAAATTATGAGATTTTTTTAACTAAAATCAACATATAAATTTCTAAAATGCATTTTAAAGTTTTGATTTTAAATTTAATTTTGATTCTCGAGTCCGAACCAAATCCCTTCCCAACAGCCGGTGGAATCATGTGGGGGTGATGTGAGGCATTATGGTATAGTGCAAAATGGCCGTGTTGCCCCCAACTCATGCCTCTGTCTCACTCGCTTTTTCACTATTCATCATAGGTTCAATTTTTACCGATATATTTACCAAAAAAAAAAAAAACTTTTACCGATTATGAGAGAAGAATGATCAATCTATTTTTTGCCATTCTGTTTCTCTTTCTAAATCTCAATCAATGCGATTACTATGCACTCTTCATCTTCTTTCCTCATTTCAATCTCCTCTCTCTCTCTCTCCCCCTCCTTTAACCTTCGTCAACCAATTGAATCTCTCTCTCTCTCTCTCTCTCTCTCCCCTCCTTGAACCTTGATCAATCAATTGAAGCAACTGTAGAGATATGTTGCATATGGATCATTCTCTTATCTCATGGTTGGTAGAGATTTTGATCCAACTAGAGAAAACAATTGATGGAGTGAGGGACAGGAGAAATATTTATAAATCTGGGACAAATGTGTGCCCCGACAGCTATTGAATGATCTTAATTCGACATCGAGTGGAGACTATGTGTGTACATGAGCCTAAGCATTTGCTAGCCAAAAACACTTGTATGTTTGTGCACGCGTGGCTGGATCCATACACTAATTTTTCTCCTTATCAGGGCCAAAAATGTTGTTAAACCCATACCATCACAGGCAATATTCCATGTCCACATCAGAAATTTCCCCTTTTAAAAGTCTCACTTCGATTTGCACTTAAAATTTCTCATTCCCACCTAACAGCAATATAATCCCTTAAGCAATCAATGATTAAGGCTGACAATAGAACTTTTTGAACCGGGCTTCAAAACTTGTGCCCGACTCGTTTAAAATTTTATGGGCCAGGATAGAGCTTGTTTTAAGCCCAAAAAAAACCAAGAGAGAGGCAAAAGATCGCTTCTGTACCCAAAAAAAAGAGCCCTAAATCCCTAAAATTTTGATCAAAAATTGAGGAAATTAGAATCGAAATAAATGGATCCAAAGACAAAAATGATAGATCTAACAAAAAAGTATGTAGCTAAAACAGAAGATTAAAGATCAAAAGTTTCAGAAAACCCCACTCTTAGAACTTGATTTACAGAATGGGAGAAAGATGAAACTTAGATCAATCAATGGAGGATAGAGAGGAGAAGGCGAAACGAAGATCGATTCAAAGGATCAGTGAAGAAAAAGAGATCGATTTGAGGTGAGACGAGGAGAGAGAAATTGGGAGAGATGAAGAAAGGCGCATGGTTGGCTCTAGTTGGGTGAGTTTGCATGAAACCAACGATTTCAAGGCATGAATCTGATTTTCAAGATGATCTAATTAATCGATCGCAACCATCTTCTAGACTTCCAATCTGAAAACCAAATCTTCAATATGAAAGAAGAACGAGACGAAGAATTATCAAGCAGAAACAGATCGATCGAAAAGAGGATCGATCACAATGCCATGAGAGAAAGAGAGCTTGACAGTTTTAGGTGAGAGTGTGTGGCCTCCAATGAAAGAGAGAAAGAGAGAGAGAGGACATTGAGTCACGAATGCATTCAGTATCAGTAAACAAAATAATAATAATAATAACAGCAGCAATAATAATAATTTTAATTTTAATTTTAAACAAACTTAACCCACCAATATCCAGACTCAATTCATAATTTAAACTGGCCTAAATGAGCTCGGCCCGACCCATGAGCTGAACTCAACCCTTCAAAATGGGCCAAGTTTGGGCTGACCTAACACAATTGCCGGTCCTATCAATGATATCTTAGTAGTATCAGACGACAAGTACATAGATCATAAAATATGCTTCCGCCTCCTACGGCTGTGCTAGCCAAGCCTGTGGATAGGAACACTTTCCCGTTTCAGCTGATAAGAGCTGGCTTAATTGAATGTTTAAACATGAACACCAAGCTGATCAAATTTCTGTAACATGCATGATTGTGTTACTTCCACTAAAAGCAAGCTCAATCTAGGATTAATTTATCAAATTCATGTTCGTACAAAAATGGGGGACAATCACATTACGTAGTTAAGATTAAATCATAAAGGTACCCCCCTAATAACTAGCTTCCAATATATCAAGTACTGTGCCATCTTCCACACGTGAAAACATGGAAGCCATCTCACCACGGCTCACTAAGGATCCAATACTAGAGGCACCTAAATACTATCTTCCATTTAATATCTTCAGTAGAAGAATTTCATGAAAAACATACAAAAGAAAAGGATCAAATCATGGCATATTAGTTGTTTTCATGTGTACAATATGGAACACCACAAAGATTGCAAAAATTACAGAAACAGTTGCAAAAAGATGTACTTCCAACTGGATTAAGGCTCAGTCATGGCCAGCCGTTACTATCATGTTCCATCTCCTCGGCATCCTCAAAGCGCTGATCATTAATATGAAGCTGCCATAATGAGTCGATTAGGTCAATATCTTGACTAATCAAACATAAATGCCATCCAAGGTCTTAAAAACCACTTCAGCATTATGAGTTGAGTGAATGTGTATACACCAGCTTTAAAATTTTATCAACAGGCACTAAATCTTAGCATTGTATTTGAGTGGGCGCAAGGGTCTAACCATCAGTCACATGACATAGGAATATAAGAAAATATTTTTCTTAAGTTAATGGCTATGGTCCAGAAGTGTAAGATGTGATCCATAGAACATAAGCGGGCCAAAGTACAAGCATACCTCAACAACATTACGAACTAGGTCATGATCCCCATTTGAATAGCCAATTGGCTTTGGCGGATCTTGGGAGAGATGCCATTCAGAATCCTCTCCTCCCTCTGTCAACACCATACTATTTGTGTTAGACAATTACCTTCTACCATTAACATGTTCCTGTGGACATAAAGGCCTTTTAGACACCAATACTCTTTGGTCCATACCTGTAGGATCATGATCCATCTGATCAGCACTGAAAATCCAATTATGTTCTTCTTCTCCTTCGCCATCTAAAGAGAGCATGACCAGTTAATCCATGTGTCAAAGCAAGTGAAATAATTTTCATTAAGCAGAACTTTAACTTCAGTGGACGAACACTTACCTTGTTCTAGATCAGGATTTAGTTCTGCACATTCACAGAATACTTCAAACAGCACATCCACTAATCAACAATTCAAAATAAAAAAATCAGTCACCAATGATCTAGCAGCAAGAGAAAAAGAAAAGAAATATAACAGAACTTTACAAGATCAGAGGGCCAAAATACTGTACATTGAGTGGGGTCTGAAGGAATAAGCCTCATCTCTGTGATTTTAGATAAGTCCAATGTGTCATTAGATTCTGAATCAGAGGGCTCCAACCCCTCCTCATCCTCCTCGTCACCAGTCTCAATCTTTACAAAATTAAATAGCCATTTAAAATAGAAACAACTGATGAGAGGTGCCAAAAATAAGTTTAAAAACACAAAGAACAACGATCAGCTGCAAGTTCACAACACACACAAAGAACAACGTGTCATTAGTTGTTTTCTTTTTTAGCTTTCTCAAAGTACACTTCGTACAGCTTATAATTAACCTGTACATCCCCCAAGTTTGGAGCAAGATATTAGTTTAAACAGACAATAAAAAATAACAAAAAAACCAATCCACCTTCAAAATCATGTGAAAGTCCCACACTTTTTGGAACCTCAGTTTTGGAGTTTTCCCCAACCTATACCTTGCTAATAACTAAGAAAGGGGGTTTTGTTTGCTGAAAATATAAACTCACACTTGAATAAACGAATGTCTTTATTAAACTTTGAAAAATTTGAAATTGACATCATACGAGCTCTTCAAACTAACACAATCAGATTGGACCAGGGGCAAGGGGGATTTGTAGAAAAGAAATTATACATATAATTTCAAAAATTACAGTCCCAAATAATCTTTGCCCCCCCCCCCCCGGGGGAAAAACTACAATCTCCACCCTTCTTAAATTATAATACCAAATGTATGTTGTATTCCCCTCCCCCTCCAAACCAAAAAAAAAAAAAAAAAACCCACCCCCAAATGGTTAGACTGCATTTAAAATTAAAGATAACGTTTAATCTCTAGATACTAAAATCATTTATCATATGTTGTACCCAATAAGACCTTTACAATTTAATTACACAAGTACGGACCAACGCATTTGCAGCTACTGAACATGTAAAAAGGGAATATTTGCCTGTCTGGGTTAAAGAGAGAGAGAGAGAGAGAGTACCTGAGTGTAGATGCAAGGAGCAGGGTAAGCTTCGGGATCTCTCGAAACTGCATGAAGAGAGATAGAAAAGAAATCAACAGCGTAACCTTTTTCTCTCTCGACATCGCTCAACCACACCACTTGCCTGCAAATGACAACTCCGTTTAGAACAACTTCATACGAATACAAAAATTGAGAGAGAGAGAGAGAGAGTAATTACTTAGTAGAAATGTAGAGAGTGCCAGGAGAGAAGGGAGGTCGGTTGCCGAGAGCAATAGAGACTTGAGTCTGCCCGTGGACGAGCTCCTCGCCATTGTCGGTGTCGAGAACTGGTTCTCCCATGCCTTCACCGACTCTCTCCGTAAATAGCCTTAACCCTCCCACCATTTTCTCTCTCTTCGCCCAAAAACCCCTAATTCGATTCAACCACTCTCTCTCTCTCTCTGGGGTTCGTACTTCGTCTCAGAATTTTCACCCTCTTCTCGATTCTTAGCTCTAGGGTTTACATTGTTCACGTTATCCTATTCCTTTCTTAAACCCCGCGGCCCAGGCCCAACTTCAAGACCCGAGTGTTTGGATCAAATTATAATGCTAATTATATCAGTTAATTTTGTATTTTCTTATTATATGCGGCACAGCCCTACGATTAAGAATAGACTCTTCTCCGTCCGACCATGGTACAAGTGAATGTTAATGCTAAAAGCACTGTTTATAGTTTTCTATTTTAATGTTAATACCATTTCAGCACTATTTCTTTAAAAAATAAATAAATAACAAAAATTCTAAATAACAAAATTAAAATTATGTATTTAAATATAATGATGAATCATTTTCCTTGTTAAAAAATTTGAATTTATTCTATTAGAAAATGTTGATATAATGTTAGTATATAATTTTGTAAACATTTCTAATTCTTTTCTACCCAAAAAAAAATTAAGAAAAATGATAATTACTAGAAATTGAATTACGAGATTCTTTTCATACATTAAATTCTTGAACATTACCAAAGATGGGGAATCAAAATCATTATAAAAGCAGATGTTATTTTAAATAATGATAGTAGATGTTCGAGAAAAATGCAAATTTATTTTTTGCCGTGGCCAAAAATAAGAAAATGAGTAATAATCACATGGTTGACTGCAATCAAGGGTTTATTTATTTATTTATTATTATTATTTTTAATAACATTTGATGAATAAGGAAGGACTATTACATTATTGAGGCCCAAAAAGTTAAACTTAGCCCACCGTGCAATATGAAACCGAAGGACCACAACCCAAGCAACAGCGGAACAATTTTTTTTTTTTTTTTGGGTATAAAAAGGTACAATCAAACAAGATTAACAATAACAATAACATATCAATGCAACATCATGTGAGCATGCAATCAGACATCACGGTACCAAGCAGTGAAACATTTCACCATGTATTGGGTAGAACAAGAAGCACCATCAAAGTTGACATAAAAGAGTGGAGCTTGCTCACAAAGTCAAAATATGATGAAAAAATTGTTAATTAGATCAACCCAGCCAAGAACAAACCTTTTACTCCATGAACAAGCAAAAATATTAAACCATAGCAAAAATAGGCAAATCACTTTCTCAGGAATTCAAAGTTTAACGATCTTTGTTCAAGTGATAAAAGTAGATCTCATTAAACATTACAATGTCTCTGGTTTGGAAAATTTTACTAAAATAAGAGACGCTATTTTGCATTTGATAGCAACATAGCAACCAGCTTTCATCTCAACTAAACCCAAAACTGAAGCAAACAATCCAAGCCTAAGCCACAAGAGTGCTGGCAGTGGTGGACTCGCTGCAAAATCAGAAAATCGAGTTGCATCAGTCAACAAGATCAGATAATATTAATTAATTAGTTAACAAACATCCAGCAGTCCTACAAATGGGCATGAAAAATTTCAAAGCAAAGTCCTGAATTGGCATGAATAGAATTGTTGTTACAAAGACCAAGTGAACAATTACTTCCCAAGTTTCTGCCTAAATTAAGTAGAGATTCGAAAAGTGGAAGATGTTGTATGGCCATGACCAAAGGAACCTCAATACAAAAGAGAGAGAGCAAAACTGCTAACATTCAAGACAGGAAAAGGTCTACCTAGCCATTCAAGACAGAAAAGAGATTAGCCCAATGAACAAACAGAAGCTTAATGAGTAAAAATGTCCCTACAGAGCAGCTAAGGCATGCTCGAGGAAAAATAAAAGATGATGGAACACTGCCTAACATATATTTGACACGGTTCTTATTGCCCGAGTTTCCAATTATGTATAAAATACTTCTTGAAAGGAATTCTAATGCAAAGATAAGACAAAAAGCACAACCCTGTAGTGTCAGGAGTTCTAAAGCAATTGGAATGAATTGAAATCATCTCTCTGATGCCCTCCAGTGCAAAACTAATTAAACAGATGCAAGCTACTGATAGGATCCACATTCACTCACACACAAACAGAGATGTGAGTAACCATGTCATTGCTCCACCAAACACCTAACTCATACAACAAGATCATAATGACAAATGAAAAAGGGGGCGAGGGGTAAAGAGAAGCATACTATTTCCAAATTGGAGGAAGCTTCTTTGTCCTCTTGTAGTAGCGAGCCAGACGGTGGATCCTACTCTCAACCAAAATCAAGCGGAACTTGGAATCCTTGTCCTTCCTGTTCCTCTCAAGATGCTTCCTGATTGCAACCGCCTTCTTAATTAGGTGGTAGAGATCCTCTGGAATCTCAGGAGCAAGCCCTTATAACAGAAATGCAAACTCATAATCAATAATTCAATTGTCTCTGTAAATAGCTTTGAAAACCAGAAACGAAACAGTCACATGATGCCATATATTTATCACCAATATTTAACTGAACATAAAATCAATATCCCCAATGCTGCACTACCAGTGCAAGAGGAAGATAGCATCAAGATCGAAAATTATCAATAATTAACAAATCTTAAATCAAAGATTAGAAAATACCATTTTCTTAAAAGCTATATCCAACATCATATTTCCATCAATTTAACCAACCCTTTTCTTACGTCTTTGGAAACAAATTTGCAATAGTATATACATCAAAGGCAGAAAAAATCATAAGAGCCAGACAAATTGTACCTAGAACTATCAAAAATTGTCTCTTTTCATTTAATATTGCAATAGGTAAACAAGTCAAACATCAAAGGTCTATATAGTCAAATCAGTAACCAACTGTTCAAATCAACTACCGTATGAGCAAATTACCAATACGAATGAATGGGTTTTAGACTATGATGGGCAAACAAATCATTGTGAAGAATACCGTGAGCTTTGAGAATACGAAGGATCTTGCTACCAGTGACGCTCTTGACCTGAGCAATACCGTGAGAATCACGAAGAATGACGCCGATCTGAGATGGAGTCAGACCTTTCTTGGCAAACTTGCAGATGTTATCCTCAACCTTAAACACCAAATGCCATTAAATCAAAAATCTCTCACTAACAATAAATACAATAAAACATAGTCTAATACATGTAAGGAGCAAATGAGGAATTGAAAACTCACATCTTGGGAGGAGATCTTAAGCCAACTTGGGGGAGTTCTCTTGTAGGGAAGAGCTGAAGAAGAAATACCCTTACTGAAATGAACAACAAATCACAACATCATCATCAGCGTCAGAGAGAGAGAGAGAGGCAAAGATCAGTGAGAGAGAGAGAGACCCTCGACTGTGCATACGACCCATGGTGACCGCGGTGAATGGAGGACGTGCGTCTCCTTTGTTCCCGCGACTGCTGTGTTGTTAATGCAATAAACCCTAGCCAGAAAGAGAGGGGCTATTTGTGAATGCCTTTATTAGGGTTTGCATGCGTTCTCGCTTCTCTCCACTGCACTTCACCTCCGGTTCTGGTCCAATGGCCCCTCGTCTTTCATATCATACCCTAACCGTATCTAAGGTCCAGCTCACTTTTAGGCCGAAGGCCCGATGTACGGTTAGACTCTTTGGCAACCATGGGCCGGAGCCCCAAATGGACTTACAGGATCTCCGAGGTTTTTTTTTTTTTTTTTTTTTTTTTAATCGAATTCAAGATCATTACAAGAAAGAAGAAGACGGTATCAGTTGAGTTAAAACTCATTGATAGATCTCCGAGTTAAAAAAGGAAAGCTTGTAATATTGTTTTAATTTGATCGAATTTAATTATCGAATACCTATAGTTTATAAAAAAAATATTTTATGGATCAAATAATTTATAATTAAGAGTTAAGACATTATATTTCAGTATATTTTTAATTTTTTTTTACTTGATTTGGAAAATACTCTAACCAATTCAAAATTACTCAACTCTTCCTTTTAGTCCAATATTAAAGGGAACAAGGATTAACGGACAATTTGTTTAATAGAAAGAATATCAAATTTTTTACTTAAAACTCAAGTTCAAATATTAAGAATAGAAAGAATTACGTTAGAAAAACTCTATCTATAAAAAGTTTGATAGTAATTTAAATCGAATTAATCGGAATATGATTTTGAATATCGATAGGTCAAATACCAAAAAGAAAAAGAAAAAGTAAAAGAGGGAGCAAGGGAAATGCGCATCGGTGTCATACACCTTTTTGCTAGTCAGCAATTCCTAGATTAGCTGGTTTAATGCTTCATATTTGAGTAATCGTTTAGCAATCATTTACACTCTCCGTGTGGTGTGGCCGTGTGAGAAAGAGATTCTCCTTTCCCTTACTTGCTATTACCAAAATTTACTGGACAAACAAAAATCAGTCCACTCGAGAGAGAGAGAGAGAGA
Source organism: Dillenia turbinata (assembly GCA_037126225.1). Lineage (NCBI taxonomy): Eukaryota > Viridiplantae > Streptophyta > Magnoliopsida > Dilleniales > Dilleniaceae > Dillenia > Dillenia turbinata. The sequence continues at coordinate 17,594,610 of JBAMMX010000015.1, read as the reverse complement.
TCGGGATAAACTTTTCATTAGGATACAAATCCATTAAAATTTCTTGGCTTCCTAATTTGTGTTAATCCTGCTCTGCAGACACGCATATATCAATCGCAACCCGAGCATAGGCAGATGAAAGGACTACAAGAAAGAGCAAGCAGCCCAATGCCAACAAAACCGGCTCTAGGAACGTGAAAATCTATAACATGGGCTAAGGTCAAGTCATTTTAAACAGCACAGCATCCGTATCTGACCAGAACTGCGCTCCTCAAATTGCTAGTGTAACCTCACAAACTTAAGGCTGAAAAAACAAGGGGGGGGGGGCGGGAGGGTGAGAGAGAGAGAGAATATACCAAGGTGGGAATGCAAGAACAGTTTACTACACATTAATGCATCAGAATGTATGTGATGAATACAAGATATGAATACAATCCCATCAGAGTCGGCACTATAAATTGCTCAATGACTGCTTCAAGAACAAAATTCAAATAAAATAACAAAGGGTACAGAAATCCAATGTTCACCACAAGAACCTGTGCATAGTGAAATCTCCAGTCTTCCATTTGAGTGAGCATCCCATCTCAACATAACCTGCTAATGGAATTATTAGTGCAAACAAGCACATTGAATTAGTATAGAGTGGACAGCAAACAATTCTTCACTTCAAATGACGAGGGCAAGAAAAACCTAAGTAATAGGGCATTCAAGAAATGGGTCAACACGAAAGAAGTGAACTGTGCAAAGCCAATGGAGAGGTGGAAGTTTAAGCATATGGAAGTAGCCCTGCAGGCAGACATGATAGTAATGTTTCTTTCAATAACAACTTGTGACACTACTTGGGGAGGAAAAAGGACTAGAAAGGCTTAATTACCATATAAATGAATAACTGAAACCACCATTTTCTATCTGTCCTTTTAAAAGATAAAACACAAATCCAAGGATTAGCAAATGCACCTCTATAACCTAGTAATAAGTGCAGAATCTATAAAATCTACTTACACACAGATCATCAACAAGAGAATGCATAGAAAACCATAAACAATGAACAACACACCAGCAGTCAGCAGTCAGAACCAAAACATATGCATTTCATGTAAATTATGCTCTGTACACAAGTTTAATATCCTCACAATATCAAATTCAAGACTAAAGCATAATTTAGAAGTATGACAATTAGTCTCACCTGCCCACCATCACAGATGAGACATGTAAAAGTGTCTTTCCATCATATTAGCATGGACACCTAGGCATACGAGGCTCAGATGCACACAAGGCCACATGCAGGGGTTAAGCCAAAAGTTTATGTAGGGGGCCGAAGTAATATATGTGTTAGGGTTATAATTTCAGGGGAAACAGGGTGACTAATTTTTAGGATCAATCAAGATATAAAATTGTATCTCAAAATTACATAATAATGGGAAATTTTTTCCTAAAAATTTTTAGGCAGGGTGTCCCCTTGCCCTCCCCTCCCTTCGCCCGTGGTTCCATGTATCCACCCATGCTTTGTTGTTGTCGTCGAACTCAATTAAGTTATTGATTTCTTTATATGCAATTTGAATGCAATGCAATCAAAAGTCTCCACCAAGGTAGAATTATGAATTCCCTTTGAATTTTCATTATAGCTTAGCAAAGATAGTAGTGATACGATCCTCTCCAACTCCCTAAGCAAATAGGGTAATATTAATCTCCATGATTGATGTGGTTACTATCTTCCCATGACGGACAAAATTGTTTAGCACCTCTTCTCATGAACAATCACTTTCCCTAGTGATTTGTCACATTAATGACGAGCTTTTTTGCCCGGAATAGTACTAGAGAGACCAAATAAAATCATCATATGTTCTACTTCAGCATATTTTTAAAAGTTTTTCACTTGATTTAGAAGTTATTCTGACCGAATCAAAATCATTCAAATTTAAAATATTCTGATTTTTTCTAATAAGGACTTATGAGTGAAATTTAGTGTATTTGGTTCTTAACTCATTTATTCCATATGGATGTGGATCAATGAGCATAGCATTTCAATCACGAAGGAAGTTATTTATAACTTTTAGTTTAAGCTCCTATAATCAAACTTAATCATTTTCATCGTCTCAACAATCAAAAAATTGAACTTTTCAATCTATCCAAATAAGAATTCTACAATCAAAACCACAATCCTCTCTTCACACATCTACATTTATAGGGTTCTGCCCATATACTCCTTGTCTTGCATCAACATTTATTGCATGCCCTTATTCAAAATATCAATAATTTTATCAGCGGATCAACGTATTTGCATCTCCAAATATTCAAACAGATGACCAAACGAAACCCAACGGCAAATTAGACAAAAATCAAATTACCTTAAAAATCCAAAGCCTACCTAAGAAGAAAATATCACTTGGCGACCATGCGAGCAATGAATTCCTCATACTTGATCTTCCCATCAGACCCAACATCGACCTCACGGATCCACTCATCAAACTCACTTGGCTCGAGCTTTTCCCCAATGTTGGTCAAGATATGCCTGAGATCGGAAACGGCGACGAAACCGAGACCGTCCTTGTCGATGACCTTGAAAGCGTCACGAAGCTGACGATCGAAGGGCTCGGGTTTGAGATGGGTGGACATGAGCTGGAGAAAACGAGGGAAATCGAAGGGAGATGTGAGGTTTTCCTGAGCCACGATCTGTTTGAGTTGGGATTCGGTCGGGTTTCCTCCAAGGGACCGCATCAGGATTCCGAGTTCCGACACGGCGATCTTGCCGTCCGAGTCGGTGTCGAAGAGGTTGAATGCTTCTCTCATCGAGGATACTTGTTCGTCGCTCAGATCTTTCCCCATCGCGATCTCTCTCTCTCTCTCCCTCTCTCAGATTTCTCCCTCCCTCTCTTTCTCTCTCTTCTCGCGCTCTCTCTCTCTCTCTCTCTCTCTCTGGTTTATACGATTTTGATTGATCGTCCGCTGGGTTCCTTTACCGCAACAGTTAACCTCAACATGAAATGCCTGCCCTCCGTGTTTTGTTTCAGAAGAAGTTGGGTTCACAGTTGGGCCGGGCTGACACCTATTGGGCTTTTACTTTTGTGAGCCATCGAGTTCAACCTGCCCCCTACAAAAATGTGCTACGGTTTCTAATTTGGTTCATGTGCGGTTGTCACTTGGATTTTTTTTTTTTTTTTTTTTTGTCTTCGCTTTGCCATCACTCGGTATTCAAGATTTTACCCCTATTATTCTAGATCAATCTGTTATCAGATCCATGAATGGAGGAGGTCTTCCAACATGATTTTTTTACGCCACCACGGAACTCGAACTCAAGTCCATGGGACAAAATGCAGAGCCCTTCCCACTGCACCCAACCTATATTTGTTGTTGGGACTTGATTTGATTAAACACAAAATGCGATGTAATTTTAATTAACTTTTTTTTATGCATTGAGAGTCGAATTTGAATTTATTACAAACGAGAGGGGTGGGATACCACTTGAATTGAAACTCATTGGTTTTAATAACTTTGGTTGGCTTTAAGTTTAGCTAATTCAAAATGATCGAAAATTCAGAGATAATGTTATTAGTCAAATTTCCAAGTTCACCATTTAGTTGTCCTTCCCATACATGGGATGGGAAGAATCTTCAAGAATTTTCTTTTGGCTGAAAAAAAAATAATGGAAAAGGATTATTTTCCTATATAAGATTCATTCGATGCTAATCATACGAGGTATATTTCCAGGTTATAGATATCTTTTGTCTAGTAAATGTGGAAAGCATGATATTTATAAATTATTGCATGTTCATATAAGTCATAGGATCCATACCCGAATGATTTATTAATTTTTTTTTTTTTGGATTTAATGGGAGGTCTGTGCATTTAAAATTGTATACAAGGGATTAACATTTTCTGATATAATTACTAAATTAATTAAAGTCACTATTAAAAAACATGTTTGTTTAAAAAAAAATTCTTCTCAACTTATTAATGGTTATAATCGCAATGGTTTGATCATAGGGAAATATTGAAAGGCTCTGCTCCTTGTTGAGGTTGGATCCCTTTACATTAATCAAGCCCAACCCAAGCCCAAGCCCGTTCTTTTGTTTGATTTGAGATGGACAAGGTCACAGAAAAAGTGATTATCTCCCGAGGTATATCACTTTTATTTTTTCACCGGTATCTAATCATACTCATATTAATTTAATTTATGTATTTATAGAATTTCTATTTATAGGGTGACTCTCTCAATATAGTTATTTTCATTCTTAAGTTTCGAATTTAAAATTTGATTAAAAAATTTAACATCTCCTCCTATTAAGCCAAGTGTGCATTCAGATCTCCCATCCCAACAAATATCAAACATGGATTAGATCATAGATCATCGGTGAAGGTTTTAGTAGTTACCTGGGGGCCATTAGAGGGTCAAGTAAAGCAAGTTGTTAGTTTCCAGTTCCCATCTTCCTCTGGACTTTGATGGAGAAAAATAATTTTTTCTATTGTCTCATCGTTTTCTTTTTCTCTAAATTTATATTTTGAGGCTGAGGGAGATGCAAGGAAAGCCATTCTTTCTTTGCAAGACTGGAGGGGCCAATCGACTCAATTATTGATGGGTGCCAGACCAGACTAATGTAAAATAGTTTTCCTAAATACATGTCGAAACATGTAAATAAACAGAAACCGGATCATGCGATCCACAACTTCTTTTTTATTATGTCATCCACTACCAAAAAGGAAATCAAAAGACACCCACTTTCTTTTAGTATCATGCATGCAACCCAAAAACAAAAAAGTGGGAGAAAGAAACAACACCCTTCTTCAAGTAGGGTTTTACGGACCCTCTTGCTAGGCAATATGATTAGATTTGAGTTCTTCATCGAGGATTATCTCATAGTTTTTATCCCATGTGCATGCTTCTCCATTTTTATTTATAAAAATGATAAAATTTGTAATTTTATGTATTTCATAAATTATTTATCTGTGCTTTATATGAATAAAAATCAATACATCCAATTGCTTAGATAATTTAGTTTCCTTTAAATATGAAAAGAAAAAATCTTTTCTCCTAGGGATGGACACCACATAAAAATCCTGTTAAGCTCTGCATGCATTATTAATTTTTTTTTAATGTAAATTCTTGTCAAATAGTTTGTATTATGTGTTTTTCTTCAATATTATATGTATATTTTTGTAGAATTGACCACCATGGCCGGTGTCGCATCTCGTTGAACAATGAGCTACTTTATTGGTATGGGGAAAACAAGAAAAGGCACCAATGAAGCCTATTTTTCCGCCAAACCGCCAAGGGCACCAGATGTAAAAATCAAGTTAGGTTATTTTATCTTAAAACTTCTCTCAAAAAGTTTTCTTGAAAGTGTGAAATGGGAAAATGAATACCAGATGGAGATGGGATGGGATAAATTAGTATAAAAGTTGAAACTGCATTAAACATTTATTCATGGTCATTATTTTAGAGTTTTTACTTACTATCAAATTTCCGACTTAAATTATGAGTATTACCTTAAGATCAAATTTCAAATTTAATTTGATTCGAATCGAATTTAATCAAATTTAATGTAATTATCAGATAATAATTATTAAAATTGTTATAGCAAATTTTTTATCATAACCCTACTAAATTAACAATTGTTACAGCAAAAAATTTAAAAGGAGTTTGGCAAATTGTTAAGAGTAAGAATGACATATTTATTACGTTTAGATGTGTTTTTTTCCTATTAATTATTGTTTTGAATTTATCAAACACAACACTTTGGTCATGATTTTGAAGCAAGCAATGCGTGCCGTGCACCTACCAATTGTGCGTTCAAGTTGGCAGGCACGGGACTTAGCATGAAAACTCCACTTGAGCGTGTTCAAAAATTTGGTGTAAAGGCTAATAATGAAAAAGAACAGTCGCAAAATATTATCTTTAGAACTTTTTACCTCTTAAAGGTGTTTGGTGTCATGGTTTTACACTTCTAATTTTTTTAGGGCTTAATATTTACTCGGATCAAACAATGGGAAAGAAAATAAAAATTTTTAAACAAATATATTTACAAGAAAAATTCTAACTAAATTTTTTTACAAAAGAGAAATTTTAATTAATTTAATATTTTTAGCGAGAAAATTAATTGCTTAATTATAGAGGGAGAAAACTTCGAGTAAATGCTTTGGGGAAAAAATAGGAACTCAATCGATTTTTTATAGGAAATTAATGTACCTAACTTTAAACGAAGAAAAACTAAAGATTGTTTTACATTTAAAATCAATGTGCTTAGAAAAAAAAATTAATAAAATTGAAGTTTTTAAAATAGTGAAAATTAATGTCTTTAATTTTAAAGCGAGAACAAATAATTTTGATTTTTGTTAATATATTTTGAAAGAGAAAATATGAATTAAATTGATTTTTAAATAGAGAAAATTAATGTATTTAATTTTAAAGAGAAAATTAAATTTTATTTTATACAGAGACAAAAATTATAATTAATGTATTTTAAAGTGATAAACTAACCTTGAGAAAATTAATGTATTTAGTTTTAGAAAGAGAAAACAAAATTTGGTTTGTTTTTTTTTTTATGAGAGAAAAAATTTAACATAGAAAAAGAAAATATAAATTAAATAGATTTTTTAGATAAAGAAAATTAATATATTCAGTTTTAATGTGAAAAAATTAATTGTATTTTTTTAAGAGAAAGCCTAAAATAAATATATTTGGAAAGAGAAGGTGTAAACTTAATTCTTTTTTTTTATTTGAATAAATTAACATGCTTAATTGCGGGAAGAGAAAAACTAGTTTTAATTTTTGTAGTGAGAGAAAATTTAAAATCAATCGATGAGTTTAAATTTTAAATTTTATTTATTATGTTAAAAGGTCAGGGTAAATATGTAATTTCAAGATATTACACTCAGCAGTTGATTTGCCTAAGAGAGACTCTGTCGGGTTGCAGTAATGGCAGAACCTTCTGACACAGCACTCAATAGATGAAACCCCCCCGCCCCAAAAAACAAAAAAAACCGACCGTTTACCAACTGGACTTGTAGTGATCACATGCGATGCAGTTTCTGTGGATCCGAGTAGATACGAGATGTGATTGGTAGTTATGGTTAGTTTGCTAATCAAATTTGAGCATAAATTTGCACAAGCTAAGGTATGGCACTTGTGATTGAAACTTCTTTTGAATTCGAATTTGCTCCGGTTTGTCTTGGTGCGAGGGAATCAATACCTCGTCACTCGAACCACGCGCCCCCACTCTGCGCGTGTTTTCATGCCCCACGTTGATTCCAAGCTAACTTTGGGCTGGTCAGATGGCATTATTCAGGTGTTGCTGAGACCACAGACCACGGTGTCTCCCGTTCTTGTTGTCGGGTTATGAATTTATTATTATTATTTTTTTCAAGGTATGGGGAAAAAATGAAGCTTAGTAATGTTAGGCGTTTATCCTGCTACAAAGATTTCAAGATAATTATTGTTTTATTAGGAGATTAGTAAGTAAAGAACTATCAAATCAGATTGATTGGATATTTGAAATGAGTATTAAATATTTGACTTGTGGACTTATCTTAGTGCCTGTCTGCCCTTTTTTTTTTTATTTACACTAACTTAAAACTAAGAATTAAACAAAACAATCTTTTAAAAACTGTTTAAAAAATATATTTTAAAGAAGGAAACAGGAAAAAAAAAAAAAGAAACTCCTAATAAAAGTTTTACTTATTTACTCCTTAGCTTGCTTTTTTTAATGAAAATTTGGGTTGATAAAATTATCCATACAACAATAATAATCAAAATTTTAATCCTAATAATTAGTGTTGATTTTGAAGTGAGCGTATATATACGTAGTCTTCTTCTTATATATTTACAAATATGTTATTTTCATATCATGAACTTACGATCTCAAGATTATCAAAAAACAATTCAATCGTTACATCTTAATTCATCTATTTTTTTAATAAAATAATTGAATATTATAATCCAAAATAGTAGACTTCATTCCATCTCATCCACGAAAACCTCTACCCCTACCAATATTTTCTACATCAAGATTTATTGGGGGTCAACAGATTCCATATCCAAATTCAGCGTCTCCACCCGTTTGATCATTGCAAGGCAATTGCTCATCATGCGAGAAAGAGGTATGAGCTTCTCTTGAAGGTCATTTATAAGAATAAGACCCTCATGGTTCTAGTTCTACTGCTACAGGTAATCAGCTTCTTCCTGGTCTGAGAATCCATCAATGCAAGTGTCCTCATTAGTCATGGCTGCGCTCAAAAGAGTCTTGATGTCATTGATTGAATTTGATTTTCCAATGAAAAGGACGGATAAAATTATTTATAATTATTTTAAATATTAAAATTTTGCCATATATAAACCCAAAAAGATTAAATATTTAAATATTTATGAATATTTAAACCCAAAAAATATTTTGTTTTATATATTTGTTTAGTTTAACTATTTTAGAAATAATCTCTTAAAAATGTGTGAACTTAAAATATTTATTTTTTATTTATGAATATTTTATATTTTACATATACGTTCACCCTCCATCTACCCCCGCACTAAATTAGAAATCACTTTATATACCGAAAAACCCCGTTAAATATTTTATATTTGTTTATGAAACTATTTATTTTATATGTTATTTATGAAACTTTAATATCAATCATCATTTATTATAATTTTAATAAATAATAAAATTTATATAAATTGTCTTGACACACAATCTATTTAATAAAAAAGTTATTTTTAAGAAAAATTAGCAAATCATTTCTTATTTAAAATTTAAGTATCTTATTTCTCATTAGGTTATAACCCAAAAATAAGAGTTTAGAAAAAAAAGTTATTTCTTTATTTTAATTCATTTTATTAATATTATTTTTTGCATAAAATAATTTTTTTTTAAGAAAATATAAACTTTTACAAGTAAAAGTCAATATATATATATTTTGAAAATCAGTTAAAATAATAAATGTTTTGATAATTTTTTATATTAAAAAATTATCAATTTAATTTTAAAATTTTCAATTAACTCATAAATTATTTTCAATAATATTGATTCTTCAAGTTATAACTACAACGAGTTTGAAGTAAACTAATGACTGATATTATTCAAAATTTTGATCAATTAGACTATTGCATTGATAAATTTTAATATCTCCGTACAGGTTCATTAATTGTAAAAAAAACTTATTTGGCCAGAATTTTATATAAAAACTATTTTCAAAGATCTTGTATATTTTAAAATTAAGTTTAGAACAGATTTATATTTTTGTATATATTTTATATGATAACAAGTGAATTATTTTATCATTTAAATCACACGACTAAAGCAAGTTGCTTTGTGAATGATCATGGTTTGAGAAAATTAGTTTAATTAAAATTAAATAAAATGTTCAATATCAAAAGATTAAATAAGAATTGTTATGGTTACTTTTAATAACTATAATTAAAAAAAAAATTTAGATGTACCAAAGGGGCCACGGTAGATTTTTGATTTTGAATTTCACCAGAGTGGGGTTTCCAGAGCAGTAGGGTCAGACCACGTGCTTTGAAGACCCAAATAAATTAAAAATTAGGCATTGCTGGCCTTCTGCTCTGCCAATCCACCAACTCCCCCGAGAACCACATACCACGTACGGCTGCTCATTGATTAACATTCAACGGCATTCCAATCTGGGAGGGAAATGTGCGGAGAAATTCAAATCGAATTGAATCTAGTTTGTCAGAACATGGTACAAATATCATTGGGAGGTCGATTTGAATCGAATTATAATTTAATAATAATAAAAAATCCTACTGCTACTCTTATATCTTTAAACTCAATAGGGATAAGACGGATCATGTAAAACAGGATACTTCTTGAATTTCAATCGGCAACATTATCTCTCAATTCTGGGATGACATCCTAGTTTTATCCTTGCTATTTTCGAAACATTAGAGTGCTGGTATCTGTTCTGATGTTTTTACGTTTTTGTCCCTCCTACTCCTATGCCGGCCCACCAAAGTAAATAAAAGGAGTCACACGACGGACGATGAATTGTTTTATATCTATCCCTCCCAAAAATACTAAATTAATCATCTAGTAATGTTAAGAAGAAAAAAATACTAAATTAATAAAATGTTATACGATGGTCTATTTTATTACATTTATTTATTTATTTTTTATTCATTTAAAAACTATTTTAACTAATTTTAATTAGAAGGTTTTTAAATTTTTAAATACAGACGATTAGATATGTTTAATTTTGTAACTCATTCCACGCACCATAGTATTACCCTTAATGTTACTTACAATAACACAAATATTATATAACATTATGGTATCAATTGAAATTATGATAGAAGCTTTTTGTTCCCTCAAATTTGTGTTTCGTGTACCATGAAATGAAATAACTCCCACGTATTTTTTTTTTTTTTTTTTGTTCTAAATCCTTAATACGAGTGGGAATTATTAAAAAAAAAAAGGAAATGTGAATATCTGTGAAAGTGAACACACTTGGCTTGCTTCTTCTAACCGAACAGCTTTCAATCAGCACATGAAAGTGGCGGACACCAGTCAACTCAATCTCAAACCACAATAATCCCATTCCCCCACCTGAAATAATGACTCACATGCATGTGACCGTCCATACAATCTCATACTCCTCCAAAGAAGTCCTCAGATCCAACGGCCAAAACTCCACCATCATAAAAGGTCTTGCTTTTGACCACCTTCTGAAATTCAGTCCGATATTTTTCAATATTTAATTGAAGTATTTGTCTTCCCAATTTCCATTATCAAGAAGCATGGCTTTCTCAGCTACTTTGTTTCTCCCTCACCCTACTATCTCAGTCCTGTAGAGAACGAGAGAGAGAGAGAGAGAGAGAGAGAGAGAGAGAAACCGAGCTGTTGTTACTTTCTCTTTTATCTGAAACCCCAATGTCGAGACCCGAACTCTCGATATCCGTTCTTCACCTACAGCAAAAACAAGAAAAAGAAGCAAATTAACAGTAAAAAGAAGAGAAATCAGAAAACCCACTTACCAGAACCCCAAAATCCAGAGCCAGAGAGAGAAAAATAGGCGGAAAACCAAGAAAAACTAGTGCTTTTAGGTATCTCAAGCAAAAAACAGAAACTTGTTTCCAAGTTTTGTCTCATCTTTTCTTCTCCTTCTTCACACAAGAGTAAAATCCCCAAATCCAGAGAGAGAGAGAGAGAGAGAGAGAGAGAGATGTTTTAGTTTTAGTTTTACAGGGCAGCGTTTGGGCATTTCGAGCAAAAAACAGAAATGGGTTTCAAAGTTTTGCTCTTATCTTTTATTCTGTTCTCCTCACTCGCACAAACAATGGGTGAGAAAACAGAGTTGAGAGTGTTAATGGAGATAAAAGAGAGTCTAGACCCAGAGGATATTTTCCTTTCTTCATGGACTCCCAATGGTGATCCTTGCAGTGGTTCATTCGAAGGTTTGGCTTGCAATGAGAATAAGAAAGTGACTAACATTTCTTTGCAGGGTAAAGGTTTGACCGGAAGACTTTCTCCAGCTATTGCTGGGCTGAAACACTTGACTGGTCTCTACTTGCATTACAACTCCTTGTCTGGAGAATTGCCCAAAGAGATTTCAAATCTCACTCAGCTCTCTGATCTCTATCTCAATGTCAATAATCTTTCCGGAAGTATTCCTTCTGAGATTGGTAGCATGCCTAACTTGCAAGGTTCTCCTCCCTCCTCTCTCTCGGCATTTGTACTTTAATAGATCTGAAGCGCTAAAATGCTTATCCCGGAAATTATGGAATTTGTGGTTTTTGCAAGAAACCGTTGTATGTTTGGGTTGGAAGCATGGATTGGACAGGAAAATTGGATTTTGTAGGCAAAGGAATATCTATGTTACAATTTATGTATGCATCTATTTGTGATTTTACAGCTAGACTCATTAAGGTTTCCTTTACAAGCTTCAAGCTTGTTGAGCAGCTTGTGGGGTTTTCATTTTGTTGTTTTGTTACTTACGTTTATTCATCATCATTCAAGTACTAGGATATTATTGAGAATGTCAATTTTGGATTTATGATTCTGCAACTTTTCTTATTTGGGGTTGCATAAATAGCCTAAAATTGTTGAGCATGTTTTCTGCATTTTGGAGTTTCTAGCTTGACATTTTACTCACTTGACCTTTGTGTTTGTTCTACAGTTTTGCAGCTATGCTATAACCAGTTCACAGGGAGCGTACCTAATCAGCTGGGGTCCTTGAAGAACCTCGTGGTTCTTGCTCTACAGTCTAATAACCTAAGAGGTGCAATACCTGCAAGTCTAGGTGATTTGGGCATGCTAGTGAGGCTAGACTTGAGCTTCAATCACCTTTTTGGTTCAATTCCTTCCAGTTTGGCTAATGCTCCTATGCTTCAAGTCTTTGATGTCCGAAACAATACCCTCTCCGGCAATGTACCTCCTGGTAATATTTTTTTTTTAACTAATTCAAAATTTATTTTATCTTCAATTTGTTCAAAAACCATGTATTGATTGTGCTTTGTTGATTTTTGGTGAAGCTCTCAAGAGATTAAATGAAGGTTTTCAGTTTGAAAATAATCTGGGATTATGTGGAGCTGGATTCATGTCTTTGAGAACTTGCAATGCTTCGGATGGCTTCAAGCCTAGCATGCCTGAACCGTATGGAGCAGGCACAAATGGCCCCTTGACAAGAAATATTCCTGAAACAGCCGATTTAAATTTGAACTGCACTCAATCAAAATGCTTAAAATCTTCAAGAGGCGCAAGAGCTCCCATGGTTGTTGGTCTGATGGTTGTGACTGCTGCAGTCTCAACTATAGGAATCCTCACATTTTCACAATATCGCCGTAGAAAACAAAAACTTGGGGACTCCTTTGGTACTTCTGAAAGCCGTCCTAGTATTGATCAAACCAAGGACATTTACAGGAAAAATGGTTCTCCACTCATTAGCCTCGAGTATTCCCATGGTTGGGACCCTTTGTCGGATGTTCGAAACTGTTGTGGTCTTTCCCAAGAGCTTTTCCAGAGCTATAGGTTCAATTTGGAAGAGGTGGAGTCGGCTACTCAGTATTTCTCAGATGCAAATTTGTTGGGTAAGAGCAACTTCTCAGCAATTTTCAAGGGGACACTGAGAGATGGGTCCTTTGTTGCTATAAAGAGTATCAATAAGACTAGTTGCAAATCTGAGGAGTCCGAGTTCCTGAAAGGTTTGAATATCTTGACCTCGTTGAAGCATGAAAATATCTTGAGGTTGAGAGGCATTTGTTGTTCTAGAGGCCGTGGCGAGTGCTTTCTGATATATGATTTTGTTCCAAATGGAAGCTTATTGCGATATTTGGATCTGATGGATGGTGATGCCAAGGTCCTTGAATGGTCAACCAGAGTTTCAATCATCAATGGCATTGCCAGAGGTTAGTCTCCCGCCCCCCCAAGGTTGAAAGAGGTTCATATGTTGCATATATAGTTCTAGGTTTTTAAAAGCTTCGATATGCACTGTCTATATATGTTTGTTTTCAGAGGGTTAATGTGGTATGGAAATCAGTTTACTTGAGTCATTGGAATGTATCACCTGCAAAAGTAGTGAACATAGGACTTCAAACTTCAAAGTAAAACTATATATATACATGCTAGACACACCAATAAGAATCCCTTATCTATATTCATATGTCTGAATAGTGTACCAATGTTATGTGATTTGTGATTTTGGATGCACATGATAATTTGAGGGATATCAGACTTCGAGGAAAATAAGGCTTCATTTTTCCTTTGTTTTATTCTTTTTCATCCAGGTATTGGTTATTTACACGAGTTTAAGGTCAGCAAACCAGCTCTAGTTCACCAAAACATTTCAGCTGATAAAATTCTCATCGATCAAAAGTTCAACCCTTTGATCTCAGATTGTGGTCTTCACAAGCTTCTGGCAAATGACATTGTCTTCTCAGCGCTCAAGGCCAGTGCAGCCATGGGCTACCTAGCTCCTGAGTACACCACAACTGGCCGGTTCACAAACAAGAGCGATGTTTATGCATTTGGGGTGCTCGTCTTTCAAATCCTCTCGGGAAGGAAAAAATTTGCCAATGCAATTCAATTTGCAGATTCTAACAGATACCAAGACTTCATTGATCCAAATCTGCATGGAAAGTTCTCTGAACAAGAAGCAGCCAAGCTTGTGAGAATCGCCTTGAATTGCACTCATGAGTCGCCATATGAAAGGCCACCTATGGAAACAGTTATTCAGGAACTTGGTGACCTCCAAGGACTGTTTCTGACCTTGACTTGATGACGGATGCTTTCCCTCCCATTGCATCAGAAGGCCTTTTTTTTTTGCTATGGTAGTGGTAAGCCGAGAGCTTTCTTGACTGCATGTCGCTAACTGCTCACTAGTGATGAAATTTTTGGGCTCATTCTTATTAGCTATGTCCTGCTGCGGACTAAGCTTTTATCTGTATGCTAATGTTGTCTGTTCTCTTGTAGAGTAGCTGTAGCCTGGTTTTGGTTTCTTGGTGCCTCCTTTAACCCATACTGTGTAAAAGAGGGTGATTCCCTTCTATCACCAATGCCAGTTTCTTTCCCTTAAAACTCGTTTACTTCGTTCCTAGGCTTTAAATTATTGTGCTTATTAATGTAGGCAAATCTTAATGCCAGTTTCTTTCCCTTAAAACTCGTTTACTTCGTTCCTAGGCTTTAAATTATTGTGCTTATTAATGTAGGCAAATCTTAATGCTCATGAATTTATGTTGCAATGTATTTTCATTTTCCCGCGTGAAAAGGGTGGCGGAGGCGACGAACAGTGCTGCTATCCCGTCTAAGGTTACAATGAAACAACGTCTCCACCTGCCCCGCGCATTGAAATCTCACCCCCTAAAAAATGAAAAAAAAAAAAAAAGGAAGAAAAGTCCTTTCTTAAAGCAGTAGCTGGAGGCAGTCAAAACGATCATGTGGCACATATTTGACTCGGAAAAATTACAAGCCGGGTCCGGTAAAAAGTGTTGAATTCAAGACTACTCGCTTTTTAAAATGAGTGGGTTGGTTTATCTAATCTTTGAATTTGAAATTTATATATACATATAAATATATATTTATATATATATATATATATGCTTTCTTTTTACTATATGCCCCCGTGTTGTATCAAAGTAAATTTTCAGTACTATAAAATAGAAAATTAATTTTGCTTTTACTGTAGAAAATTGAAAGTTTATCTCCTCGAGATCAAGACTAGTTATGGACAAGAAAGCAGAAATTAGAAATCAAAGCTATTTCTGGCATTGTTCTTTTTTTTTTTTTCTTTTTCTTTTTCAAATCATACTTATCTTAGACAAAAAAGGGGTTCAAAGTCGAATGAGGTCATATAAGCTTGTCCTATTGCACTGCCATCTTTCTTTGGATGTGGCTACATATTAATATTTGTCGAGTGCAGTGTAAGTTATGGCATAATAGAGGATCTCCTTTCCTAAAATTTTTGGAAAAATAATTTTCTTATATTTTCTAGCAAATAAACACAACATGATTCGAATCCTAGAATTACTGTGGGAAAGGGTAGATCATCGATTCGATTTTACATAGTAATTAATATACGACAACAAACTGCGGCATCCATGGGAGGAAAAAGCTCTCGTTTCCCATGCATATCCAAACCTTCAACACAATAATTGCGAAAGAGTTGAGATACATACATACATACATACATATATATATATATATATATATATATATATATATATATATATATATATATATATATTTTTCTTTTCTTGAGTAAGTGAAATCTTTGAGACCCCATTTTTAGTTCTTGTTAATAGCTATAAAACTAAGCACCTTCGCGTTGATCTAGATAAAGATAAGACCAATGCTAATACAGAGGACAAGAGCGTATAGTGCGAGAAACCAAAAATAGTTGTCCTATTTGCATGGAGTGGCATATGGGCGTGGCTCGGAGTGTCTATAATTTGGCTGGTAGCCATTTTGCAAATGCAATCATCTCTGTATCTAGTGTATATTATAATCCTCGGATTCTGTCTTTTTGATTATTCAGGGTAGGGACCCCCACAACACAATCAAAACATTGATGTGAAACCCAGTTGTCAGCTATCAAGAACAGGGTTTCCCATTCCCCCTTATGTGCAAACTTTCAAGTAGATCAATTACTGGTCCTATTCTCTGTATTCGGTATCCTATTCTAGATTTTGTCTTATTTGCCGAGCCAAGATCGTTGTTAGGAGTACTCCAAAAGCTTCCCATCGACAGGGTATTTTTTGTTATTTTTGTTGAAAGCATGATATTAGGTCTCTAAAAGGATCTATAGCATTTTGGTGGGATTGTAATAAGGAAATAGTTATATCTCAAACAAAACATTTTAAACTAAGTAAAAGAAATAGTTATATCTCAAACAACACATTTTAAACTAAGTAAAAACTCTTATGGTAATATCTAAAAGATATAGCTAAACTGTTCCTCTTCTACCCTCTTTATATATAACTGTATTGGACTCTGCCATGTAATATTGGGGAAGGGCCAAAAGACTTGGTTTGCTTATCGTTAACACCCCATTTGTTATACAGAAAATGGCTAAAATTTCGATAATGTATGCCAGTTCGAAAAAGGCTAATCCTGGACAAAGCTGTTGCTCTTGTCTGGTTCAAAGAAGAGGTCCTCGGTGTGTTGGAATTTCATTCCGGATCTATCTGGGCCCAACCAACTATGGATCCAGATTTTATTTCTCCCTGTACTTTAACATATACCATATTAAAGCTAATAACCATATTGACTGCTGCTATTTAAATTGACGATGCTCAAATCAAGATCTGGTTGGTTGATTATCTTCGCAGGATTCTGTAAGATTAGTTTTCTAAAGACATTGTCTGGCTTAAGTAATGCAATTTTTATGGGTCAGTAGCAGGTTCATCAGCTAAATTATGTTAGACATTCTTCATTACATCTGGGCAGATCAGAAAGAAAATTTCAGAAAACCGGAATGGTATTATATATATATTATATAATGTTAGCTATATTTACTGTAGTCCTTAATGAACTCAAAGCATCCTTCGGTTGTTAGAAAATGATGACTAAAAATCGAAAAGACAGAAAAAAAAAAAAGAAAACTTGCTCTTCTTGCTAGACAACTCAGAGGATATCTAGTAGATCGACTCATCCTAATTAAGCTTCAATTTGCTTGCTTTGTGGAGGTCTAATCCGGAAGACATGTTCTTCACCTGTGCACTTATCTACCCTAACAACCCAATGAGACCTCTTCCCAGAATTTGGACTGCCATTGCCTCCAACTTTGGCTTGTGCTTGTGCACCAATTCTAGTCATTAGCAAGCCCTCTCCAATAGGCAACAACTGTGTCCTTGACCCACTTAATCGCCACGATCTGTTGCAAAGGGCATTGTATCCCAATACAATTGCTCCTTTTTGCTTCCTACCCACCTGCACAGCTTGAACAATTCCTTCGTTATTCTCTATGTTACAATCAATTAGCACAAAGTCTGCTTCTCTATGATCATCAAATAGCAGTGTCTGAGCATCTCCTATGAAAAATTCGATGCAATCTGCTTCAAGACCTAGTGCTTCTTTGGATGATTGTAGTTCATTGATACCACGAAGAATGCACACAACGCGGCCGCCTGTTTGATGTGCTGCAGCTACCAATGCTAGGATTGTGGAGTCTGCAATGCCTGCACAAGCCATGACCATGAGCTGTGCATTGCTGCCTGCAGCCAAGGCTGATATGAACTCTGCTACATTTGGCTCTTTTACTTTCTTTCCCTGCTTATGGTCAAATCAAAAACATGTTCAGGAAAAAAGAAAAAGAAAAAGAATTATTGCAAGACAACATTGGAATAAATTAAAAAATTTTCACGATTTTAGATTAAGAGATCCGTTTGATGCTTACCATTTTGATAGTGCTAAGATAAGCATTGGTGGCATTTTCAGCAGACCAGCAAGCCATTTTTACTTCTTTCTTCTCTCTGTTTCTGTTTCTCTCTAGTTGTATTTCTTGTTGTTGTGATTGTTTGGGAGGGGTACAGGCTTCAAGACTATATATTTATAAATGAATGACAGCTTAGTCTCTCGTGCAAAGGATGTAAATAGGAGCAACTAAGGGAGGTCAATTATTGAAGGGAGTGTGCCATCACAACTAGAATTTCTTAAAATAATATATAATTTGAGTAAACGTAAAATAAAAATACAATACAAACTAAACTATATAATAAGTCTTTTTTATTTGTAATGTAACTTTTAGCTGTGAACTCCATACACGGAACGTCCACGTCCATGTACATATAAATTTGCTAGAAAACAATTAGGTCACTATCACACAAGTTATCATTTTACATAACGTTATCCTTTCATAATTTCTAAAAATTCAACAAACCACTCGGATGATAGCTGTCTAAATGGACACAACATATGTTTATGGTAAGTCTGGTTCGGGTGTAACGTGGGAGGAAAAGAGAAAGGAAAATAAATATGACGTGAAATAAGAGATTATTCTTGTTTAGCTCAGAGTAAAAGGGGAGATGAAAATAAAAAAAAAAGGGTGAAATAGCACCTCTTCCAAGTCGGAAAAAATTTCCTTCTACTTATGGACGGTTTAAATATATAACGAAGATTTGTGAACAAAATTATTCTATTCTTTTTTCAATTTTATAAGACTTTTTGAGAGAGTAATATTCATTTATTTTCCCTTCTTCCTTCACTTTTCACTTCGACTAAACAAGAAAAAGTAATATTCATTTTCTTCCTATTCTCTCCTACCAAACAAAATAGAAAAAAATGTATTTATTTTCACCAGATGAAATAAATCTCCCCCTCCCCTCTTGCAAACCAAACTTACCATTGAGTTTGAATTTAGTCGATAGAAATTGCTTATTAAAATATGCATAAAATATCAAATAATTGGGGGGGGGGTTTGCAATTCTATAGTATTATGGTACGACTTTGAGGATTAATTTTTCTTAATGAATAATAGCTAATTATGATTTAAATTATATATTTTATAAGAAGTGAGAATTTTTATGATAATGACAAAGGGGATATCAATACTTTTTGTTCTGGTGACCCTTTTCCAAGAAAAAAAAAAGCAAGAAAAACATCAGAAAAACATCATATAGCTATTTTCATTCTAATCTATCACAAATGGTACATATATCCAGTTTTATATGGAAAATTAATCACTGGCCTTTTAATATATTTAATGGGCCACATGTTATACTCAACTCCAAGCACACATGAAAAACCGTCCAGAATGGTTGAATAATCTCGACTGGGCTTCCTGGACGCTAACTTTAGTATTATTAAAATCCAGATTAATAATTTAATTTCCTCGAATTGAATCTTAATGGCTGCCTTTGCCCCCCACCATTTTCCTAAATATTCGTCCGATCAGCTGTTATGTCTCGAGATCGAGGAACAAGGGGAAAAAAAATTATCACAAGACGTAAAATTTTGCAGAGATACTATACAGTTTTTGGTGGCATATCTTGGAGACAAAGCACAAATTGCCCATGTTAGCTCAGGCAACAAACAACAAAGTTTGCAGTGATAAGAATTTGCCACTTGGGATTTAATTAATGTTTAAGAAAATTAAAAAAAAAACCTAAGAATTGGTTGATTGTGTCCTATCGTGTACGGGGTGTTGCGGATGCAGCAAGGAATAGTGAGAAAGAAACGTTAATACAGATATTGATGTCTAAAATGGCACTCAACCTCACACCGGCCGGTCAACCTGGCATGGCGCCATGTCATTGAATTATAATTCAAGTGATACAATTCAAGTTTTTCCGGTATATATAAAAAAAAGTACAATACCATACTTATTATCGTTTTATATTTTTACAAATTTTTTTCATTAGTTTGAAAAATTTTAAATCCCACAATTTGATTATAAGATAAGGATAGTTAAAAAGAAGGATGAGATGTCTCAAATAATGAATTATTTATAAATATTTTTAATTGGGTTTATGAGATTTAGAAAATCCTATAACTACACTAGGAAAACGAAGGCTCTAATTTTGGATTGATCTGAAGCTAAGGAGGGTCGGCAGTGAGGATGTAGCTAGTCTTCTGTCATTTTCCCAGTACTAGTGGATCATTTTTCAAGTCCACATCTAGGGCTCCATTACAACCATTATTTTGATGATTTGCCCCTAAAATGCACCCACCAAAGTTAATATCAAGGAAACATTCACAGAACCTAAAATATCAAACTAAACTAAATCAAAACCCCACCATCAAAACTGTGACACAAGTTGCCCATAGGGCAAAAAGAGGGGGAGGAGAGTGGCAGCTAGTATTACCCCTTGAATTTTTTTTTCAAAATATTTATGTATGTAAATCTGAAAAATTATAACTCTAAGATATATATTATAATAACTGGCCTTCTAAGATTATAAAATTAAATATATATTATATTTTGCTATCAAATTTTCTTTTCGCCCCTAGAATAATAGCATAAAAGAACCACTCTTTGCCAAAATAAGGTTCAGATGCAACTGGATAATTAAAAAAAGGGGTGATGTCCTTTGTCGAGCAAACAGACCACACAAGCATCTAGATCAGATCAAGTTGCCTCCTCTCCCAAACACATTAATAACGTCCCAAACCTCACCTATTTAGTTTCCCTGTCTTCGTGGTCTCTCTTAACGTGGTCCCTTCTGTCTGATTCCTGTTGAGATGTTGGGGTTAGTGGGATTGTCTAGAGCAAACAGCCAACACTGGAGTCATGAAATTGAATGTGTTTGATGAAATACTGGGGGTAATGCATCTTCCTTTCTTTTGTATCGTATAGACAGGTTATGGGTCTACAGATTACATTCCGGCTGAATGAGCGATGAATCCAAACCAAAGATATGGTTGTATGGGTCAAGAAAATGATAGAGTCCCCCTTGGAATTTTATTGGGGTGTTTTCTAGCTAGCTAGTAGTGTCATTCGTGTGTGATGCAATGTATATAGTGAAGAAGATGGACAAGGGTCTCCGAGAGGGATGTTTGTTTGCATTTGTATGTGCAAGTGCATGCTCATTCCTTGGTTTTGTGTGGATTAAGATTTCCGCATAATTATCTTGTATTTAAATTAAATAAATTACACCAACGTTTCGTTGGTTCAATGAGAATGATACTAGAATCTTATAAAAATGATATTAGGAAAACCCTTATGAGGATCCGATCACTGATTGGTCTAAATTAATCGGAATAAAATTTTAAATATTAGACGACAAATCAAATTCAGAGCAAATAAAAATTAAATTAAGTAAATTATCTGTGATTGGTACTTAAATCAGTTGGTGTGAAATGTCGACCTTTTTCGTCTGCTTTCATGTTAGAAGGGCGTTGCTATCTTCTTCGGAGATAAAATATGCCCACTTCTGATGAATAATCAAATTTAAATTTAAGTTTTTTTATTTTTATTTTTATTATTATTTTTTTAAAAGATTGATGTATCTAGTCCTAAGCCTACCTCAGGGCCGGGGGTGAGTGGGGGAATGTACATGCTGTCGTACATCATTTTATTTTATTTTATGTTTTTTGGGGCGGGATTACGTATGTCCTTCAACAAAGAATAATGCGATGCTCACCTCACCTTCCACAACCCCCATCTTATGTTGATAGATAATTAATTTCTTTTGCTAATCTTATATTATACTTTCAATTCAATTTTAAATAAATTTACGCTTATAGTTTAGGAATACCCACTCTTTTTTTTTGTTTTTTATCGATTGGTATCCGAATTTTATCTGTTAATTCAGTTCAAATACTGTAAAATTCATTGAATGATTAACTCATTCAATTTTTTTTTTTTCCATTCTCAGGACTTGAACTCGAGATTCCTTATAAAAGAAGAAGAGTACCCAACCACTACCCAAAGAAGTTCGGTTTACCCACTCTCTTATTATCAACGGGTTAGATTTTTGAGTTTTCCCTTCCCTCATATTAGGACCAAAAGATGAAGAAAAAAAAAAAAACAATAACATAAACAAGTGAATGGTAGATGTACATTTTAGATCAGAGATAGATGTAAGGTTGAGAGAACATTGCTCCTCCCTTGTGAAGCAGGAAATTTGTGCTCGTGCTACCCGCCTATCAACTCAACTCGGATGTACATTTTCCCAAATTCAAGAGAAGAAAAAGGAGTTAGGCCTTTTTTCCCCCCCATTTTGCCAAGAAAAAAGAGTTGTACTTACATAGGAAAGAGATCTTAATAACAACTCCTTCTTGGTATGCTAACAAATGATAATTCAACTGATACCATCCTCATCTTCTTATAAAAATCAATAATTTGAACCTCTTTATATATATATATATATATACACACACATATATATAAACCTTCTTGGTATAATGATAAAAATATTAAATTTTCTTAATCAAGTTTTCAAATTTTGAGAATGTAAAAAACAAACACCGAAGAGCTCGCTCATCAATGAATTCGTCAGTTGGCTTGAGTTGTAGTAGTCAAAACTAATAAATTAGTTAGTGATAATCGTTCCGTCAAGGAAAAAAAAAATAAAAGAAAATAGATGTAAGGTTGAGAGACGATTGCTCCTTCCTTATGAAACAGGGAATTCGAGCTCGTGCCACCAGCCTATCTACTCAACTTGGATTGCCGTTTGGAACGAGAGTGGGGTTGGTTTCAGATTTATGGACCTGAATTTATGGAGTTCTGCAACTGGGTAATGTTGGGCCAAAATCTAGGTGGGCTACGTTTTATTACTAATCCCGGAGACACGGGCTCTCCTATTATGGGCCTCCTCTAACTGTCTCTAAATCTGGTCCAGTGGGCCTTTCAAAGACCTTTTGTGGACTTATGTCTTGGATTCAATTTGGACTCACTAGTTTTTTCTTGACACTTTTCTTAGTCTTTTTTTTTTTTTTTTGTTACAACATTTTCCTTAGTCTTTATGCAAATTCAAGAGAAGAAAAATGAATTATGCTTTTTATTTTTCCTTTTTGCTAAGAAGAAAATAATTTTACTTACTGGTAAAAAGACACTCATAATCATAAGATTTGTTTTGAGTTCACATTTTATGATGCTACAAAAAAATACTTCGAAATTTCTTGATGATGTGAACCATGAATCGGACAAAGTGGTAGACTTTTCTTTTGTCTTATTAACATTGTTATTCCTAATTCAATAAAAGTAAAAAATTGTGCCTAATCCAAAAAATTGTTCTCTCTGGAAGGAGCTCAGCAGATAACATCATCGTTACTTAAGAGGTCATCTACTCCCTGCGGAGGTCAAAAAGCAAAAGGTATGGGATGGTGTTGAAGGTTGATCTTCGAAAAGCCTATGATCACGTTAATTGGGATTTCCTAAGACAAGTCTTGGTTGATTTTGGGTTCCCTCACCAGCTGATCAAGCTTATTATGTTCTCCATTTCTAATGGAGACCTCTCCTTGTTATGGAACGGAGAGAAACTTCCCCCTCTCACCATTGGACAAGGCTTAAAACAAGGCGATCATCTCTCTCCTTACCTTTTTATCCTTGTTATGGAGAAACTTTCCTACATGATAGGGTCAGGAAAGGAGTGTGGAAACCTGTTAGAGTGGCTAGAGGTAGCCCAACCATCTCTCATTTGTTCTTTGTCGATGATCTCATGCTCTTTGCTCATGCGGATCATCGGAATCTCAACTGCGTGTTGGATTGTCTCAGGGACTTTGCAACCGAGAGTGGCCTCTGTATTAACCACCATAAGTCAAGCTTGTGGATCCCTCTTAGAGCCCTTTTTTTCCTAAAAACTTCTCTTGTGCAGCCTCCAGATTTCCCTTAGTTGAAGACTTGGGGAAATATCTCGGCGTTCCTCTGATCCATGGCAAGTTTAAGGTTAATTCTTGCAGTTATATTTTAGAGAAAGCCCAAAACAAGCTTCGTGACTGGAAGGCCAAATCTCTTAGCATGGCTAGTAGAAGAACTCTGATCCAGGCTATGGCTTCTGCAATCCCTCTTCATTCCATGCAGACCCTTTGGTTTCTTGAGAATATTTGCAGAGGCCTCGATAAGCTGCACAGAAACTTTCTCTGGGGTTCCTCTCAAACTGAAAGGAAAATCCACCTTATTAATTGGGATAAAGTTTGCACTAGTAAGAAGGTGGGGGGTGTGAGTCTCAGGAAGGTGAGAGATGTTAATATAGCTTTGATGGCCAAGCTCGGATGGAGAATTCTGAGAGGTGACCAAGACCTTTGGTGTAATGTGCTTCGCTGCAAGTACTTTCAAAATGAAAACCATCTTGCGTACAATAAGAAGGTCAGTCACTCTATTGTTTGGAGGGGTATTCTCAAGAGCAGGGAATGCATCAGAAATGGGAGTGTTTGGTCTCTGGGGAATGGTGAGAGTATAAGCTTCTAAAGGGATGTCTGGGTGGGAAATGATAGCTTAATCAACCATGCCCTGATTCCGAATTCTTCGTGTCCTGCTAACGTGCGTGTTAGGAACTTCATCAATCAGAATGGGGATTGGAAGTTAGCTGATCTTAGGAGTTGCCTCCTTGAGTACAAGGTAGAGGAGATAAGAGCTCTGGACAACCACCCTATGGGGCCTAATATAGACATGATTGGTTGGAAGGAGTCTGCAGAGGGAAGCTTTACTGTGGCTTCAGCTTATGATCTTATCCAAAAGTGCAAAGGTCAAAGCACCGCTAGTCTTCTTGACTGGAACTGGATATGGAAGGTTCGATGTCATGAGAGAATTAAGATTTTTGTCTGGCTCGTAAATGTAGATAAAATTCTTACTAATGCGGAGAGGAAGAGAAGGATGCTAACAGAGGATGCTCTCTGCCCCATATGCAAAGCAAGTGATGAAACGACTATCCATGCTCTCAGAGACTGCCCCTTTGCTGCTGCTACTTGGCGTACCATGTGGCCGGAGGAGTTTCTCAACAAGTCTTTTTGGATTCTTGATCCTGCTGCCTGGATTAAGAAGGTGTCCTCCAAGTTAATGACTGCCGAGTTAGTCACAGCTTGGATTATTTGGAAGACCCGCTGCAACTATGTTTTTGAGAAGATACCTCATCTCGTCAGCAGTACCACTCATGTGATTAAAAGACTTTCCCATGAATTTTCCTTAGCTTTTAACATAAATAGAAGCTTTTCTGTGCATCAACCTAGATGGATTGGTTGGACCCCCCGAGAAGAGGCACTTTTAAGTTGAACTTTGACGGTGCTACAGATGGGCATAAGGGTGGTGCGGGTGGCCTCATCAGAAACCATGAGGGTACTTGGGTCGCAGGGTTCCTTACCATGGTAGAAAACACTAATGTTCTTGATTTGGAGATTAAAGGTTTGAGGTAAGGTCTTATTCTTGCCAAAAGGCACAATCTGAAAGGTTTGGAAGTGGAAGTTGACTCGTCTGATCTATCCAAGCTGATCTCTGTTGGCGTAGATTGGGGGAGTAGACTTCACAAGCAAATTCTTGAATGTAGAAGGCTTATGCACGAGGTGGGGGCAGTAGGTCTGAAGCATAATTTTAGAGAAGGCAATCAAAGTGTCGACAAGTTGGTTAAGATGGGAATGATGAGTTCTTTAGAGGTGATTTACCTGGATGAGCCTCCCGACTTCATGGGAGACCTGCTTAGCCAGGATGCGAGAGGTGGGCTTTACCTCAGACTGTAGCTTTCTTTGTTTTGCTTTTCTCATCCTACCAAAAAAAAAAAATCAATTAGCTGTGGGTCCATGCTGTCATTGCAAATAAAGTAGATGAGTCACCCTGCCACCTGACCTAATCATCAAATAAAATGGACCCAACCATATATATATATATATATCTATATATGTATATGTTATACTTTGAGATTGAATTCTAAAATTTTGATTGCTAGCTGTTGGTCAAATGGTAAAAGTAACTCACCATAGAAGAATTCATATAAGTATAAATTATACGAGAGATGAATAATTTAAAATAAAGAAAATTATTAATACAAAATTCAAATAAATTATTAATACCGCATAAAAACATTAGGGCTATTTGTAGGTTTTTCAAAAAAAAAAGGGGCGTAGCAAAAGTACAGGAGCACAGAGGAAGGAGGTGGAGGCGAGCCTCACCGGATTAAAACGACGCACAAAACCCGTGCAACAGAGGATCAGAATTCCAACTCATTCCACGTCCAAAACGTTGAGGTTTCCCACTTGGGCTCAGTCTGACCCAAAAGAGCCGAAGTCGTTGGTTTCTTTTTCCTTTTGCTTCATGGCCTCTCCTTAATCAATTGCATCACACCCAGGTTTTATTTTTGAGAGAAGAGATAAGGAGAGGAGAGACACAGAGAGAGATAGAGAATGGGCAATGCGTTCTTCGGGTGTTGTGCGTGCATAGACCAAGCTAGCGTAGGAGTGGTGGAGAAGTGGGGTCGTTTCGAGCGATTGGCATTTCCAGGTCTTCACTTATTCAACCCTCTGGCCGGCCAATGGCTCGCCGGTGTTCTTTCCACTCGCATCCACTCTCTCGACGTTCGCATCGAGACCAAAACCAAGGTTCTCTCTCTATTGGATTTCCTATATTGTCTTGATTGGATATTGTATTTTGTGCTTCGGTAATTGGGAAATTAACCTAATCCTGGGAAACCCGCTAATGGGGTTTTATTAGGTTGATGCATACACCGCTTTTGTTTGATCGCGGATTTCAGATTCTAAACTAAACATAAGGTTCATATCAAGGAGATTGGGGTTTTAGGATTTTTATTGATTAATCCATATGTTGTTTTTGTCCTTTGATGATTGTTTGCTTGGGTATTCTTCTCTTTCGTTGTATGATTATTTATTAGGTTTCATCATATACGGATTTCATATATGCTATTTATTTGGCTTTCATGAGTGACTGCATCAAAAGTGCGTGTTGTTTTCTCCAATGTTTGTAGGGCTCTTAGTCATTGCAAGATATTGAATATTTGTTATTGTTTTGCTGCTGCGGCTATTGCACCGGACTTTTTTCTTGGGTAGGAATTTAGAGGATCACTTTGATTATACCAATGAAGGATTCAGAACCTCTTTTTTCCTCCTCCTTTAAAGGTCCTAAAAGAAGAGGATTTCCTAATTATCTTTATGAATGCTGAATCTCTTCCTTCCCAAATCCATATTGATATAATATTTACTAATTAGCAACTTTCTGCTTGTTGCTTTCGTAGATGCTTGTGCATAGATGGCTGATTGACTTGATCACTTTGCTATTTGTAGTCTATGTACCTTACTTGAAACATTTAATAGTTAAATCACAACCAAATAATGACCTTCATTTTACAGGATAATGTTTTTGTTCAATTGCTTTGCTCCATTCAATATCGGATTGTCAAGGAGAATGCTGATGATGCTTTCTATGAGTTGCAAAACCCCAGAGAGCAGATTCAAGCTTATGTGTTTGACGGTAATTCTCATCGAGTTCTTGGGAATTACTTTTGTTTTTCAGATGGATTTGTATTTTTATTTTCTATGATGTGTTTCTGCAATGTGTTTAGTGGTTAGAGCTCTGGTTCCAAGAATGACTTTAGATGAGCTCTTTGAGCAGAAGAGTGATGTTGCTAAAGCTGTTCTGGAGGAACTTGAGAAAGTAAGTTGAAATCACCTTAGCTCCGTTTGATTAGTTTATTTTGATACGCGTGGAAGCATGTTTTTCTAGTTAGACTTGGGGGTTCGTGGGTCAGTATTTTGTCCTTGACTTGATACAAAAGAATGCAGAATATCTCATTGCAGATTATGACTGGTTTTCTGCCTGAATCCCAAAAGTCATTGTGTTTTCATATCTTTGACCTGATTTTGCATCAACCATTCAGCCTTCGCATCATAGTGTCAGCTAGATTTTCTGGAGGGAGGCTTTCTGTAAAGACTAAATTCTCTAAAGTTTTCCTATTGCATGGACTTCTAGTGATATTTTTTTAATTGCACTTAAAATTAGTAAGTGCATCAATTACCCAACCAGGCCTCTTCGCCAACACCCCCCACACAGGAAAAAGGAACAAAACAAAAATGAGGAAAATGAATGGAAAAAAGGCACTGTAGACATTAACAACTGTGCAGCAATAGACCCAGAAGATTTGTCTTTGTGGTCGTCACTTTAATATATGATAATTCAGTGATGACAATAATCTATATAGAAATTAGGGTTGTTACTTTCAATTTAGTATTTTTCATACAAACCCTTTTTTTCCACCTTTTCTGAAAATCATAACCTCACCCTCAGCTCCCCTTTAGACAATAATCTAAATAGATTTGTCTTCTGCCTTTTCAAATACCCCATTTCATGCAATGTGAAAGTTACTGTATCTTTGGGTGAGGTTTAACTATGTTTTATGACATGATGTCTGTGATTCAGGTGATGGGAGGATATGGATACAACATTGAGCATATACTGATGGTTGACATAATACCTGATCCATCTGTGCGCAAGGCAATGAATGAAATTAATGCAGGTCATAACTTATTTTCTTTGGAACATCCCCGCCCAAAAAAAAAAGTTTCTCCATTTATTTTGTCTTGCATGTGGAAGATTACTTTTTCTGGAATGCTCTTTGGAATCAATGGGTTTCCAAACTTGAGACCTAGGTGTTGTAATAATTATTGATTGGCAGTGTTTGCTTCTTTCTACTATACTTGCAAGATCTGGAATGTTGACACTAAACAGACTCCCATCCCCAACCCAAATGATGAGAAGGATACCAGATTCTGTTCAGAAACTGTCCTACCAATGCTGATAACTGTATCTTTTAACATACTCTTAACTTATCATGATTCTTCTTTGACCTCCACTTATCATGATTCTTCTTTGACCTGCTGAAGCTAGTTAACATAGGGTCCATGTAGTACTCCTGGCGGCAAAGATGGAAGATAAATTTTCCTATATCTAAATCAGTGCTATCATTCTGTTTGACAGCTCAAAGGCTTCAGCTTGCTAGTGTGTACAAAGGGGAAGCAGAGAAGGTGCTCCTGGTTAAAAAGGCAGAAGCTGAGGCCGAAGCTAAATTCCTTGGTGGGGTTGGCGTGGCAAGGCAGAGACAGGCAATAACAGATGGCTTGAGAGAAAACATCCTGAACTTCTCTCACAAGGTGGAAGGGACCTCAGCCAAGGAGGTTATGGATCTCATCTTGGTTACTCAATACTTTGACACACTCAAAGACCTTGGAAACTCATCCAAGAGCACCACCGTTTTCTTACCACATGGTCCTGGCCATGTGAGGGATATTGGTGATCAGATACGCAATGGAATGCTGGAGGCAAGCAGTGCTCAATTGAATGCAGAGTAATTGGAACCCTATTTCCTGGAGTCCTGGAGTTTGTTTTCTTAGACAGATTTCTAGGAATTCACGTAGAGAAGTAAAGCTTGAAGATGGCTTTTCCTATGCAGACATTTATCTACCGCTGTGCATACAGGTGGGAGGATTATACAATCAAAATAAATAAATAGTGTGTATGAACTCTTTACGGATAGGGCTATAGTTTTGTGAATACCTTGGGGGGTTTACTTGGAGACCTTGAGAATTGACATGACATTTGCTCTTGGTTCTCAGGGAGGTTTTTACAGTATAGTTCCACGTAAGTCTGTGTTTACCGTATCTTTTGGAATTTTTTCTGATTTCTTTGTTGCTTGAATAAATTTCCAAGTTCCGTTTTGTTTGGTGGGGTTGGGCTTTTTTTTTTGGGGGGGGGGGGTCACAACAAATTGATAAATGTTCAACATTTTCTAGTATAATTATCAACATTATCTAATATTATCTTGTATTTATCTATGACTGTCTTGAAAGAAACTTTGGATTGTTACTGTTGCAGTCTTTTTGTCCCTCTTTGCGGGCAACTTGATATTGCACTAATATTTATTCCATCTTCCTTCTAAAAAATTCATGGAATTTTCAACTGATTGTGTATGGCACAAATATTTCGATTTTAAGCGAGCAAAAATATTTAAGTACAGATACGCATGAAGTCAATAAGTTCGTAAATTATATTGGGTCACATCTAATTTCAAATGAGCCATCCTCAACTTTCACAAATGGCACCAAACTTAAATTCTCCATCTTGTTCCTCTTAAAAACTCTAGTTGTTTACTTTTTCTTCTTGTCTTGGAGAAGGGGCCAAACCTCTTGCTGTGCTGGCCCAGCAAAAATGCAGAAAAGGAAAATTCTTGGCGAGATCAAAGTCCACCTGAAGCTTTGGACACTTAAGCCCATTATCGAGCATGACTAACAACACGAAGGTCCACAATCCACCCTCCACATGGGTTCTTGGGAGACAGCAAAAAATGTGTTTTCACTCGGTGTATATCTAATACTTATAATCCTCCTCTCTCAACTTAATGATTCTAGTTTCAAATCTCGATATAATCAATATATATATATTATTTACTAAGAGACCATAGATTCAAGATTACATAATAATTATTCCGGTAATTAAATAAATGAATCACTATCGAGTCTCGAATCTATTCCATAAAAAATGCTATCAGGTGTATAACTGAACTACCATGCCTGTTTATACCCAGTTGGATGTTTCTTTATAATACATGTAAATCATGAAATAAAAATAAAATATTAAAAAAATATATATTTTAATTCAACTAATATGTTAGAATTTGTATCATAGGAGAGAAGTTGTACACGTTTCAAAGCTTTATGTTTTTGAATGTCCAAACCAATCATAAAGCAAAGAAGACCTTAATAACATAAATCAATTGCTATACCTAAAGAACACAATCATTTGTACAGAGAAAAAGGAAAGTTACAATGATCACAAACTCCGGTGATTAGGGTACCACACTATCCCCACCACACCAACACAAGCAAAGCCAACACTCACTCTCATTTTGACAAATCCAAATCCCATCATCCTGATCATCATTCAACCCTTATTCGTCGCCCAATCACAGCCCATGTCTCCCATGATTAAATTTTATGTTTATTTCGCTAATACACGGTGTCCGAAGAAACCTTAACTGAGTTTAATTTATTTCAATTTAGTTTATTTCCTCTATTTAAAAAATATTATTATCCTGAATAATTTTAATTTTTTGAAACGGCCTAGTACAAAATTATAATTATAGAATTAGGAGAAAATAATGGACCCATGATCATGCTTTTTTGCTGTAATAATAATAGTGGCATTGATGATTTAGGTGTTGGATTAGGGTTTGTAATCATGGGCACAGTGGATGATAGAATCGGTCATATATATGCACTGTTATTTTTATTCATCATTCATTGATTGTGACAGATTAGTTCTAACTACACCCACTAAAGAAATGTTTGGGGACCAAAAAAAAAAAAAAAAAAAAAAAAGCAGGTGTGATTGTAATGTTCGTCTTTGTGGGGTTGAATGTTTGTACACTTTTTTAGGGTTTGATCGGGCTGGGGCTGCTGATGTACCCAAGATGCTGGACGGCACTACCATTTACTTTTGTTGGGATGGATATGAAAATAAAGAAAAAGGCAAAAATTAGGAAGGAAATTCAATTTTTTCCGCGGCATGAGGTTGACAAGAATATTCTAAATTTTTATCATTTTAAATATTTTACGATTTCCATTCATATGAATTAATCGTTTTTTAGCAAAAATAAATTAACTCAGAAATCTTACTTATCAAACAAACACAATAAATAAATCCTGTATTAATCAAAAAGAATTCTTAATATAATTATAAAATATAATTTTAATATTATTTAGAGAAAAATTACATATATAATTAGTTAACCTAAAACCACCGAATTTGGGTTGGGTGTTTGGGTATTTTACCCTCATAATTAGAGGTCTCAAATTTGAGTCCTAAGAGTGGAGATAATTATAAAATATAATTTTAATATTATTTAGAGAAAAATTACATATATCATTAGTTAACCTAAAATCATCAAATTTGGGTTGAGTGCTCGGGTATTTTATCTTTTTAATTAGAAATCTCAAATTTAAATCCTAAAAATGGAAAAAAATGATTAGAATAAGTTAACTTTTAAAATAGACTCCATAATACTCGCACTGAATTAGTCAAACAAACTCTAGATTTTAATTAATGAAAAAAAATAATTAATTTAAAATCAATACACGAGATATAAGATTATTAGAGTTGATTGAAAACAAATCAATGGCCCCCACGCATAGGGTCCCATCAGCAAGGATCGATGAATTGATTAATGCATAATACAAGAGTTTAAAAGTAATTGTGGGGGGGGGGGGATTTGGTTAATGCGGTGTTAGGTGAAATAGAAAGAAAAAGTAGAGGAAAATCTTACGATTAAAGACAAAAATTGTAATAAAGGTTGAAAATACTAAAACCTATGATAGCCATTAAGAAAAGAAAAAAATTTCATGGGTAGGGTATGGACCATCTCTCGGTTTTTCTTATTTAAATCTAGGCAACTTTGAGAGATCATCCAATTACATTTGAGGTTGGTGGTGGGGGGAGGGGGTGGGGAATGAAGAGACATTTAGACTTTTTTTGGGTGGCAGATTTTATACGTAAAGGTTCTAAAGTACACACCATAAATGAGTAATACATGTGACAAATTTCACATTGTAGATGGTATCTCCTTACCTAAATCTTGGACAACAAAATCTTCAAAATAGTTTCTTGTCTCACAAATTGCTCTCTCTGCTTTATCAATGTAGACGTTGGCACCGATCGATGGTTAGTCTAAAATAAATTATTTTAAGAGAGTTATCTTTTAAATAGAATTTTTATAGACACTCAAATCAAATTAATCAAAATATAATTTTAAATATCGATAATTAAAAAAAAATATAGACGTAGCACCATCTAAATCCATATTATCATGTGATTATCCAATTTATTTTTAATAAAAAAAAAAAAAAAAAAAAGAGAGTAATATTTAAAATATTCCACGGAACGAAAGGTATAGATTTTGTGAAAACAAAAATAAAATTAGAAGTTATATATATTCTCAGAATAAAAATAAGTCAAAATTAGGTATTTTTTCAAAAGGACATGAGGATAGGGGCAAGCATAGAAAATTTAATAATTTTTAACTTTACATATTTTTTTAAATTTTCATGTGAGACTTTCGGTGCTGCGACGTCCAAATATATACTATATTTGCTCTTGCAGTGTAGAATATCTATTGTTATTGCATTTATGGACAGTGTTTACTGCATTTTTATTATTTTTTAATATTTAGCGATAAAAAATTGAATAAAACATGACAAATATATTTTGTACCTTAATACCTTGAAATTTTGTAGCTTCATAAATTTAACGGGGTCGATTGACCCTAAAAGGAGTGGGTAGTTTGAACATTCTGCATGGGAAGCTTTTTCTACCTAGAAAGTTAAGAAAATATACGTTTACCCTCCATCTACTCCCGCACTAAATAGAGAGCACTTTGTATTCCAAATGAGCTTTTTTTAAAATCAAGAAAATACTAAAACTTATGGTTAGTCGCAAGAGTTGCCTCTGAATAAAGGGCTGCCAATAGACTTATTGCCATTGTCAAAATCATTCTACTTTACGTGCAAAACACAACAGCCCTATAGCAATGGGGCACTTTTAGCCCTTTTGGTTCAAATGGTACACCTTTTGTCCAATTTCCTCCTACACAGTTCATGGCCAAAATGCATGAATCCTTACATGCTTTTATACAAATAACAAGTGATTGGCGAATACATACCCTTGAAGAAGGGCATGCAAATCATACAACATCATGACCGCAAACATCGTATCTCGTTGGTCGATAATCAGCTGACGATTTAGCCACGATTTGGTACGAGGGTCAAGTGACTACAACAAATAGCAATGCCCATTCTGCATTTTCTGCGTGTGTAGATGATACCCCGAATGCGTGTGTAGATAATAGCATCATGCCCTCTCTCAGACCTGAAAACTGATTGAATTGTTCAATCGCCTGTTAGTTGAAATGGACAAAACCCTTTTGTCTTGTCAGTGTCATTTGTTTGAACAAGGGTTTTGCACATGAATAAAACCACCAAGACCACTTTCCATCACCTTTCTTCAACTACAGAGAGAGACATTCTGATGACCACATGCATGCATCATTGTTTCTTCTTTTGTTATGATGTCTCGGTCCCCTGCTCATCACTTTTCAAATAATATCCAAGTGTGCAGGAAAGCACATATCAAAACTAGGATAATTTGTTTCATCATGATCTCATTCATATGAGAAAATTATAGAGACTGAAAATTCAGTGAAAAACAATTCTTCACATTAGATAGAAGAGAGAGAAATAAACCAAGGTTAATCATGGGGGAGCATTGAAACGGGGAAGATTCTTGTAGAAAGGAGTGTTGACCTAGACTAATCATTCTATCTCCTATACTTTTTAATAAAGGTGTGAACAAAGTGGAACAATGAAGCCATACCATAGGAGTAGTAACCATCACAAGCTTGCCGACATGATCCTGTCTCTTCACCTATTATGGAAAAATAGATGCAACCAAAAAAAAAAAAAAAATTGCATTCTCAGTATTTCGATCTATTAACGCGATTCTAAAAGTGAAATTCTACTTGATTCTCACTTCTGAATTATCAGATTCAGGTTGAGCAAGGCTCAAAGTGCATCACGGGCGTTTGAAATTCAAAACGCTTTATAGGGGTACTATGTAAAAAAGGATATGAATGTATGATAGTGTGAAGGGTATTGTGTACGGAGATTCCCTTCTAAGGAACAACACAAAAGAACAAGAGGACACCCAAAGAACAGGAACTGAATTCCCACAAGGTAAGTTTGAAATATGGCCAACAACATAAAACATATTCCATTTTAGCAGTGTTTTCTGGCCTTGGATAGAGGTGCCAAAGGACTGCATTGCCGGGCCTCCAATTCTACAGTCATTGAAACTGATAAAATATTAAGCGATTTAAATGTATTATTTCCTAAATGACCTTATTCAGGTCTTACCAATAAGTTACATAAATGAATGTACCTACGGTGGTTAGATAATTTACAATAATATTGAGAATTATCACAAAATGAAACTATCTCCCTTAAATCACGAATATTAAGGAACATAATGAAGGAGCAATTCTTTTTCCCTCCTACAGATTTACCATGAAAAATGTTTTAGGTTCACTGAAGAGGAAAAACTACAATGTCAAAGGTTCACCAACCTGATAAATATAAGTCAACCATAATCATGGCAATGTGAACCTGAAAATCCCATCACAGTTTGTTTACAAATCCCTTTGGATCATTATATGTAATTCCCTGTGCCGACAGGCTTCCGTGCTAGTTTGCACAAGAACTTTTAGCAATTGTGGCAAGCCTAAGCAGTGACTCTGCAGAACTTGCAATTTTCCAACCAAAAAGCTTCATTAGGGCCCAGCCAGGAGCTAGAGTTACACAAGAATCGGAATGTTTAGATGACAAGTCATCCAAAGATGATGGGATGGAAGGTTAGCTTTCAAAAACAAAATAGATGAAAAAAGTTACATATGAACGGAGAGAGAGGGGTGATGGGAAATAATGCTTCTCCTTATTTCTTCCTTTTTTTTCACCATTATTGCTAGCGTTGTCGAGATGGACATCCACTCTTAATGGTGGGGTTCTATCATTGAAAAACAGACATTACAGATGACAGGGATGAGACATAGCAACCAGAACCAGAAGTGCTTCTTCAATTCCAATAGGTTCCTCCGAGGTTTGACCAATGTGGTGAAATTATCTGGCTTGCCAACCACCCAACCAGTTCAACCAGGACGTAAATTGTTACCACACGCACGCACGCACGCACACACACACACACATAACCAGAGGTACTGTTAAAAATGATACTAAATGTTGTATGACCGACCTTTTGCAGCTTCTTCGCTTGCAAGGAAGTCAGAAACGCAAAAACAAAATTTGAGCTAGTCAATATTTCACAAAGCAATTGACAGAAATTTGGAAGTCTTTAAAGCAATCCTGTCTGTATAAAATCAAAAGCTAGGCTTCAAATCTGGTAATGGTTGCAAAGATCACAAAGTATTCAATTTGCCAGTTGCCTTTCCTACTAAAATTCAAAATTATGCAAAAGCACAAGCAAGCTGTTAGGTGGAAAAGACTGAACTGGAAGCCATGCTTAAATATACTTGAACAGGAGAAGAACTGATTAGATGCTCCTACAGCCATCCCAGGAAAAAGGTTGGCGAGAACTGTGAGGGGACAGTGAGGTCCTGCAAGAATTGATTCCAGTCAGTGGTGTTTAACATGGCACATAAAAATAAATGTAGTGTGGATCTACTTCCATAAGATTAAGCACAGGGTGAACAACAAGAAAGTCCTAGTATCAGAAGCATATTGAACAACATGAAACATGTAGCTGATCATGATATGAAAAATATGGTAGTTCACTGGCTTAAAGGATATGGTTTTTGACTCAAATATGCAAGTACTAAATGTTGACCAGATTACGTTTAGGCAATGCAGAGCTTTCAGCAATTCACAGCTTCATGCTAAGATTAATTCTCTCAGAGAGAAGTTTTGAATCATAAGATATTTTACTTTAGAGAAAAGTACTGAAGACAGATACATGGATTTAACTACAAAACTGATCAGAACCAACAGTTTTACGAATGTCTCAATTATACAGCTTCCTCAATACTTAGAGTAAGTTTCAGTAACTAAGCACCAGAAAAAAAATGCTTTATTTGTTTCTGTCACCCTGGCATTTTGCACCATTTTTATGAAGCTTGAAATCAGATCATATTTCTCAATTTTGTCACCAGCCTGTAGATTTCAGCACCTAGCATCTAGTTTGACTTAACATCTAGAGAAAAATAACACCAAACAAACAAAGACGGTTAATGGTACAGCTACCACAAGAAATAATCAAGAGAAACTGAGACAAGGAAGAGGAGAAGAGTTCTTCAGATAATCAAGCGCAAAACTCAAAATGTAAGTTAAATAAACAGTTCAAACAGCCTAAAGCGGCATGCACAGCTGAAGCGCATGATATTGTTCCGGTTTTGCTTCTTGAACCTTTTACACCAATACAAAAAGAAAAGTAGATTACTTCTCTACAACTTCAAAAATCTTGAGCTCATGGGTCATGACCTAGCAGGAGACCCATGAAATATCTAAATCATTGGCTATGTTGTTCTAGCAGTACATTTCCCACTGACAAAGCTCTATCTCTTCAAAAATTTGATGAGATATGATCAACATCACTAACAGCAGGAAACAAGTATCGGAAAGAATCAAATTAATTCTAACCTCTCGAATTTTACAGGATTTAACAAGAAAATAGAAAAATTACACTGAGGATGCCTCGGCAAAGACCTCATTGAGTGTGTCATCCTCACTACTTGTCATTGCCAACATCTCTGCATCTTTTTCCTCTTCATTTGAGAAGTCTCTCCTTCCGAGCTTAGCATGAGCTGCAATGAATATCATCTTCTGAGCTCTATCTATGCCCATTCTTGAATGCCCTTGTGGACAGATCCGTCTCATGAATGACCAATTACACTTAAAACCACTAGAAGTGGCATGAAGGAAGATTAGCCTCACTGCAACTTTCCCAAGTGACTTAAACTCACTCAAGCAAGTTTCCCACACGAGTCTGCTACTCTGGGGGTTGGCAACTTTCATCTTCCCTGTCACCGGATCTTGCCGCTTGACCTGAACAGCTTGTGCATAGAGTGGGTCTAACCCTTCTGACCTCCACTTCATGAGCTCCATTAAAGCAATATGAGCTTCCTCTCTAGAGACAAGCCGTGTAATGAGCTTATCCACATCCTTCTCCTGCTCATGTGTCAAACACTTGAATGGTGGAAGGTATTTCCCATTTGTATCTCTGATCAAGTATAGTGGATCAAGTATTAAAGCTGTAGACCATGCCGGATGGTAGTTTTTCTTGAACCTCTTGTCTACTATTTTCTCCACAGGTCCCTCTCCAATGCTGAATTTCATGCACCATTCCTTTACCTTGGCTCTGAGATCCTGCCAGAGAGAGAGACATTGCCCAATTAATGGCCTTTCACTCTCAATCTCTTCAGCCATCTCTTTTATTAGCTTCACTAGAGAATAGACCGCTTGCAATTCATTCCAAAACACATCATCCTGAATCATTCCGCCAACTTCCCTTGCAACCGGGTCATCCACACACACCCTCTTATAAGAATCGTCCAACACAACCAAATGGAGCACATCGGCACAATGTACTATATCCTCAATAAGTGCAAACACTGGTTCAAAGTTCTTCAGGTTTTCACATTTGGATGAGGGAACTCGTAGTAATGCAGCATGGTCTAGCACCTGCAATTGATACTTGTGGAAACCATTCCTCACTTCAGAGTTGGAGTTGAAATAATTTGCAAGCTTGATGCAGTTATTAGTGACAGCCTTAAACAATGGAAGCTCTCTACTGAAGTCCTTTATCAAGCTAAGAAAACCCTGAAACTGGCAAGAAAGATTAACCATCCAGTGATTCTGAGCCTCCAATTTCCTCAAGGCCTTGGCCTTATCAGAAACTATCCCTACACATTGCTGCACAGCACTACCACATATCCCAGTGATCATCTCCCACAGAATATCCTCCGCATACTTAGATGGCACTGACCCACCAGTAAATACAGCCTTCTGAAACACACAAGTGCCATTAGGAAGATTAACTGTGAACTTGACTAAATTCTCATCCATAGCAGTCCCATAACTAGAACTACTACACTTCCAACCTTCACATGCAACCTGAAAAAACAAAGCATCTCTAATTCGAGCTTCAGACTCTATCCTCACCTCCTCAAACTTAGAATCAAGTCGAGACCCCAAAAGCTCCTTCCTAGACACAGCAGGCAAACCAACCTGATTAAGAAAAGCCTTGAACTTAGGATGCTCAAGACTTGAAAATGAGACAGATCCACATGATTCGTAGAACCAATTTGCAAGCAAGTCAAGTGCAGAATCCACCTGATCCTTGCTCAAAACCGGCCTAGGTGAAGCCTTAGGGCTTTTCAGCTTCTTCACACTATCTTCCAACATAGCTAAAGCTCCCAAATCCTCTCTTCCACCGGACAACACCAAATGGTGTTGTCCAGAGCAATTGCTGTTATTGCCATCCCCACTAACCAAATAGGTATTAATACCATGATTCAACATCGGAGGTGGTGGTGAAGGAAATGCTATAACAGAAGATGAATTTCTCTTCCGACGATGGTTATTCATAATAGGTGAAAGTGAAACATTGTTGTTGTTGTTAGAAATGGGCATTGGTGGTATAGCTGAAATGGGCTGGAGCATGGAGCTGAAATTAGAGCATGTACCTCTCTTGAGATGCTCAGAAGCTGTTCTAGAAGGGTTTGAAGCAGAGAAAACGGCGTTGCATAAGCAACACTTGAGCTTCACTGCTTTTGGAACACCAGTTTCAGTGTTTTTAACCAGAATTGGTTCTAAATGAGCCCAGTACCAAGCCCCTTTCCCTTTAATCGCTTTTGTTCTCACTGTAACCAATCCTTCATATCTCTTATTCACAGCTCTCGCTGCTATTTCATCAGCATCAGTTGAAATTGAATTTATCATAGACATTTCCAAAAATAAAAATGATAATTAGAATTTATTAAAAGTGTTTTCTTTTGGGGGGGTTGAGGGAGAGGGTTAAAATTAGAGAGAACATGAAAGCTTGTTCAAGGATTGTATCGAGAGTTTGTTGAAGAAGAGGGTGACAAAAAGGTGTTTCCTGAGTGGGTGAGAATTCTAGTATTCTGGGACTGTTTCGGAGGAATTTCATGGTGTTGACGGCGCTTTCCGTACCTTTAGACGGAAAAAACCGTCGTTGGGAAAGTGGGTTTTGGGGTGTTCCGACGACGCATGACGGAGTAAGTGGTTAAGCGGCGGAGAGGAAACCATAAGTGAGTGTGTGGGAGCTGTTCGTGGAAATGTCTAGTATAGCTGGTACACTTTAATGATAATCAGGATAGAAGGTCCAGAAGAGACGACGGAGAGGGACTGAGGCAAGGAAGAATTACTCAGACAAAGCGAGATAGAGAGAGGAAGGAGTATGGACTTTGGTCTTGGGAGTTTTAATGGAGCCAAAGTGTACGTTAAAGGTGATGGGGTGTCTTTTATTTAGTACCATTCTCTCTGGTTCGACAGATGCACTCACAGGACACCCGCCAAACGAACCCTCACCGCCGTTCCAGCACACAAGGCTGCTTCTGTTTTTCCTAACCCAAAAAAAAAGGGTTTTTGTCGTGGAAAAAAATTCTGTCATTTTTCATTATTTCATTTTTGTACCCATAGAAAGAAAATTTTATGTAACGAAGCTATTTTTTATTCACAAAAATATGATTTAAAAAAAGAAATTTGAAACACTCCAAGAAATAGAATTCGATACGTAATCTCGATTGATTATAAAATTAGATTATTATAAATCACTTTGATACATGGATACAGATAATTTATTTTTATGTCAAAAAGTAAATGAATAAACTTAGAAGTGAATTTTATCTAAATTTTAATTTTTTTATAAAATATAAATTTTAGTTTTTTAATTAAAATTGATGTTCTATTTTAACATAATTTTCCAATAATCTAATTAAAGACATGAGTGATAAAAAAATAATAATTTAGAAAATAAAATTGACTCCCACAAAAATTATTTTCATAAAATTTAGTCCCATGAAAATTATTTTTTCTCCTTATATGGTTAGATTAGGTGAAATTTATACTATTAAAAAATCTTTTATAATATTTTTTTTTTTTTGCGAACTTTGCCATTTTTAGATAGAGAAAAGGATTGAAGGGAGAGAAAGGTATCCAAAAAAAGAAAAAAGTAATTTTTTATATTTTATATTATTATTATTATAAAATCTAGACAATAAACTAAATTCTTTTTTTTCATATCTTATATTATTATTATCTAAAGTCTTTGGGGGGGGGGTTTTCCTGCTTTTATTTCTGGAGAGTGGAGACCGAAGAGAAGCGTGTTGCTTACGAGGTACGCGGTCGCGTCGACAACAATAGAGTAGGGCCAACCGGAGACTCCAATACGCAGGTGCACGGGTCTTTCCCTTGTTTTGTTTCTATTGACCCCATATAATTATTATTTTCTAATATTCTTCTCTGACACAATCATTTTATTTTCCCATCTTGGCTCCTCCCAAGAAAAAATATGCATTCCATACCATTCATATTCTATTGCTATTTACATAAATTAATATTCTCTTTTACAAATGTATAGTTTTCAAAACTTATTATTATAGTTTTTTTTTAAATATTCAAAAGAAATATAATAATCCGTGAACTTTAACGACAGCCGTTATAATCTATTTTTTGAGTTTTATAATGATTTAATTTTAATTTTCGTATATATTTTTTTTCTTTTGTTAAAAATGCAAGCCGAATGATGGGTCGTCGGAATGATGGAGGGAATTTTAGTAGAATCATGCGTGTCCATAATTCATCCAAAAACAGAATTAACCCCAAGTGATTTCTAACCTAATCGCTCTCCAAATCAATTTTAAATTTTGATAATTATTGGGTCACGTTTTTTTTTCTTTAATTTAATATAGTGATACGTAATAAAAAGATGCTAAGAAGCTAAGATGAGCCAGACCAATCACCAGCGCCGAACGTTAACTAACTCTTAATTAAATAGGAGGGGGTGATTAAGCGTAGATAGAGATGGTCTGATCATGGTAGACAGGTTGGTGAAGTAGTTACCATGTGACAGCTAATTGCTTTTGATGTTCTCTCCTCTACTTCGGAATATGAAGGAATTTGACCTTTGTCTTCGTAAAATGCTTTAAGCACTTCTTGCTGTTATAATCAAGATTTTTGCATCATCTCCAAAGGAAAAATTTAATAATCACAATTATTTTCTTCTGACCTAGAGGTTCTAAGTTTGAATCCCTAACTAACAAAAAAAAATCAAGATTTTTGTATCTAAATTTGTAAATATGTTTTGATTTTTAAGCACTTTTTTTTTATATATAAATCTATTTTAAGAATGTGAAGGATTATATTTATATGTAAATCTGTTTCTGTTTTTTTTTTATAGTAAAATAATTATAAATAATTTTTTATTCGAAATCTTTCGAAATAAGCCTCACTTTCTCATGCCATCAAATGCAAAAAAATGCACGAAAAACATGAAAATGAGTTTCATTTACTACCAGGGAACTCATTCATTCAATGTACCGACCAGAACCTTGTTGTTGCCAGCCCTAGGATGGCAGCATGTTGAGTAGATTTCAAGTCAAACGAGAGACCCCATTTCACATTTTCAGTCTCAAAATTCATTAACCAAAACAAGTGAAATGAAATATACCGTTCATGTCAAGAAAGAGACACAAAGATTGTTCCAAAAAATACCCATCTACGAATCGATAAGGATAAGGTCAAAAAGGTATGTCCTCCTTTTAAGTGCCAGTTAAGGGCAATTTTCCATCAATGAATGGTATTCCCTACCCTAACCTTTTTAGTTTTCCTTGCTTTCCTACGTATCTGTCCGGCTAGACAGCTACAAAGTGTAATTATTAATGCAATTAATGCTTCGTATGGAAAATTGACACTTTACCAACTGTTTGATCACGAGGAGACGTAAACATGGGATGAGTTGCGATTTTTTTTTTTAAAGAAATTATTAAGAATTTATTTATTTATTTATTTTTTTAAAATCAAAACCTGCCTACAAGCTCATGTCTAAAGTTTGTACCGACATCGGATAAGAGCGGAATGAATCAAGCTTTGAATATGAAAGAACTAGTTTGGTCTTATATTTATTTGAAAAGTTAAATTTAGAGCATATGGGCGAATTTATATTGGAGAGAAATATAAAAAAATAATATGTATTTGAGGTTATAATTTTAAAAAGTGTAGATCATATAAAAAGTAATTTTTCTTTTTTCTTCCTTTTTTTTTTTTTTTAAGTTTCAAGAGAGAAGGACCTTGGGCCCTCATTGGCACATGCATGCATGTTTTGCATGTGTTGCCTCGGGAATATTTCTTTTGGGTCTGGCGGGATCCAACCATGGAAGCTGAATCATTTTTGGCTCTACCTCTCCACATACCATTAGATCTAAGTTACCCTCTCTCTCTCTCTACATAGCACTTTCTTTTCAATTTCATCAACGTGTTTTGGTTTAATTCAATGAATTAAACAAAGCTATCGACTTGGTAACTTTGATTTTTTTTTACTACAAATAAACAGATATAATTAAATAAAATCAAATTAAATAAAAATAATAAAAATAAAGAGATTCTATCACTTAAATTATTTCTTATTATGAAACTAGATTGGTTGTATCAAGCAAACCTATTCTTCCATTTGTTATCTCACAATAAAAGAATTGCTTTTTTCCTCCTTTTTTCTCCCCCTACCATCCACAATTCCACGAGATTCCGGTCGATCTAAATTTCGTCCTTTGATCGCTTGGGTCTAAAAGATAATAAATAATTGATGGCTCAATCGCTTCGTTTGTGACACGAACAAAGATCTGAATTTACGGCTCTCTTGAATTTTTGAATATGCCTGATTTTTCATCAACCTTTGTTAGGCTTTTATCTGTTTAATCTGATCTGAATATTGTAGAATTTATTAAAAGGTTGACTCTTTCAAATCATATTTTTTCATTCTCATAATTCGAATCTAAGATATGGAATTAAGGAAATATAGTATCCTATCATTACATGTACGAGAGTTTAATAGAATTTCGTTTGAAGACATACAGGATGTCTTGAATAATTTAGTGATCATAATCTCTTCTTTAATCTAATATTCCCGAATTCAAATTTTAATATAATAATAATAAAAAAAAAAGACATCCCTGTGGCTTGATTGTTTCATGTTGTTTTGTTTTCCATTTTGGGCCGAAGGAAGGCCTACACTAGAGTCACGATTGCACTTGATTGTCAGAAGATTTTTTTTTTTGGTTACATTGGAGTCGAATCACTGATAATAGATTTAAAAGAAATGATTATTATCATTGGACTATCTTTTTGGTGACCAAAATTTTCATTGAATTAAAAGCCTTTGATTGAGTTGAATTAAATTTAAGCTTTTGAAGTTCTGACAGTTTAATGATCACAATACTTCTATTCTATCCGATAATCTTAGATTCAAATTACCATCTAACAAAAAAAAGCTTATGAA
Organism: Dillenia turbinata; assembly: GCA_037126225.1. Lineage (NCBI taxonomy): Eukaryota > Viridiplantae > Streptophyta > Magnoliopsida > Dilleniales > Dilleniaceae > Dillenia > Dillenia turbinata. The sequence continues at coordinate 17,550,690 of JBAMMX010000015.1, read as the reverse complement.
ATCCCTTTTTGGAGTGTTTTCAATTTTGGGTATAAAATTATTATTTTTATTATGTTTTTCCTTGTATTCTTTTTTTTAATGAGAAATAAGAGAAAATATATTTATTGAGGGTGATTTTGCTTAAATATTATATATAACTCAGATATTATTTAAATTGTTATATTATCTTTTAATTTAACTTCTAATAATATATACGTAATAGATATTTTTTGAAGGATTTAGAGGTTAGTGAGTCGTTAGAAAATTACTTGCAATGTTTTAAAATGTAATAAAAATATTTTTATTAAGAAAAAATAATATTGATTTATTAGTTCTCAATTTTAAGTAATACTATTTTTTGGCCCGCGCTAACGAGCGGATGCCCCACAAAATATGAATTTTATTTTTTCACTATATAAATATTTATTAAATTTATAATCAATTAAATATTTAAATTAAATTATTATCCAAACCTGTAAAAAATATGGTATATATTGACGACATAAAAAAAATATCTAACCACTGGATTTTTAAAATAGACCAATGAATGAGGTAAAAAAAAAGATAATAATGCAGTAAAAAGTAATAGAAATAAAGAGATGATCATATGTGGGCTCAACAAAATATAAGTAAAAAAAATTGCGTTAAAAAAAGGACTCGATAGGCAAAAAAGGGTCAAAAAATAAAAGGAGCAAGGACTTGAATAAAAGAAATAAAAAACTATGATTTAAAAATAAATGGATCACTATTGGTATTAACCGGTCAAAAAAATGGCAAGGTCTTAAAGAAAGAAGTGAGATAAAAAAGGGAAAAAATTAATATCTAAAAAAGACAAACGACTTTACATAATAAATTTTAAATTATATCTTTTTTTATAATAAAAAATATATAAAAAATGAGATAAAAATAATATAAAATTTACAAAGAAAAAACTTTTAAAAGACATTAAAAATATTAAAAAAGAATATAAAATCAAAAAACTTTGATCTAATTTTATATAGTAAAAAATTATATTTTTAAAATCAAAAGTTTTATTTAATATTTTTTAAAAATTATATTATTTTAATATTAATATTAAATAACATATTATTTTAATATTAAAAAAAATATTTTTATTAAAATATTATATTATATTGTATAATATTATTATAATTTTATATTAATTTAAAATATTAAAATATTATATTATTTTAATATTAAAATATATATTAGAAAGTTTTATAAAAATAATATAAATTATTATTTATAAAATATTAAAATAACATTAAATTTAATAAAATCTTTTGATTTTACGAAATGAAATCAAATTCTTTTGATTATATATACTTTTTTAATATTTTTTAATGACTTCTAAAAGCTTTTAAAAAATTTTATATTCTTTTTAATATTTTTTTATCACATTATTTTATATAATATTTTTTATTATAAAAAAGGATATAACTTAAAATTTATCATTTATAATATAATTTATTTTAATTTATTGATTTTATGAATATATTTTAATTTTTTCATTGATTTTTTAAATTTTTAATTAATTTGTTATTTTATTAAATTAAAATTATATTATAGGCAGATTTTTTATATTTCAAATATATTATTTATTTTATATACATTATTTAATTTTATATTATTTATGATGATATAAAAAATTGTAATTTTATTGATTTTATATAAAATTTTGAAAGAATATTAAAAAAATATAAAAAAATAAAATCGAAATTTTAAAAGAATATGAAAAATGTTTTTTTTTTCAATATTAAGAATATCAAAATAAGATCAAAATCTTTTAATTTTATATTCTTTTTCTAACATTTTTGAATGACTTTTAAATTTTTTTTAATTTTGTATTACAGAAGTTTTTATATTTCCAAAAACATTTTTTAATATTTTTATATTATAGAGGATTTAATATTCTAGATTTTTTAATGACACTTTTTAATATTTTTATTTAATTATTGTAAAAAAATGGGTGAAAAATTAATAAATTAACAAATTAAATAAAAATTTCAAAAATCAATGAAAAATTAAAAATATTTTAGTAAAATTAATAAATTAAAATAAATTACATTATAAATAATAAATTTTAAATTATATCCTTTTTTATTATAAGAAACTATATAAAAATGAGATTAAAAAATATAAAAAAGAATATAAAATCAAAAGATTTTGATCTTATTTTATAAAATAAAAAAATTATATTTTTAAATTCAATTTTTTTTAATATTTTTTGAAAATTATATTATTTTAATGTTAAAAAATAATATTACTATTAAGATATTATATTATATCATATAAATTTAATATAATAGTATTTTAATGTTATATTAATATAAAATTTTAATAATAATTTTATTTTAATATTAAAATATAAATTAGAAAGTTGTTATAAAAATAATATAAATAATTATTTTATAAAATATTTAAATAATATTAAATTTAATAAAATTTTTGAATATATAAAATGTGATCGTGGGGTATTTTGGTAATTAAAAAAAGAGTGAGGGTATTTTGGTAACAAAAAAGGGGTAGTTTGGTGATTAAAGAAAAAAGTCGAGATATTTTAGTAAAAGCAAATAAATAGTAATTCGGATAGTTTGATAATTCAAAATAAAATATGGATATTTTAGTAAAAATGTATAAACAGTAATCCAAAAAGCGAGTTATTCTTGATAATTCAGAAAAAAATAGAGGCATTTTTATAAAAGTGTATAAACAATAATCAAAACTCAATCTTTATATATATCGGTAATGGAAAGATTGAAAATACGTATTTCATTTTTCAAGTGAGAGGGATCTTTAGATTTGGCAATGGATCGATTATAATTTGGTTTATGTTAATACCATATTTGAGTTTAAATTTTCACTATAATATCTATATTTGATTCTAATATGATTCGGGTTAAAAAATAAAAAATCATATTCAACCCTATAAATTTTTTTAAAAATCCGATCCGATCCGATATATTATATATATTTAAAAAATCGATCCGATTTGATATTAAATCAATTTGTACCTAACTCATACCCGACCTAAATCATATTCTAATACATTCTTTTTTAATTTAATAATATTTATTTAAAAATGAAAATGAAAATCACATGTTATAACAAATTTTAAAAATTCTTTTATTTTATTTAATAATATTATATTAAAATAAAATTTTATTTTATTATAAATTATTTTTAGATCAGATTATTTTTTATTTAAATCTATATCCGAACTGACTCAACTACTTTAATATTAAAATTTAAGCCTAAATCGATCCTAACTCACATTTTTTGAGAAAAAAACTCGATCTATCATATTAAATTTTCAGACATTCATCGAATCGATATTACCATCCTTGGGAACTTACCGCAGCACCGCACCGCTAATATAAGATTCCAGAAGTGCCCTCGCTGACCCGATTCTTACTAAACGTAACCCGCCTTAGGGTTTTGGAAAAACCTTTAGAAGGCAAGCGAAGATAGAGAGAATTCTTTTTTCTAGGGTTTAAGAGCTATCATTAGCCTGGAGGAGTTCGGAATTCTCGCAATTTGATTAACCTAAGACACCAAATGGCTTTCTGGGGTTAGTTTTTTTCTGCCACAATAAACCCTAGAAAAGGATATCCCTTTCAATCCCCATTCTTTATTTAACGGTGTTTGGCATTTTTGTTCTCGGGTAATCTAAAATCGCGTATTTGTTTGTGTTTGTTTGTAGGTGTGGAAGTGAAACCTGGAAAACCCTACACTCACAGTTTCGAGGATGCACCTGGGAGGATTCACCTCACCCAGGTCTCTTTTTCCCATTTCTAATTTGCTTCATTTTTTTTAATGTTACTTTGGGGATTTTCTATCGGCGTTTATGAATTTTGTGTGTATGTGCGTGGGTATATATGTGTATAAACACATTAAGTTTGCTTCAAATCAACCTCGCATTTTGCAAAATTTCAAGGTTTCTATTAAGTTAAAGGTGCTTTGTGAACTGCCATGTTATTGGAAGGGGGTTTGAGATTGAATCTTTGCATTATTACCGTTTTTGCTTTGTCTTTGGATAGTACCATTTACCCCATGGTTTCTAATGATTGCAATGTGAAAATTTTCCGTGAAGTTGGAAGTTTAGATAGACTAGTAACTAATGAAGGTTGTGGAAAATTGGATTTCTGATGCATTTTGCAGCTTTTTTCACATACTTTTTCAGCATTGTATAATGTTTTATTGGAGTTCGATTATGCTTTGTTTTTGCTTTTTCACCTAATAATTGCAATATGAGGGCTTCCTTCTCCCCGAAATTTTAAGAAAAAATATATGTATATAATTTTAAAAATTATAATCCCAAATGTTGCTTACCTCAAATTTATAAACCCCCTTTCTGTGCAGAAATTATAACCCTAAATGCATATTGTAGTTCATCCCTTGACTTAAGTTTCCAGCTTTGCTCATGCTTCCAAGTGCAAGTTTAGATAGAGATAGATTGAAAATTAATGAAGGTTGTTGAAAATTGGATGTTTGATGCATTTTTATGCCTTTTTTTTTCCTCCCTCCCTCAAGACTTTTCCTGAATTGAATGAAGTTAAATTTGAGTTTTAAGATGCTTTTTTCTGATATTGAACTCTTCCAATTTTATTATGGTATTTTGGTGGCAATTTAGATGTTCACTTCATCTTTCCAGTTTTCTGGACATTTTCCTGCACTGAATTGAGTAATCAGTTAGTGTTAAATATTGGTGGATACAGTATGATCTTATAAAGTGATTTAGAGAGCCTAGGAGCATGGTGCTAAGGTCACCTTCAGTTCTTAACTTAGACTTTGCTCAGTTCCATGTCATAATCATTAATTTGATATGGATCAGGCTACATTGGGCCATGGTTCATCAACAAAGAAGAGCACAGTTCAGTGTCAGGTTGGGGATAAAGAACCCATATACCTCTGTACATTGTTGCCAGACAGGACTGAATCTTGTCCGTTGAATCTTGAATTTGAAGAAGAAGATGAGATAGTCACTTTCTCCATTATTGGGCAACGAAGTGTTCATCTCTCCGGTATTTATCTTGGTGCTGGTCAAGACGCTGAGGGGGATGATTACTCGTATCCTTCCCTCACAATCTCTCTTTCTTACAGTGCATGTTACAATTTCTCTCTTTGATGGATCTTTTTAGTAGCTTAAATAATTACTATCCAAAAAATTTAAAGGTATCACTGAATTTTTGTTAGTTGAGTAATGGTACATGGAGATTTAAGCATTATATGTGTTTATATTATTTCCTTCACCATATGCAAAGTGATTCTTATGAAGATATTGAGGGAGCCGACACAGATGAATCCACCGATTATGATACTGAAGAAGATGAGTATGACAATGATTTTATCGATGATGTTGATGATGATGCTCACCTGTTTCCACCTTCGCCTGTTCCCAACAGTGGAGGTATGGGGCTAGAGCTGTGATATCCTGTTTTCAGTAGATTTGCTTATTATATAATTGGCTGAATCAATTTGTGGGATGTTTAGATGTTTTCATGACAATTTGGCTATTCAATTAACTATGGAAATAACTGTTCATTGGTCATTCTTATCTCAAAAAAAAAAAAAAATATGAAAAACAGTTTTTGATCACGATGGCTAGAAACTATTTCATGGTTATGGAATTGAATGTGAAACCCATTAGCAGTCAATTAGTGAGTGTTCCATTTCAGGATAATGAAAATCCTGGGCATGTTCTTGTTGAACTTGTTACTATGTTGACTGAAATGTATAATTTTCACTTTTCGGTGGTTTAAATATTATTCCAGATAACATACACAGACAATTAATCTTCTGAAAATTTATTGCCTTTGGTTTTAGTTGTAATTGAGGAGATAGTGGACGATGAGAAACCAACAAACAGCAGCAAACCTAAGCATGCAAAGAAGGGTGAGAAGAATGAAGAGGATAATACAGATTGGCAAATTGTTGCCAACAGTGGCACTGGTGTCCCAGTGCTGGAAAGTGAAGATGAAGATGGATTTCCAATTTCCTCCCCTGCAAAAACCAAATCAAATGTTCAGACAACTGAGGTAAGAGCAGAAAAAAATGCAGACAAGAAAGAAATCCAGGAGGCAAAAGAAGATTTAACCAATTTGAAAAGAAAGGTTGACCATATTCTTCAAGATGGAAAGCCCGAAAGGTGAGAGTTAACTTGTCATTTTCTAGCTAAGAAGCTGTATTTATTTTTCAATTTGCTGAATGGAGCACCCAACAACGTAGAAAAAGGTGATGACATTATCATGACAAAAACAAAAGTTTATGGATTCCTTCTTTTTGTGTGTTTGGTGGAAGGTCAGGTATTTTTAGAAGTTTTCAAACTAATGGTTGCATGAATTTACACAGGTGTAGAACAGAATGTGTTGAAAGTTTTAGGAAAATTTGAAATGCTAATTGCAGTTAGACACGCTATGGATTTGTTATTCCTATTTTAAGTCTGCAAATTATTTTGTGAAGCATTTGTTTTTTTTCCTTTTTTGGTTTAGCCTTGGGTTTTTTCGGTGGCATACCTCTTCTTTGCTCTCATGCCAATTTTAGTGCAAACAGGACCACTGAGGAACGTAAGGATCTCTCTCTTTCATCTGATGAAGTTGTTCCTGAAACTGGCTTTGAAGGAAGAAAGAAGAAAAAGAAGACAAAGAAGGGAGAAAAGGAAGGCACCACCAGCAGTGACAAACCTGGCACAAAGACAGGAGACACAGCAAATGAGCATGATGAGAAGCCTAATGATGATAAGTTAGTGAAGGGAGACAAGGTTCATGAAGGGACCATCAACAGTGACAAGCCTGACACAAAGACAGGAGACACAGCTAATGAGCATGATGAGAAGCCTAATGATGATAAGTTAGTCTGGACTGCTTCATTTCATTTCCATGTGTTATTGTCCAACTTATGCTGGTTCCATGATAACTGGGAAAAATTGGCCATGTTCTGTATGGTGCTAGAAAAATTCTTCACAAAGATGTGCACTCATGCAAACCCTGTGTTGATACCTAGGTTTGAGTTGTCTGTGATGATGTATGCTAGTGCATGGTTTTCCTATTAAATCATTAAACAGATTAAATCTTTCAAAAGGTTTAGTCCATTGACCTTAGTGTCACTTGTAATGAAACAAAAATTTTGGTGTTTGTATCTTTTACCAGAGGTAGATTGGCTTGATTGTCACCTGTTCAAATAGTGTTCTTGTTGTTCCTTATTTTTTGACCGATAACCATTATCCATCTTCATGCGTGAGTTAAGTGCATGTTGTACTTTGTTCTTTCATGATATATGGACATGCTTGTTCTTTTTGGATATCTTGCTTAGTGCCCACATCCTTTTCTTTCGACTTGGTTTAATTTTTGCTGATTGTCCTCTAATTTGGTCGCACAGTACTATTCTAAATTGAGCTTCTTCCTCAGCCATTGTGTTAGTGTTGCTATTTTTGCCATTGTTCGTGTGCTGGCGTTGTGCAATTTTGCTGAAAGGTTTTCATGAATATTGGCTGTGGCAGTGATGCTCAACCAGCAAATGGAGATGACTCTGAGAAGAAAAAGAAGAAAAAGAAAAAGAAGAAAACTAAGACCCAAGACAGTGAAGCAGATGCAACTTTAAGTCTGAATGTCACAGATAAGGATAGATCATCCATGGAGATAGAAGAGAAAATTGAATCACAGGCATCAAAGACTAGAACGTTTCCTAATGGTCTAGTTATTGAGGAACTGGCAATGGGAAAGCCAGATGGTAAAAGAGCTTCTCCTGGCAAAAAGGTAATAATAGGTGGTGTTAATTGTCTTTAGGTGCATGGTTCCTTTTTTTTTTTGGTTTGGGGGGGGGGGGGGGTTGAAGAGAAAGACCTCTTGTTTTTAGTGTTATTTGGTATAGTCTGCAAAGAAAGGCAATAATTATTTGAACAGAGGGTATGTTTCTTTGTTTGCGTGTGAGAGGGAAAGAAAGTGTGAGGGATTTATTGGATTGTCATTTTTGTCCAAGCCTCTTTTGGATGCTATTGCTTTGATCATAGAACAACACATGGACAACTGAAAAGTTCAATTGTGTGAAATGTGATGTCCAATCCTTCATTGTTGGTTAGAGATATGGGAACTTTGTTGTTGCGTGTTATAAATATGTTGCATCATTATATTGATGGATTTAGACAAACTGCAGTAATGGCATGATGCATGATCATACCTTGATTGTATGAGTGTATTTCTTATGGAATGAAAAGCAGGCAGAACTTTTGGTTGCATACACTAATCTCTTAAGTTCTGCTTTCTCACTTTTCTGCCCTACATTACTGTCAGCGGCACGTTAAGTACTGGCGATGTTATTTTCCTTTCAGGTCAGCGTCCGCTATGCTGGCAAGCTAAAGAAAAATGGCCAAATATTCGACTCTAACATTGGCAGAGCACCTTTTAAGTTCCGACTTGGTACTGTTTATTGTGGCCGATGTTCAAATTGATCTTTCAACGTTGTATCATTTACTTTCCTTGATATCTAATGCTAAATGTTTTGCAGGTATTGGACAAGTTATAAAGGGCTGGGATGTTGGTGTTAATGGTAATATTTTGATGATTACACACTGTTTTGGACATTTTGGTTGTGTTGCTTTCTGTATCTACTTACAAAGTTTGGTGATAACACATTTATTGTCTGTGGTTGACCTTAGGCATGCATGTTGGGGACAAAAGAAGACTTACAATTCCACCATCGATGGGGTAAGGAATTGCTGTTGTTTGTTTTAGCTAATTGATCCTTATGCACTATGAACAGATATCTTGGCCTAAGTGTATCCTTTGGGTAATTATTTGGGGCCCTTACAAACACAGTCAACCCCCTCCCTCCTCCCTTTCTTTTCCATTGTGAGCACTGGAATAATTCTGCAGCAAATTGTAGAAGGAACCATTTTGTGATCTCGTGTTCTATCTTTGGTATTTTAATCATCTCTTAAAATTTAGCTGTTATCATGGCAAATGCAGGTATGGAGCTAGTGGTGCTGGTTCCAAAATACCACCTAATTCCTGGCTGGTGTTTGATGTTGAGCTGATTGACGTATATTGATGGGCCTTTTTGGAGCAGATAATATTCCCTATTGGTGTCTCCCTTTGCAAACATATGATCACTGTTTTAGTGGCCGGAATTTTGAATGCTTATTTTTGCTTTCGTTAATACAATCATTTTCACCACTGCACATTCCGAGATATCATTTTTGTAAGTGCTTATAAGCTAGGTGCCTTGGCGCTCTTAGAAATTTTGCAGCAAATGGTAGTTAACTTTTGACTGTGAGACATGCTTGGTTGTGTGAATCTTCATGTAATGGTAGCCCGTGGCCAAGAAGGGACAACGCTTGGTCTGTGGCTTGAGTAATTTCATGTGGATGGTAAATCTGTCTTGGCTTGTTTATGGTCGTGATTAAGCTGAGCCAAGTTTGCAATTAACGGGTTCGGTGTAGTAATTCTTGTGGCCTTTGAAAGGTTAGCGGGCCTTTGGTTGAAATCACGAGGCAGTCTTAGGTAAAGCACATACCTAGGCACTCTTGAGGACGAACCAGCACCAACCGCAACTTGGTCTCTGAAGTTTGTTTTCAATCTTATGGCCTGTATGGCGTTGGCAGCTATCCTCTTTGGCAGTTCTAACTTGGACAAGATTGCGGAAGCCCATAGATTTTCATTCTTTTTTTTTTGGGGGGGTCAGAACGAGATCCAAATTCTGGTGATGGGGTTGGGGGAGGGGGATGTAACCTTTGGGACAGGTTTTCATTCACCTTTTGATTCGTTTGGTCTAATGTTTCTAAAGAAATTCAAAAATCCCTTTTTAAATTGGCTTGAAATGGGCTACCCCTTATCTTTTGTTAGTCTCTTGCTATTTCTTAAATAGAATTGCACAATTTAAATAAATTCTATAAAATTGGATATTTGAAAATTTTGATTGGAAGCAATTGTTTTTCTTTTTTAGAAATTGATTAAGAGATCTAATAACTTGATTTACTTCACCGACTTCGGATACAATTCTATTGTATTATTGCTATTCGCCTTCATTATTCTTTCGTCGGAAATTCATAACTTCACGCCAACATATATCGGATTGCAAGGTACCAGAAAATCAAGGTTAAGTGCACGGCTATACATTAATTGTTAAATATCATTTATAATTTTATTTATTTATTTATTTATTTTTGTAATCCGATGGGGGAAAGACCTCTTCCCAATCGAAAATCAAAAGGCGTCAAAGTATTCTTCCTATTTTGTTACACAAATTAAAAAATAAAAATTAATTAAGCATTTAATGTGAATATAATTATACAATCGAAATGTGCTTATAAGTCCGATGATGCATGAAAACTGCTCGGATATTTTTTTATTATTTTTTAAATGTCTCGACACGTTAAATTAATTAATATTTACATAAAAATTCTTATATATATATTTATATTTACATACTTTTCTAAATGGCTTGCTTATTTAATTATAATTTTTGTATATTATTTTTCTTTTAATTAATAATCACGTATTTAATTATTTTAAAATTTTATTATAAAATAACTATTATATTATTTTCATAAAATAATCGATACTTATACAAAAATCTTTATATTTTTATATTTACATATTTCTCTATTTCCATTTCTTTTATTCTTCCAAGGTGTCGTTTCTGTATAATTTCATATCTACTATTGTTATCGTGCAATCTAGATTAAAACCACATGTAAAGCATGGATTTAATTAAATAGCTTTAATCAATAGAAAATTAAATATTTGATACTTTTTTTAAAAAAATTGAGTACTCAAAATATTTTAATTGATTGCAGGTTTGTTATATATTTAAAAATTAGATATAAAAATATTTATTTTGAATTAAAAGGAAAATTCAAGAGCAGTTCAATCTCAATTACATTTAAACTTTCCATAAACTATAGCTTGTAACATTTCTTTTTTTATATTCTATAATCAATTATGGTTTGAAGAGCGGACTTAACGTAACGATGGAGTCTCTCCATTATATTCTGGAGGTCCGGAGTTCGAATCAGCCTCTTTGCAAAAAAAGCAAGGAGAAGACTGCTTAGATATTTCCTTCCTCAGAGCCCACAATGTGAGAGTTTTGACATTGAATACGCCCTTATAATCAATTATGGTTACAAATGCCCATTATTTATGATTACTAAAGTTTGGGAGCCGGTATATAAATGTTAAATATGATTGTGCAGAAGTGTGGCAAGTGGACGGAGAAAGTCAAAAATAATGGAGATTTAATAGAATTTCGTAAAATATTGATTATACACTTTTTAAAAAGTTATTCTTTTTAAAATCCTAAAACACATTTCGTTTTTTCCACTCTAGAGAGAGAAAGAGAGTAGACGAATGACGATCGAATATTTTGAGTGAGGGGATAAGATTGAAGTTTTTTCGAATTGAGAAAGGAAGATTGAAGGCACTATCAGGTAAAAAGTTTTTTTTTTTTTTCATTTAAGGTTTCACTTTTTTTTTCCCTAAATTTGAATTTTTAGTAACAAAAATAAAATGTTTCAAATAATTTCAATGAGTAAGAATGTTATTTCTATGTTTTTGTTTTTCATATAAAGCACATTTTAGACATCGATAGAAAACTTAAGAGTTGATTTTAGCGGGATCTAATGGAGAAAGATTGAATGTAAAAATTTTTTGAAAAGAGTAGATAAATCTTATGGAGGGATTTTTTTCCCAATTTTTTAATTTTTTCTGTAAAGTACTTTTAGGATTTCGATACATTATTGTTTTGAATATAAAATAATATTTGAATTGTATATGCTTTACGATGATGTGGGGTCATTCTCATATATAGAATTGTAGGATAATTTTTTTTTTAATCTAAACAGTGGGTATATTATATCGTAGATCTAGGACTGTGGTATTTTTCATTTTGTTTTGATGTGTGAAAAAATTATGGATTTTTTTTCTATGGTATTTATTTTGTCTATAACTGTATTAATATTTGTATGTTGGGATAGAATGTTTAAATTGTTATTGTTATTGTTGTTGTTGTATTTAATATTTGTATGTATCTTTATCTTTATACAAATTATCCTGTATCAATTTGGGTAAAAGACTACCTGTTAGAATTAAGGTTGAAATGATAGGTGTTAAGTTTCAATTTGGAAAGAGATTTTTATGGGAATCTAATATATTATACATGATAAAGTACACAAATTTGTAATATTTAATAGCTATTCTAGAAATAAGTTATGTTGGAGTGAGTTAGGTATCATGTGTAATTCATTCTGGGATAAGGATTTACGTAAAATTAAATTATACTTTAAACTTTCATCTTATGGTATAGATATGAATGTAAATGAGATAAAAGTGAAGATAATATTAAGGATATGTTAGAAGGACATGAAGATGAATTTGAAATTAATTTATATGTAGAAAAATGGGTAGAAAGCAAGTAAATTGTGTCACATTCCTATAGGTCTAAAAGGGAGAACTTTAGAGTAGAACAAGTTAATGTTGGTAAGGGGGATAATGCATGTGGGCATTCTTGAAATAATCAAACTGGTCCAAAAAGACGTGTGAAAAACATTGGAAAAAAATTATTAAAAAAGAAACTGCCAATAAAAATCCATAAAAAGTGATGATGATGATGATGATTCCGAAACTTATGATAAAGTCGAATGGCTAGAAGAAGGGTTTGAATACTCGGAAGGTAAGGATATCTTTGATGGTTTAGGAAAGAAAATTTTAGGAGCCAGATATTAATGAATCAGCCCATATAGATAAAGAAACCCAGCCACACCAAGCAGTGGAGACTGATGGTTTAGATGAAGCATGAAATGAGACCGATGATTTAGATGAGGAAGATTTGTTAAATAAAGTCACAAGTGATGATGATGGAGGGTCAATACATGGAGCAATTCTCCCAAACTTTGAACCTGATTTTAAATTCAAGAAAATAAACTTTGAACTCAAACTAGGTCAAAAATTTGCAACTAAAAAAATCTTTAGAATCACTGTAACATGCAAGAAAGGCTGTTCTTGGAGGCTGCATGCTAGTCAAATTCAAAAGAAGATTTTTCAAGTTAAGATTTTAAGAAGCAATCATGAATGTGTAAGAGAATATAAAAATGGTCATACAAAAGCTAGATATCGAAGCAAAAAAGTTTAGAGTTATATTAGAGATGATCCAGATTGCAGTTTGAAAGGGTTGCAAAACATTGTCAGGAGAGAACTAATGGTAGATATAAGTATGAAGAGACATGCATTGGAGGACATCCATGGTGCTAATATTGAGTAATATCACAAGACTAGAGTCTATGCCCAGCAAGTATTGCATAATATGCCTGATAGTCATGTTACTATTAAAGTGGATAATGACCATGATTTACCCATATTTCAAAGGATGTTTTGGTGTTTAGATGCAATAAGGAGAGTATTTCTTGAATGATGTAGACTCATTATTAGTTTAGATGGGTGTTTCTTGAAGAGTCCATTTGGTAGTCAACTACTAACAACAATGGGAAGTGATGATATTGAGAATATGTTTCCACTTGCATTAACTATGGTAGAGTCGAAGAGATTTGAAAATTGACATCGGTTTTTAGTTGAGTTAAAGACTGTTATTGGTATTCGCAATGAAATTCCTTTGGACATTCATATGTGACAGGCAAAAGGGATTGGTCAAATCACTTAAAAAACTGTTTCCATATTCTGAGTATCGAGTATGTGTGAGACATCTATATCAGAATTTCAAATAAAAGTTCAAGGGAAAGGAGTTAAGGGATTTTTTTTTTTTTTTTTTTGGGTAACAGTAGCATCAATAGGGAATGTAAGGGACTTTGAAAGAGTTTTGGTTAATTTGGAGAGAGTTGAAAAAAATGCAATAAGTTGACTGAAAAAAAGTACCATTCACTTGTACTTAAGAGCATACTTTGGTCATGTGAGTAAGAGTGATATACTTATCAACAACATGATTGAAAACTTCAATAACTACATAAGGTAATGTTAATGGCCATTGGAGAAATGTTTCACCGAATAAGGAAGAGGCACATGAAGAGAGTACAAGTTAAGAGAGCAGGCATAGAGAACTATGAGAAAATATCTATTCAAATATTCAGTGAAGAGTAGAGAAAAATAAGATATTTAACAGATTCTACATTTTAACTTGGTTTGGTAATGAGGAGTATGAAGTAGACTGTACAACAAGAATATTTAGTTGACCTTGTCACTAGGACTTGTACTTGTGGGCTATTCCAATTGATTGGAATTCCATGCCCTCATTCTATAGCAGCCATTCACAGTATCAGAAAAATTGTAGAGTTATATGTTCATTCATGTTATAGCAAGAAAATGTACTCAATGGCCTATACTTAAAATATTGTTGCTATGAGTTCTATACATTATTGCGATAATTATAAGGAGTTAGAATAGACAAATCCTCCTTTTATTAGAAAATAATCTGGGAGGCCTAAGAAGGAGAGAAGAGAAGAAAAGGTACTGATAAGCCTGTTGTCTCAACCCCGTCCATAAGAAAGGGTCTACTACATATTTTCCTTTATAGCTCTTCTTCTTTATTCCCTCAAGTTTTTGAGAGAGTAGGCGGGCGAAATGTAATTTTTTTTTTTCAAATACTTTTGGTCTTAAATATCATTTAATGTGTTTATGATAATTTGCATCATCATTTCTTCAAATTAGTGGTAAAAAATTTTATTAATTGAATTTAACCAAGATCTAAAAATAATAAAATAAAACTTTCATATTTAGTTCGAACTAATCCGAGAGAGAGAGAGAGAGTGGGAGAGTACATGAACCATTATTCAATCAATTTTTTTTTTTTTTTTTTTTTTTTTTTTTTTTTTATATAATAAAAGAAGACACCATGAACTCATAAGTTATTCCGGGAAATATAGGAAGAATGCTTAGAATGGAGGCCTCATAGGACTAAGACTAAGACTTGGAGATGGAGATGGAGATGGAGTAAGAAAGCAACAACAAGAAGATCCAATTATGGGTAGAGGCTTAATGCATGTTCCACCATTGTAGTAACCTTTTTTATCGCAAAGCACCAAGCATTCCTCCATGCTATTGCATTGCCCAACATAGTCACAAGGAATGCCACCATCCTTTTCTTCTGCACATCAGCCATAAAACTCTCCATCTTAAATACTCATGTCATCAAAAGCTTTAAGACAAGATAAAATAAAATAATTAAAACATCCTCTTCCATTCGTTAGAACTTAGATGCAAGGTGAGGCATACCATGGGAGTGGGCCATGATGATGAGGGCAAATAAGAGAAAACATAAAACCTCCATCTTTCTTGAAGAAGTCATGCCTTTTGCCTTTTCTTTTATTTTCTTTTCTTTCAGAATACACAATTATTGACCCTTTAAATACACATGATCTGACACCGAATAGCTTGCTAACACTTGGTTGAATCATTACATCGATTTAAGAAGGGAAATTATTAATTATTCCCAATAATTCGGTAATACGAAGGACATTTGGTAGCGGCACCCCTTGTGTCCAGATACTCTTCGGTCGGAGGTATCCGTCAAATTGTCATGTGTATGGTTGTCCCAGTTTAAACCTTCATCGAGGGAGGACGTGAGTTTTACCTCTGTCTAGCATTGGGCGGGGTATCATACACGACCGATTATTTATATGTATATTATTATTATTATTATTATTACTATTATTATTATTATTTACAAGTTAGTTGGAGTAGCCTGTGGTCAACATTGGGGTAGAGAGCCATTATTTGATATTTGTATTGTAAAAACCCCCAATGCGACCGTCCTTGGTCGAGGTAGACCATTGCCGGGGTTGTTTATTTGGTCGCTCTACGTATGTGATTTGATATTTGGATGGATGCATATGTTATTTTCTGATGTGTACCTTGAGATATGTTGAAACGGCACGCTGTTTTCATATACCTAATATTATATTACATGCTTTGACATTCCAAGTTTACACTTGATATTGATAGTACGATATCAATCCCCTCACTTGCTAAGTATCCTCCCATAGAAACTCACCCCTCTTCTTTCCTCCCTCAGACAGGATCATTGTGCTAGAGCGACGTTTTAGACTCTAGAGGTTTCGGTTGATCATTGGCGGGTTTGGTTCTTCTTGACGGTGAGACTTAAGTTTAATTTGAAATACAAATTACTCACTTTATTTCGACCCTGCGAGGTCTTGATATTGAGATTCGTAGTTGACCGTGTACATTTTTATGGGATGACTGTAATAATTATGGATATTGTTGTGACACTCTCCTATTATACTTGCATTGAGGCGTTTGTAAACATTTAAACCGTTTACTTGGGAAATTATTGTATATTATATAAAATTTCTAGGTCCGCTCAGTGTGACGGCTGTCCATGCTCTAGTGGTCATGACAGTAGAGGTCTGTGGTTAGGACTGTTGGGGATTTATTTAGCCTTGCGTTGTCTGGATGTCGATTGTAGAATTTGCTGGTTTCAGAGAGGCTGGGATGACCATTTGTTTATTTTACAGGATGATGTAAATGTACAGGTTTATACAGGTTTATTTGTACATGAGAGACCTCCGATTTATGAGGAGATTTTACCCGATTTTCTGTAAAAATACAGCCGGCATCCAGGGCAACGGGCGGCTGTTCACGATCTCGGTTTAGGGCGTGATAGCTTTGTTATGAAATGGGGAGGTGTTATCGAATTTTGCATTAGGGAGAGGTTTGAGGCAGGGGATCCTCTTTCCCCGTATTTGTTAATTTTAGTTATGGAGAAACTATCGTACTTGATACGAAACAAGATGAATCAAGACTTTTGGCACCTATTCGAGCCTTGCGGAGGGGCCCCTTAGTATCCCACTTATTCTTTGCTGATAATCTCGTGTTATTCACTGAGGCAAAGCCCGAAAGCTTAACTATGATTTTGGAGTGTCTACAGGAGTTTGGGGACATGAGTGGGTTGGTGGAAAATCCAATAAAATCTAAATTATTTATCTCTCCAAGGGCTCCTTAGGCTTTGAAGCATTGTTTGGCGCATCAGTGTCACTTTATGCTAACAGAGGACTTAGGTAAGTATTTGGAAGTTCCACTCATACAGTACAGAGTTCACCAGAGCCACTATCAATATTTGCTTGAGAGGGTTCAAAATAAAATAAGTGGTTGGAAGGTACATACATTGAGTACAACGGGACGATGCACTTTTATTCAAGCAGTTACTTCTACGATCCCAGCGTATACTATGTAGTCAACTTGGTTACCTGAACAGGCCTGCCACCAGCTTGACAGGATTCAACGTAATTTCCTTTGGGAAGACTACGAAGAGAATCGCAAGCCTCATCCTATTAATTGGGAAAAGGTAAGCCAGTCGAAGGACTAGGGGGATTAGGGATTAGAACAACCAGAGACATGAACAAATCCCTTTTGGCAAAGCTTGCTTGGAGAATCATTTCTCAGGATTCTGCCTTATGGTGCGAGATCGTTCAGGATAAATACATAAGAGGCAAAAAAAATTTTACACTGTCATAAGTTTTCAGGTTGCTCCCCATTATGTAGAGGGTTACTTCGAGTAAGGGAGATCATTAGAAGTGGCCTGTAATGGAAGGTTGGTAATGGATCGGAGATTGATTTTTGGAAAGATACTTGGGTTGGAGAGTCCCCGTTACTTAATAGATTGCCTGAGGGTGGATACGATGTCCAAGATGGCTAAAAGTGCAACACTTTATCACGCCTGAGAGGTTCTGGGACATCGATGGTCTCTCTAATCTACTCCAGAGGAATATTGTGGAGGAGATTAGGGTCGTGCTGATTCCCAGGATAGCACATCTCAGGATAGTATTACGTGGGTTGGTAACTCCTCGGATGACTTTTTGTGAAATCGGCCTATAATTTTATTCGCCAAGAAGGGAACTCTAATGCCTCCAACTTGAGCTATTGGAAATGAATCTGGAAAATATCAGGAACGGGTTAAGTTCATGGTTTGGCAAATAGCCCATGATAGTTTGATAACCAATAATACCCGATTTAGACGAAAGTTCACGGATGACCCATTATGTCCCCTTTGTAAGAATTGTATAGAAACAACCTCGCATTTGTTTCGTGACTGCTTGATTGTACGACAGGTTTGAGCTCAGCTCTTAAAATCTTCCTTTCTAGAAAATCTAGTTTTTGCTCAGCTCCCGACTATAAAGTGGCCTATTAGCAACTGCAAATCTCATGCCATGCATTTGGTAAACCATGGTCCTTATTTTTCTTGTACTCCCTCTGGGCGATTTGGAAGGAGCATTGTAGAGCAGTCTTTGATGACAATGATTTCTCTCCGAAAGGTGTGATGAGGATGGCTTGCAATTATGTGAGGGAAGGATGGATGGCTTTATCTCAAGATTCCAGTCACTCTCATTGCATGGGTCGGCTCTTGATCCCCTCCCCCTTCTGGTCAATTCAAATTAAATACAGATGGGTCGGTATTTCAAAACACGAGTCTTGCTGGATGTGGGGGGCTAGTTAGAGATGACT